>OY787676.1:13619831-14111099 GCA_963678985.1 Spisula subtruncata
TTGTTTACACGTAAAGAGAATGGTCCAATATTTAAGCAAATGGACCAATTAAATTATATATTCAGCATTTTTTTTAAAGTGCTTGGTTTCATTTTTCCTGGCTTGAAAATGTCAATGGAAATGTTGTTTTATTTTTTTCATTAAATACAAGCCAAAATGCGTTGAATATTAACAAGGGCTGTTTGTAGGATGTGTTCCTGAAACAGTGCATGTATCGTGGAGCCAGAATATTTTCCGGAAAGTCAGTGCTAATATCATAGTAAAACATTCCTTATATCTGCATTGATTGTTCACATTCAATGTGAGCTGCTCATCTTGTTTCCCACGTAATATTATAGTGCGGAAAAACATATTTTGTGCCGTATGTCTGTCTGTGTCTGACTGCCTCAATTTTTTCTGTGTTTGTTTTCCTAAACCTTTGGTTGGATTTCAATGAAACTTCACACGAATACTTGGATACCTGTCCCAGATGTGCATATGGTCTGGAATTTTGGGTTGGATGATGTTTGACAGAGTTGTGGCCCTTTATGGGAGGCATATATATTTGTGTCAAATGTCCTTCTACGTAGCTGTCCCCTTTTTATGGACATTTAAGGCAATGGCAGCTGCTATGTCTTTTGTTGATGTATTTAAAGATCTGTATGTTTTTATTCAACATGTTTTTGAGATATTTACATTGATGAGGTGAATCATGACGCATGATTACAACATATATATCACTGGCTTAGAATGAGAAGATCATAAGTACTACTTAATGACCTTATAAAACTTATGCATATTTAAAATCAGCATCACAAAGCTCTTCTTATGAGCTTATTTTCATGAAAAAACGGAACTTGACATGTTGACCAAACTGAAGCTGAAACAGCTTGTTTTACCAAATTTTTGGACAGTGCTTTTTTGTTTTCTCAAAATATCAATTTTGTACTTACAACCTTCAGAAGTTCTCAATCTTAGCCAGCGGAATTTGTAAAAAAGGCAATGTGTTTGTATATACATGCACATTAATATTTTTGTATAGCCATATTACATCAAAACCATATAAATATAACCATATAAATGTTTAAAGCAAAATTTGGCTTTGTGTGACAGTGGTGACAAGGGTTCTCAACAGCCTCAACACCAATTGGTAGAGTGACAGAGTGCAGGGGTTTACTCAGTGGCCACATTGTACTGTAAAATCGTAAAATGGTACAAGAATTGCATTGCTTGACTCTCTGGAAAGACTTGTCAAAACAAATTGCCAGTAAGTTAAGTAATGGAACTAAATTCAACTTGTTACACTATCAAATTAAAAATAATGTTTTCCATGTTAAATATGGATGATAACTGTACATAAATCATGATAAGTGCATTCCTCACTTATCATCCCACCCTGTTATTTTGAATATAAAACTCTTGAATTTTTCAACATGCCTACTCATGTGTTCTAATGTTAAGTAAAAAAGTATACTCCCCCTGTCCCCTTTTAGGTAACATATTGATGATAACTTGATAAGCTAATAATTGATTAATTATATTTGTACAAAAAACACTCTATATTCAAAAGTAAAACCTATCAGTTTTCTTCAGGAGCTATGTAACACTGCACATCCTTTAGTACAGTTTATAGCATGATATAATTTACATAATAAATTATGGTCTAAAACGAATTAGTCGTTGACTTCCACCAAGAAAATCAGCAATAAGTGATTAAGTAGATGTTGTAAATATAGATATTCCTTACTGTGATATTGAATCATGTGGTGCCTGGTAGTTTCTCATAGGATATTATCAGGCCTGGTATTTTTCAGGCTTGTGTCTGATTTCAGGTTTTTGAATACTGAATTTTTCTTATTTGTTTATATTGAAAAGTGGAATTTCAGGCTTTGAAACCAGGATTTTTTGGCTTGCAAATGATTGCTTATTACCAGGCCTGATAATTTCCTGGCTTAGAATGAGAAGTTTGTAAGTGCTACTTACGACCTTATAAGACTGATATATCTTTGAGATCTGCATCACAGGGCACTTCTTTATTATATGAGCCTATTTTCATGAAAACCATTACTGGTCATATTGACCAAACTTTTCATATTTCCTTAAACTAGTGTTGTTGCATTCTAAGCCAGAAAATGATCAACCCTAGAATTAATCACTTGATTTGCTCAAATGCCAGTATTGGGCATTTTAACAAATGAAACAGTTTAATCTAAAAACAACTTAAACCTATTCTGTACAGTTTTATAATTAGGATCAATTTAAAATGCCACTCAAATAACACCTGGTGAAACGTGTAGTCGTAAATAAAAATAGGTTTGTTGTGTTATCTTTGTGCTGATTTTCATTTTTTTGTCATGTATTTATTGCTATATCTATAGTTCATAGTAAAAACTGATCTCTGTCACACTTTGAGGTATCTCCCCTTATTGTGTGGCATATAACTTGAACAAATCAAACATGGCCCCATGATTATAAAACATGTTCAATTCTCAACTCAATCCCTGGTGTTTTAGTTACCGTAAAATTGTTAATACTTGATGGGGATTTAATTTTGTGGATGATCTCAACCACAAAATTTAATCCCAACAAATATTAAAAATTATTCTAGTTTTTGACTAAGTGGGCAAAGTATCCTTGAGATTATGTTCCTGAGAAATGGTCTTTTTCTGAATCACTAAGACGATGAAATAACGTCCCATTGAAATTAATTGTTTTACATTTATTGATAAAAGTAATGATAATTCAATTGTTTCAAATTATGAGAGTAAAACAAGTTTCATGCTGTAGTTGAGTTGGACATGAAAAATGTTTGTAATAACTGGTCTGGTTCTTTTTACTTCTATTTCTCTATGTTTTAAAAATGTGTTACCTTTGTAAATTTTCATTTTTGTGAAGGTATCAATGTACAGGGTGTTCAAAATATGTTGTTTTTTTAGAAAATTGACATTTTTCTCAAAATATATTCCAGTGATAATTGCGAAATTGTTCCAAAACAAAACATTTTTTTGTATACATGTGTATGTTTTCGGTCTGATAGCAGAACATAAAGATTTGATGAATAGACACTGAGACTGTAAACGTCCTTTTTGGACACCCTATATGTTGATCAAGATAGAAAATGTCCCTGCTTTATATTATTCTGGACTAGAAATCCAAGATTACTACAGCCACATTTTTGTAGTCAGAAAAATAGTGTAACATATTGTTGATACTACTTTAGTGGTTATAATTGAATGATAGATGTATGTTTTGTGTCTGTTTTGTAAGAATGATCCAGAATGTTATGATACAACGTTATTATTATTTATACATGTATAACCGCGACCGTGGCCGAGTGGTTAGGGCGTCCGCCTAGGAAGCGGGAGGTCGATGGTTCGAATCTCGGCGGAAGCCGGGTTGAAACTGATGAGACCGGTTGGTCAGCCGCCAGCTAGTTAAATTAATGGTTACCGTATGCCCATCTCTACCAGGCGCCCGGCATTACGAGAAGGGATTCGGGAAGGTTCTGTAAGCATGAAATATACGTAAGTGTCTCATAAGTCAGAATTGACTGGCCCTTTCAATAGGGGTGACACTATAATAAACAAACTTTACCTTTTTTTACCTTTTGTATGAAATTTGCTTTAAAAAAGTGAAATACCAATTTTAAGATTACTTCAGTTCTTTTGACTCTATAGCTTGGCGCATTGGACATGAACCTGACCTTTATGCATGCATATATTACAAGGTTCTTGCTTTGAATAAATCAATTTCTGCAGGTTAATCATGCAATTTCGGTATTTCAAATATGTGTTTATATAACATCTCAAGCGTCTTCGTAATACTCCTAGACAATGAAAACATGCAACATAGGTTATAAATACTGACAAGATGTTGACAGCTAAATTATGCTAATCAAAAGGTCAGGTTTGTGTCAAATTTGCCAAGCTATACCTCGGATAACTGAGTCTCAAGTTGTCGGTCACACTTGGTGTCAATGTGTATTGGCACCCACAATGCATAGGATTTATACTCTCAAAGGTTCTCATTCATATACCAGGGTTAAGTTAAGTTAAAATCATAGGTTGTCATCAACATGATTTCATTTTATATATGGGTAAAGTGGAGCATTCTGTGTGTTTCTTGCTCAGAGATATTCTGCTATGTCGCAGACTGAGGGCAAATCCGACGAGTCATCTTGATCTCTATATCCTGACCACCAATCCCTACATTGTCTCCAGCAGTGTTTAGTATTTGATACAGGGTAAAAGATTAATTGTAAAACTAGCTTTAATTTACACAACATCACATTGACTGTAACTTGTGTTGTTACGCCATCACTATCATCTTTAATGAGTGTTTATATTATCATTGCTCTACCCATCTCTATGGAGGCAATTTGTAACTTATGCTATCTGTCGATTGTCATGGGGATGAAATAATTCATGCATCCACCAATCTGTTTCATGAACATGTCATTACTATGTATGTTTTAAAAATTGTTTGTTTGGAAACAACACCCAGGTGACCCAAAACAACTCTAGTGGAAAGCTCAACTCAAGATTTTACTCAGATTAAAATCTAAAGTTTGAGCTTGTGAAAATTATTTTGTAATTAAATTTTTCTATTTATTTTTCGTTTCTGGATCAGAATTATATTATTTGTTGTTGATGTGTCATTGATCGTAACTGCACCGTGTTGTTTTACTTGTAGTGCATGTGTACTTGTTGCTATGGAAATAAAACTGTTGCTAGGTAATATGTATAGAAGTTTCTATGGAGACAGTATAACTGTTCTCAGTACAACAGTTAATTGTTTTGATAATAGTGATGTTAATGGAATAAAATAAAACTTGAAATCAAAACTGTTTTGTTAAATATTGTTGAGTTTATTTATCCAATATATCTATAGTAGCCTGCCTGGATGCTAACTCAACTTGAGCATGGAATGTGATTTATTCCTTTACAGTGAGATTACACAGGTTTAAAAGCCCTCCCTCTCTACCATACCTGTCTGTCATACCATTCCATTATTATAAAACAACCCTCTCAAGTTAGTGCCGACCAAGCTCCACAAACGTAGCTAGCAACCTTAAAGTTTCATCAAAATAGAATAACTCTCTCGATTGTCCAAAACTCGAACACATTTACGCTAAACATATATGAAGCTAGCAACCTTAAGCATGACTCAATATAGCACACCGATCTCTAGTTATTGACCCAACCGTCCGAAACTCAACACGTGCACAGTATATAATGTAAGCTAGCAATTTTCATTTTCCATCTCAGCAATTTGTTAGGTGTTCATCATTGCAACCATGGATGCTCTTCCTCGGTAGGATAAACACACCATGGTTACACGAGTCCTCCATTCCAACTGGCTTCAGCGAGTGTCATTACTAACCACCTAGAGCTGTGAAATGCCTGAAATTAGAAACATGAATCATTATGTAAACATTGATATAAAATCGACGTGTTATCAACAACTCTGGGATACCAATACCTTCAAGTCGACGTCCAAGGTTATGCACGTATATTTGAAAGTCATAACCAAACTCGGTTGCATGGAGTTATATATTGAATTATCAGAAAATGAATCTAAATTCTAAAAACCAGGGGAACCCTCATAAACACGGGTTCCCCCAAAATGTTCCATTGCTTATTAGTATTAAATTTAATTTGAAGCATTTTAATCTGATAAAAGAAGGTGATAATACAGTACCACCTTTTCAGAGTTACAATCAAAAGAACACCAACACCTCTTTAGGCTTTTAATGCAACATAATCAGAACCGAACGGAACATATCCGTTATTTTTAGCACAGATTACATAGTAATGACAAGTGTATTAACTATAATATATATAATCATTCTGTTCCAGAAGTAACCATATACTACAAGTTTTACCTCTCAAGAGCAACCATCTCTGTTAAACAACCAAATAGTGTGTTTCCCAAGTGATGTTGCTCTCGGGTGCTTGCACTGCATAGCACAGTGAAGTTCTGAATGTGCACACGTTCAAGATCAGGCCCGGATCCAGGATTTTCTGAGTGGGGGGGGGGGGGGGCACGAGGTCTGACATCGGGGATCTGGCCCCTGCATGTCCCACGACTCATACACCCATGGATTGTGGCCTTCATCGGCATTTTTCATATATTTTAAGTTCTCATTCGCTTAGTGAAAATAGTCAATAAGTTCATGGCTATTTCGATGGCTTAATGAACAATCTGGGCTTGTCGTAAGAAGCACCGTTCGCAAACTTTGATTACGGTGGGAATATGGTGTGTTAATTAAATTAAGTAAACGCAATATTTATTTAAAGTTATTGTCTTTCATTTCATTCAGGAACGAAATAAACTACAAGTGATTTGTAAACGTGAAGTTTGCAAAATTATGTAACCATTTATCAAAATTGAAATATTTTGAAACCCTGTGGAAATTCAAGATAAACACATATACAAAGAATCTCATCTAGTATTAATATATGTATAATTATGATCCAATAAGTTATCAATTTACAGTACGTTCCCTATTCCTTATTGTATGCTGTAGTACGGAGGACCAACATGTACATGGAACTGGTTGTGTCCCTATGCGTGGTCCAACATATGAACTTCAGACATGCCGAACTAATGATAACTATGCAAGAAAACTGATTTCAAACTTACTATACCTGGATTTCAATACTGTGTAACATATACAATTTGTATGTTTCGATTGAAATAAATGAATAAATAAAAAGGTTTGTTAATGTCGGTGACAACTGTGTGTTTCCATAGCAACATATTATTTTTCTACTGACGTCGTAGACGCTAATCATCTTCGTTGGTTGCCTGGTAATAAGATGTTCTATCAGTTTACCATACTTGGAATTTATGTTCTCATTGACGGCCATGAAACACAGTCTTGACTGTACATGTGCAGCTATTAATAGATTATATTATTAATAGAAAGACTACAGGTTTTTCCAAAATATATATAGCTCATCCCCTGGGAAACCATACAATGCATTCGAGTTGGTTGCGGCTCCAGTATATTTGAGAATATAATACTAGTATACTGTTATCACGGTTCTTATAAGATATAAATTATCCTAATCTCTCGCATAGACGTAACGCACGGAACTGGGTACGTTCGTAATTTCGTACACTCGCTGTAAAACAGTAGTTGATACTTCTTTCTATTTCACTCGATACATTACATATCATATACCAAACTATTCATTATAAAATTGTCTACATTGTCATTTTAATTTGAGTTCATGTAGGATTGTATGTAGCCGTAGAATTGGAGACAATGCCCGACAGACGTACAAAAATCCGTGTGCAATTTGTAACACAAAATTTTGGTCGTCGGCATAAAATAACAGCCGTTTTATTCAAAATATCATTAAATTTGTGGGATACTTCACTGGGTGACACCAGAAGTGACGCGTTTTAACATACTATCGTGAAAAATCACGGGTGCAAAAAATAAAAAAGTTAAATAATAAACTGGTAACAAGAAAAAAGTGCAAATTTGCAAATAAATGATGAAAATTTTCCGAAGACGCATGATTAGTACGCAATTATTTTTTCATTTTTATAAATAAAATTATTATGATTTCGTTTTTAAAATATTATTTTTGTTTTATTATACATAATAAAATCCCAATGCATTCTAGTCAATACTTATCGAGATTATTAGAATGAAATATGTGGAGGAAAATTGTCCTACTCGCTCGTTTTAGCGATACATTGTGGCACAGACCATTTTCGAAACTTAATAATTTTATTATAAGTCATACAACGTACAATTGAAATAAAATTTGAAATATTATCAGAGTGAAATTTTTACTTTTAAAAATTCTTTACGGTTGCTCTTAAAATAAGTCCGACACACTTGATTCAATGTGTGGAGGAAGATTGTCCTACGGCGCAATTTTGCGACGTTTGTGACGTTTTATGCAACGCAAGTTTTTATAGTGGACGAACTACATGACCAAAATAATTATTTTTAGCGATATTATGCATTGGCATGCAATGCATTTTGTACCCGTATATTCTAGAACAATGTAGTGTTTTGTTTTTCATAAAAAAGTACGTAGATAAGTATATTAGGGGTTCAATACGTGAGTGAGTAAGGTACTTGTCAGGTAGACAACGAGTGATACAAGTAAATAAGCGTTAAATTGAACAAGCAGGAGAAATTGCTACCGAAAGACACCCAATATTTTTAATTAAAAACGATGTTATTGACAGATAAATGTATTGTAGTTTTCGGCATTGTAAACATTTGCAGAATTAAACAGTAATGTTTATATCATAAGACTAGTATTACGCAGAGTAAGTTATACTGACGTAACATGACGTTACACAAACGTACGCAATACCGTGCGTTACGTCATAACGCTTCGCTAAAATTCAATTTTAAACTGAATTATTTGAATTGCAGACATGCCTCAAATAGGTAATGATAACTTTTCTGATTGCGACAAACTGTGTAACCCCGACAACGGATACAGTGTCTCGTGCCAAAGGATATGTCCAGGTAGGATGTTCTGTTTCAATTACAAAAATGTTAACTTAATGTGCATATATTACCGGTGCATGTTATTTTGTGAGAACGCGCCATTTCGTTGTTCGTAAGCATCAAATGATTGCCGTATTTTAGGGCGCCAAAACGGTCAAAATTATACAAGATTTGCATTGGTGTGATTTTGTCTCTGGTTACGGCCCTTAATGTAGTTGTTATTTGCAATAGTTCTTTCTTAAAGCAACATTCAGCAACGTTATATTATATACATACTTGATTTAGTAAGAAAAATATACTTGTTGAAAAAAATCGCTCCATTTGTGACGCAGGTCCTTTAAAACATATTTCGAACTTTAGGCCATGTTTATTTTAGAAATGTATGCCCATATGTTGGCCAACTTTGAAAATCGGAACTCAGATACCGTACATATTGAACAATTTGTTATTTATTTATCGTTTCAGGTTATAAGTTACCTACAACTCTATTACATACCATCCCAACAACACCAATCCCTGCTGAAGATGACGGTTACACAGAAACACCATTATATATAACTATTCCAGTCACAATAGGTTGTGTTCTTCTGGTTTTTGGTATTATTGCTGCTGTCACTTATTCTCGGCGGAAAGACTGGTTGAAGGGACCAACCAGGAGACCGGTCCAAGAGCAAACTCGTGAACACCATGAAAGCCATGAAGAAGGTCAGATCAGAACACGTCCATTACATCCGCGGCCTGAACTCAGTGGGTCAAGAGGTAACCTGGAAAATGAAACAGACGCATTACTACATGGTTCTCAGATAAACGATGGAAATTCCAGCGAAAACCTAACATTAGCACCACGTGATATCACAGACCACGTGGGGACACCACATGATATCACAGACAACATGGGAACAACACGTGATCTCACAAACCAAGTGAGAAATAATTATAATACGCCTCAGAGCGGAACAAATAAGACAACTGACGTGAATACTAGTATCAAGAGTGTCACTGAACCTCACAGAAACGATCAAGGTCGTAGTGAGTATATAGACATTCAAACCATCCGAAAGAAAATGGACCCTGAGTATGTGAACTTGGACGATATGCGTACTCGTGATGGACATGATTCGGGGATACCGTCAGAAAGCTCCTCCTCGCATAGCCTAACTATCGCAGACACTGGATCTGAGATGAGCCGTGTTGATGCAACATCGAATGCTGACGGGGGAAATGGTGATAAATTTACTTTTAAAATTGAGATGAATATAAGATGAGTATCATACTATGTGTCACTGATGAGCCGAAAGATTGAAGGAGCGTACCAGGATAGTCAGGTCATGTTTTTCCGTGACAGAGGACATGAATAAATTATACTGATAAGAAAATCCTACTTTCGTAAAACATGAACAAACCCATTTCTATTGTAGTTTATTATATTTCAATGATAATATGCTTGAATAATCTAGTACATTATATAACTCTTGATAGTTGTGTACCCGCTGTGATGTAGTTAGAATCTGTGCCAAACATTCTCCTTTTTATATTGCTCACATGTAGTGAGTACTGCTGAGAAGACATGTTTTAACTTTTTGTTATAAAAATGTTACACTCTTGACAACTGTGTATTTGGTTTACATTACATTAATTATATGTCCATGTAAGAAATGCTCAAAGTGCACTACGTCCGTCGATTTTATATTTGTACCAGCTTGCATAATATTAAAGGTTGTGAAAATGTGTAATATAATTTTTATGAGTATTCGAATACTACGTGAAGTACAGTACAACCTCTCTAGAGCAACATACAATTCTTTACCAAACCTTCAATATTTTACGAAGTACATATTTGCTGTATTTATTGCACCTCTATAGAACAATAACCTCTAACCAAAAGACAGTTTTGTAGCTCCCAACGGTTGTCGCTTTTACAGAGGTTGTACAGAATGTTAATATTGATGAAACATTTTATTTCATTATCATAAAGACGTAAACTATAGCCGACTCAATAAGTAATACTAATGAGAGTACTAGCCGATTCGAAAGAATAGTGGTGAATACCGTTTTAGGTAAACCCAGTTAAAATTAGATAAACATACGTATTAACGTTAACGACAATCTCTTAGTTTTACCTTTGTATATATCGATGACTTAGAATTAGAAGGTCGTAAGTGCCACTTACGACCTTTTATGATTAATACATATTTAGAATAAGCATCACAAGGCGCTTCTTATGAGCCCATTTTCATAAAAATCTGAACTTGTCATGTTGACCAAAATAAAGTTGTAAAAGTTTGTTTTAGTAAATGTCAGACAGTTTTTCCGTGTTTTCTCAAAATATCGATTTGGTAGTTACGACCTTCTAATACTAAGCCATCGATATTACCTCGTCCGGCATGTAAGCTATTTTTTTTAAATTTATTTCCGTCTCATTTACGTACATACTTATATGTATATTTACGACCGTTCTCGTTGGACTTTGAAAGGACACATATGTGTGGTGCCTCGAGTGTACATAATGTCGTTATCAATATCCCTCATTTAACAGTGGTTTGAGTTACCTGATCAAAATATAAGTAAATTCAAATGTGCTAGGTAAACATTGTTATAAGTACTACTCGGTCCATTATATGGTTGTGTTATTTTGTTTCAATAATCTCGATCAATTATTCATACATGAATTCATTATGTTTTAATAAAACATACACATTATGAAGTTTTCTGTCTTCATTCGAAAATACGCTGAATATATGCCATGGGCAGCCAGTGCGTAGCCTTTTTTTTACTTTTTAGACCTTGTAAACATGTACCAGCATAATTATATTTTAAAACAAAAGACAATTGGTAAAATTAGATATTTTTAGTAGAAGTGTTTTGGGTGGAAATTGCTGCGCACTGACCGCAAATACAATACTATAAAATCATTTAATTTCGATGGGACAAAATTTGTGGTTTTGGCAAAAAAACCACATTTGGATGGCACTTAATTCGAGCGTAATTCGTGGATTTTGTATTTCATGTAATAAATACAAAGGCCAAAATTAGTGCTCGGTGGGATTTGATGTCGTGGTAATAGGTGAACCACGAAATCCACGAAATTTAACCCCTCGAAAATTAAAGATTTTACAGTAGGCTAGAATGGACAAATTCCCATATTACCATCGTGGCCATCCATATTGTTCATATCACACTGAAACGAACTTTACGATCTCAATATGTCAATATTAGTTTATAATTTAGGTATTTAACCTATTAAAAACGAATTAGGGAACATTTAATCACCTGAAATCATTGTCAAAATGTTGGCCTTCCAATGAACCACGTGATCATTCATCATCACATATCAGAAGTCAAGGTCAGAAATCATATCGGATGTAGGTTTCAATTTAGATCATCAATTCTAGTCTTTCTACGGTAAATAAAACCGGAAAAGACCGAGCTTTCACGATTTGGATGTTTCTTAACTGCATATCTGAAATTATAAAAAAAATTAAAAACATGCTACGTTTTATAACAGAGGTTATAATGTATAGTACACATAAGAAATAACTCGACAAACAATTTGCCTGTGTCCGAGTGGTGTAGGTACCAACCATGGTAGCGGAATGTCATACGTTCAAGTGTCTGTTCTCGTGATCTATGACAAATTGAATAGCATCATGGAAATGGCTAATTGAATATAATTATGCTGCTTGTCGGATGTCTGGTATTCAAAGGTAGGAGTCGGGAAGAAAATATGTAGGTTTGTAGAGTACGAGTTCACTATCATGGGGCAATATATTTGTCTAGCATATACATGTGTGCTTCCGTAGCTCATTAGTGGTCCTTATTGAAAATTGATATTAACTGTCAAATATGTAATCCACAATAAATAAAGTCGTTATTATTATTATTATTGTTATTATTGGTTAGCAAGCTTGCCGCCTAATACGACAACACGGGTTCAAATCCAGTTGGATGCACACATATTCCTGCCATATTTCATCAGAAAGCTGACTGGCAAATAAAGGCTATGCTCGGGTGGGGAAGTAAACGAGTACATTTGTAAGTAGGTAATGTACGGTTATCACAAATGCTAGTATTGTAACCAGAGGGTCCGAATGACCATTGGACCCTAGGTCGCTCACCTATCATAGTAATATGTAAACAGGTTCATATGTAGATGAGGGCTACTATCCGACCAACGATTTTTGACAGTTACGTCATTTCGTAAACAATCTATAAATAAGCAGGGTATATCCCCAAAAAGATCGGGGATCATATTATATAGAAGTATGTCTATACCAATTCATGAATTTCAAGCAATGCATGGTTCTGTGGTTGAAATTTGTTGACTCTCACTCAGGCGATCTAAGTTTAAAGCTTGTGATAGCCATTAAACTATTACATTTTTTTCTTGTATTATAAACGAAAATTATATACCATGGGATGATTTGATAAGATATTCATTTTGAAAATAAAGTTTTTGCCCTATTCTTGTTAAATTTAACCCGTGGAATTCGTGTGATTGAAAACTCGTTCAGGATAGCTGTTGGTTTCTCTTAATTCTTCAAAGACTCGACCCCTACTATAATTTAAAACTTGTTCTTCGCTGATAAATTAAGTCATTTTAAGTTGAGTGAAATGACCAAGGTGTTTTTTTACTCAAGCAGCATGTAAGTACACTTGTATGCGACTGCAAAAAATAAAATAAAAAATAAGCATGAAAAGGGTTCGAACTCGACACGTTTTAATTAGAAATCTACTAATACTGCAGCGTTATCCTCTCGGTCACGATTTCATGCAGATTAAAGGTAAAGAATTATACTGATAATCCCCATTTTTGCAGACGATATATAAAGTAAACATTTGATTGTAAATACAACATGACGTCACTGTCAGGTATCCCTGGTCGGACTGTATCATGTTCCCTTGTTATGGGTGTATAGGGTTAAATCTGAAAATTTAGGATAGGCAACTGGGTTTCTATAAACTATCGAAGGTTGACTGTCTCATTTGTTAAAGTCATATTGGAAGATTATGGAAATAGTCTTTTGCCATAGTGTACGAAAGTAGAATCTATACATGTATTTAGAAAATTCAATGTTCTGAATAATAGGACGTAACAAAATAAGCGAATTAAAACAACTATACCAGCTATAAATCTGTACAAATGTACTTTAAAGCTAGTCTTTTACCTACGCTGTTGTATATAATTATATTATATACATTTTGTACATAACATACTCGGTCGTGAAAGCGAAATCTATTTTTAGAGTGCCTTGGGTTTTTCTTCCTCTATTTTAATAATTTTGGGAATCAATACTTATTTAACGTATCAGTTTTTATATTAACATTGTATAGAAGACGAACATTATCCAGGTATGAGTTTTTTCTTCAATTGCCGTTATGGTAACTTAATTATGACAAATTATGATAGCATATTGCTCTGCATCGTTTACAATACATGTGCATTTTTAATTTCCCTTCAAAATTGTTACTTGGCTTTATAATTATATAAAAAGAGGGAGTGGCTTTTTCTATCGTCTCGTGAGCACATCCTCATCCCAACGGAAGTCATTAGAACGGGAGCATACATAGAGGAAAACGTTACCTGTACATAGACTTTTACTGTCACTTGTTTTAACATTAATCTACATAAAGTTAAATAATATAAAACAAGCAAAACGGATTTCAGCAGTAGTTGTGAACTTGTATTTAAACATAGATTTACAGGAGTAATATTCATTTTACAGACATGCCATCGATTGGACTGGACGGGTTTTCTGACTGTTCAAAACTGTGCGATCCAAATAACGGATACCCTGACTCCTGTGCTGAACAATGTCCAGGTAATTATAAACCGTGATTCCTTGACTATAGTTCTTTATAGTTCGGCACACAGTAAAACTTCACATAAAGACCCCATCACAATAACAAAACCATCTCTAAATTGAGACCACAATTGCCAGGTTTTGACTATAGTTAACCCCAATACAAAGACCAACTAAATAAGGAGACATTTCCACCAGTCCCATATGAACGTGATAGCAACGTAAATACTGATAAATCTGAAATTAATTGATAAGAACTGATTCTGAAATAAATTTGTATTTATATTCACAATATCATGATTTCAGGCTATGGTGTCCCTGCCGGACCAGTGGTGCCTGCCGTATCAGTGTCTGCGTCAGCAGGTATACCGGCAATCATCGGATATACGCTAGCTGTTGTTCTGCCAATCTTAATCGTCATTGTACTTATCTCTAACAGAAACAAACTTAATAGCTGGCGGAGAGGTATGTTTAATTGGTTTAGTAACCCGATAACAAATTGGGAAGCGCCGGGAGGAACTGATTATCCCACACAAGAGACGGAGCCTTCCATGGGCAGTGCAAGTAGCGTAGATGACGAATCGATCGAAAGAAGTGAAAGTGATGACGAATTGATACCAGATCTCTCTAACATGTCGCCTGACAATCATGGTGACCCTGATAATAGTTTATTTTCAAATAAAATAGATGTATACAATCCATGAGTATAGAACAATTTTACATCCTCAATATCATCCGAGTTATCAGACCTGACAATGTTAGACCTGCCAATGTTAGACCTGACAATGTTTGCGGTGATAGTACTGAGAATGTGAGAAATCTAAGATTACAGTGGTCACTG
The DNA here is from genome assembly GCA_963678985.1 of Spisula subtruncata. Taxonomy (NCBI): domain Eukaryota; kingdom Metazoa; phylum Mollusca; class Bivalvia; order Venerida; family Mactridae; genus Spisula; species Spisula subtruncata. The sequence goes on from OY787676.1 coordinate 13,634,941, forward strand.
AGACATATGCTGACTAAGAAACCTCATTATGTGATATCTCACTGACTTGACATGTATATTAAGTATATTGTGTACAATGATAAACGTCGTGTCTGACACGCATTTAAATTTGAATTTCTATAAAATCATAAATATTATATATTTTGGGTATTAAATTTTGCGGATTGTGGAAAAAACGGCCACTTTTGCTGGTGCTACTCGCCCGGGACTGTCACCTAAACAGTATTCTATATGTAAAAAAATCTTCTATACACAATTTATATTACCTAGAAACATTTGTTGAAGTCGTTGTTGAAGAAGGGTTGTTGTTGGTGAGTGGTTGTTGTTGACAAGTGTTGGTTGTGTTCATTGCTCAAGAGGTTGTGATGTACATGTATTGTCATATTCATGTTACGTATTATTCCACACTTTGTTCTAATTTCATGATTATCATATGCAATATTTTATCATTTTTATATTTACTAGTTCATGTGAACGTACGCATGTTATAAGTTAATTGATTGTGTAATTACAAAATGTATAAAATATGTGAATTTTACATTTGTACCCAAAAGTCATCGCATTGAACAGTAACATGTAGAATTGAACTGTTATACTTGTTTTATTGTGTAATGTATATATGCTTTAATAATTATATCATCTTTTTCTCGGGCGAATCCCAACCGTTTTACTGTTGTTTGTGTTATACCACTAAAGTAGATTCAATCAGAAATACTAATAAGGGAACTATTCCATTCGACAGAATTGCATTAGTTTACCTGACGGACGAGTTAATGCCGTTCTGGTTTAACTTTGGAAGGACTGTATATATCATGCCGTGCTTTACTGTAGTGCTGATAGAGTAAACATGCACACCATTTTTATTTGTTTTGTTGACTCATGATGTTCACATTATAATAAACAGTTACATGCTTTTGTAGTTTACTGTTCTACTGTTCTACAGGACCCTTCCAATAGGCCAAAATGCCATGTGACATGCTGTCGGTGCATCATACCAAAGGCCTACGAACTTATATCACAAACTACTGTTTTGACTTCCTCAAATTTTCAATATAACAATCTGTTGTATTGAATGGGTGAACATTTTGGGAAGTCAAACCCGTGTAGTTTGTGATATAATTCCGTAGGACTTTGACCATACGTATGATCGTGGAAATTGCGGTCAATTTATAATAAATATTGTCCTTTGATTAGTGGATAGACTAGTCTTCTATGTGATATAACACATTTAAAAAAAAACAATTTCGGCATGACAAGCTCTGCACATGCTACATGTAAGTCTCTCGTGACATTCGAATTCACCAGGTCAAGATGTGTTGGGTAACGCGGGTAATAGAACCGGGCATTCGAATAGCGGTGTTCTGGTGCTGGACTCATCACGTACAGTGGAATTGTAACAGGAGCGACAACTCTGGGTATGATTTCGTGGGCGTGAATGGAACAGGTCCTTGGATTATTCGGTTCCATGGACGCAATAACTACTCATCTTCGAAAACCAGGCCGACACTCCGCTCCTGCACTCGCTACATCGACGTTATATCCCATAAGGGATACATTCCATCAATGGAATTTCACATTTATATAAACAGTATACCTGTAATGTAATGTAAATATGTTGTGTTATAAGTTGGCTGTTGACTTGTTGAATCAGACGTGCGAATGACAATTTTAACTATTTAAGTGAAGATAGTAATGTTTCGCCAACGTTTTTATCATTTTAATGAATTGATTTGATCATCTTCCTGATTGAATTCATCATCATCATAATAATTGACCTGATCGTCTTATTCAATAGGAGAGGCCTCCAAGGGAAGGGGGGGGGGAGGGGGGGGGGACAACCAACAGAACAGTTGGTATTGCCAGTTCGGGAGTGGAGGTCACCACTGGGGTTTCATGGGAGTCATAGACTACTTTCAAAGATTTCCCCTTCCGTTCAGCAGAATTTGTATGTCGATTGAAAGTTCACACAGAAAGCGAATATCTGGAACAACTCCGTCAACATGTTACTTAAAACAGTGGCACTTGCAGGGGTAAACCTGGAAATATCGATCACTAAGAACTCGCAGATACTCTATACTACGGCTCCCGATTTCATTCATTGCCAGTACTATACTCAGCACCAGATTAGTCCAAAATTTTAGTTAAACTTATCTGAGATCATTCAATATTTCCCGCATCATACCCCGTGTATTTTAGTAACAGAAACCGTAGCAACGTCATTTCAGCGGCTGTTTTGGACTTGTTTCGGGGGCACAAGCGGTATGTTCGCAGTCACTTCGGTGCGAAACGCCGACGCCGTTGGGATGTTAGTTCGAACCCCATTAACCGGATTGGGTTCATATATGACTTTTAGGGATTCCAGTTGAGTTTATGCATTTTTAACCTTCATTAATGTTGTTAGAACAAGCTTATGGAAGTTTCAAGAAGCGAAATTTATCAAATTAGTTATTAAAAATTGAGTCGCAATACCCTACTTACTATTTAAAGCACCTTAAAAACCCAAGTGTTACTATAATCGATCACCCATTGTAAAAATGTATTTGTTCAACAGACAGGAGTGGTGCCCAGGTGCTATGTAATGAAAGTCACTGGCATCTTAACTAATTATATCATCAATGTGTGCAATCTATTTTTAGACTGCAGAAAACCCATTTGTTGCTATTTATATTCTATTATTGCAAAGCCCATCCCTTTGGTATGTTTCAAACATTAAATATTTGGTATATGCAATTGAAAGGGCTTTAGGCTTGTATACTTAATTTACGCATTTAGCCTCCGAGTTTTAACTAGTAGACATCCCTCGCAATTATCGCGGAATATATTAATTATTCAATATTTCTGATAAGACGTTCATAAAATTGCAGGTAATTTATTCCTTTTATCTTGTTAAGCTAGTTTAAATTTATAAATGTCATCGTTAATAAAGTGAAATTATTCAAATAAATTATATCAGCATCGAGTAACATTATAGACTGTAATTATTCGTTTTGAATAAAATTGCGGTAGAACCAGTGAGCTCCATGGAATTTTGACTCATTGCGTCGAAATATATGGTCATACTTATAGCACTAGCATATGGCCATATTTTTCGGCTCAATGAGTCTACTCCCTGTGATACGTCTGGCGAACATGGCTTCTTCAAACAGGAAGTATCTACATGTACATGTATATAACATTGTGATAGAAATCTAAATGTTGAAATGTTATATATCGTATGGTTAGGAGGATGGTTGCTTACACAAGTAATTGGTATGTTGGCTATGACAAGTCTGAAGAACGGTATCTACGAGTGTCATAACTGCTTCTATGTTATTGATCTCAAACAAAGTTGGTCTATCCCTACACACAGACCGACCAACATGTAGAAAGCAATATACCCTTCATCAAACATATAGGGGAATCATAAGAAGTCAAACTTTAAATGCTTCAATGGTGGACATGATATTGAGATTTACTTTTTAAATTACTAATAATGTCACAGACACAAACTAGTATTACGAACCTCTGTGATAATGTTACCAAAATAAAATACTAATCTATTTCAGACCGCTTAAAAAGAACACTTCACCCCTCCATCACTAGGGTTTCGATGCGATTTTAACTTGAAGCATATATTCACGTCAATATGTCGGATGGGATAGAGGGGCGGGATTATTTCTACGACAGAGCGAAAGGGGAGAATGTCTCATGCTCATATAAGTGCGATATTCCTACAAGTTATCCAATTTTATGTGGTGAAAAATGCCATGGTAAGCTGTAGTATGTTTTACGTTTATGATATATAACTTTTATTTTTAGTACCATTTAGTACCATTTAGTACCATTTAGTACATTGTGTTTCTGTACTATAAACATATTACTTCTTCTAAGAGAGCCGTATTAGGAACGACCAGTGGCTAAGTTTTGTAATCAATTTGCCAGTTCATTAATTAGTTTACAATGATATACATGTATGTTTAACAAATGAATTTTATTAATTTAATTTTGGGTGATTGGGGAACCGACAAAATTTTCAATTTTTCATATTCTATTTGAACTCAGAAACTTATATATAAAATGAATAAGTCATATCGGGTATTGTTGAGTTACTGAGTACTGACTGAACTGTACAACATTAAACACGTGTTGATCAAGTTATGTGTTTATATTTAGTACAAGCTTTACCTAAAAATCGCTAAACTTAGATCCAGGTTTTCAACAACGTTTCTAAAATTATACTTTTTCCCGAATCTATAAATAAACTGTTTTTGGAACCCAGATCAATGTTAATTTGAAATTAGTTAACAGCAACGGTTTTTGTACCGTAATTGAATAACTGAACTGCTAACGTTTCGGGCTTTTTCGAAAACGTGAATCATTTCAGCTCGGTTTGGGATTGTCTCGAGCTTTTGTTCTATATGTTAGATAATGTTTCGGAATTTATTAATATTTCTTATGAAACGGCTAGGGCAGGGAATGTAATAGATACGGATGACACAGTTTGATTTGCTAGCATTACACTGGTGCTCATTATATTTTGTAGATTGAACAATTTACCAAACCGTTGATTTCTTTATTATTATATTCTGTGACTATGCCAACGTCGTAGGGTTACATTACTAACTAAAGGTCAAATATGCTCCATAATTAATACGGCTTGAGAAAGCCATAGTAGGGAAGAATTACGCCTACTTACAATGCAGTTATAAATGGGGTTAAAAGGTGAAGTTGACATACCGTTTGGGTCCAGTACAGCGGAATAATTTATTCCCCATAGTCTATACGACGTAAGTCGATATATTGGACACAAATTATCATAAGGTTGTTGACGTAAAGTGGAATTTTATTCAATTTATTTTTTGTTTTGTTCAAAACCGGAAGATAAAAAACACTTAACAACGTTTGAAGTGAATATTTGAACGGCTCGTGATTAGATGAAAACTTCAAATATGAATATAAACTTTGCGAAATTAACATCAAAAACCAAAATTTGTTATTTAAAAAATGTGATTTTTATTTGTGTATTGAAGTGGTCAATGATTAAAGTGATCTATATAACATTTTCAGTGAATATCATAATATTGACCCACTTGTTGGTTATTTGTCCTAGTTTTGTGTCCTTTATCTTATTCAACAAGTAGATCCACGTAATACAGTTTAAACTGGGTAATTATAGCCAAAGACCTAAATTGTAATTTAGGTCTTTGTTATAGCGTATGACAACTAATCATACCATGCATACAATTATTATGAACAAGTTCAGTCAGCCAGGAACAAACTCGGTTTTAATTTACGGAACGTCCTAATATAATTATATACAAAAATGTATATCTTTCAGGGGACCAGCACGTCTTGTTTTATGGCAATAAAATAAATGCTCCCTTTCAATTCTCAGCATCACCCTTCTGTCCATACTAAGTTTGCATTCTTCCCATAATTAGTTACGATGCTGCTCATGTCCTCACAAGACAATATATAAATATCTTTCCAAAAACAAGCTCAATGCTGTTAAATAACAGCTTAACAATGGCTTACTAAATCGACCAGACAAGTACAAAGCACAAACACACTTCTAACGAAAAGTACACTGGCTTCGCGTTGTTAGAGCATCCGCCTATTGTTTCAGTATTAAAGTACTTACGAAAATCTTTAATAAACCTATGAACATAAGTACGGGTCGAATACTAGAACTGTATACGTATATAAGCATGAGTACGGGTCGAATACTAGAACTGTATACGTATCTAAGCATGAGTACGTGTCGAATACTAGAACTGTATACGTATACAAGCATGAGTACGTGTCGAATACTAGAACTGTATACGTATACAAGCATGAGTACGTGTCGAATACTAGAACTGTATACGTATACAAGCATGAGTACGTGTCGAATACTAGAAATGTATACGTATATAAGCATGAGTACGGGTCGAATACTAGAACTGTATACGTATATAAGCATGAGTACGTGTCGAATACTAGAACTGTATACGTATACAAGCATGAGTACGTGTCGAATACTAGTTCTGTATACGTATGTATACAAGCATGAGTACGGGTCGAATACTAGAACTGTATACGTATATAAGCATGAGTACGGGTCGAATACTAGAACTGTATACGTATACAAGCATGAGTACGGGTCGAATACTAGAACTGTATAAACATACACAAAATAAATAAGCATGAGTACGGGTCCAATACTAGAAATGTATAAACATACACAAAATAAATAAGCATGAGTACGGGTCGAATACTAGAACTGTATAAACATACACAAAATAAATAAGCATGAGTACGGGTCGAATACTAGAAATGTATAAACATACACAAAATAAATAAGTATTGATATATTTTATTTAAGGTTACATTCCAAAACCAAGAAGCACAACTACGGCTACAGCTGCGGTACTCGAGACCAGTATTCCTGAATGGCAATGGATCGTGGCCATCGTTGTAGTTGTGTGTCTAATATTGCTGACAGTGTTTCTAATGTATTTATGCCGACGAAAACTGCGTGCCTTATCCAGTCGTCTTCGGGAGATGTTCTGTGAAAGACTTGTCAATGCTGTACCAGAAACTAGAAATCCTGCAGTGAGTCAAGAAATGTCTATTGTCAATGATCCATTGCTTAATGGACAGGGGTGTACGCCGGTGTAATATGCAGCTCAATTTGTGTTGTGACTAATGTAATATACAACTTGGATTTCTGGTTTAACAGCCATTTTGTCCGTTTTCAAGGACCCGTTACGTAATAGACAAGTACGGGATATGCTATACCATTTTAATATAAAGCTCAAATTTGTGTTGTGTCAAATGTAAAACTTGTGATTTGTCTACTTTTCGGGTATAGATTAAACGCCATTTTTTGAAGATGCAGTTGTATTATTCCGCCTTGTGTATATGATCATAGTGGACGTGTCCAGTTGTTATAGGAATTACTTGTAAGCACTAGCTTGCTTCACCACGAGCGAACAACTAATTTACTATATATAATTGCCGTCTAAGGACGTGTGATAGAAAATGGCTGTGCTGAAAAAGGAGCTACTGACTCTAAAGAATTCGAACCCATAACTTGCCGGGAAGCAGTCTTATATGTCTACCAGCTGGGTGTGTGTTAGGCTGGTGAGCTATCACAAGTATTCATACAGACTTAATAAACACAAATCCACTTGAGTGATGATGAACCTGGACTGCCCTTGATTCTTTCGTCATATTAAATGTGGTTAATGTTTGGACGCACATTATGACTCCGGAACCAGACTGCATAGTGCAGCAACACAAAACCTCCTCGTGTGGCATTTTATCGCGCGCCGAAGATTTTGTGTGTTTAGTTAGGAGGGTGAATATGCCTAAAGAATGCAATACATGTACTTCAAAACCCAAAACAAGTTGACAGCCGCGTATTTATGATCTTAATACATTGTGAGATAAAACTTTAAAAAGGTGAAATAGTGCATGTGTGACTTGTAATTAAGTCAAGTTGATATGGTTGATGGTGTTGATTTCAAGTATGTTTTAATTATGTGTTGATGTTTGATTGGTCAGTATGCGACCTAAAAAGTTCTATTATATTGTTTTCAATATAGTGTTGTGTTGTTCTTTTGTCCATTGCTATGACTGGTTATGAGATGGGGCTTAACTTTTAGCTGCATACTTGTAACCAAGGTTGACTTTGCCACTATAAACTTGAAGAGCCTGTCAGTACATGGTACATTTGTACTGGCATATGGAAGTGTTGCTCAAGCATCTGGCACCCCTGACAGAAGTCCCTCTCGTAGAGTGGAGTAGAGTAGAGTAGAGTGGAGTGGAGTGGAGCGGAGTGGAGTGGAGTAGAGTAGAGTAGAGTAGATCAGAGTAGAGTAGATCAGAGTAGAGTAGAGTAGATCAGAGTAGAGTAGATCAGAGTAGAGTAGAGTAGAGTAGAGTAGATCAGAGTAGAGTAGATCAGAGTAGAGTAGAGTAGATCAGAGTAGAGTAGGGAATAGTAGAGCTTACAAGAACAGAACAGAACATGACAGAACAGAATTGAAAAGAACAGAACAGACCTGAACTAAGCAGAACTGAACAGAACATAATTGAACGTAACTAAACAGAACAGAACAGAACAGAACAGAACAGAACTGAACTGAACTGAACTGAACTGAACTGAACTGAACTGAACTGAACTGTGTAATTTGTACATATTACAGTGTACTGATCGAGTTCACATTAATTAGTGTACATTATTGTGTACACATTAATGAGTACAAAGTTCACATTAATTAGTGCACGTAACTGAGTACACAATATTGAGTAGAGTAGAGTAGAGTAGAGTAGATCAGAGTAGATCAGAGTAGATCAGAGTAGAGTAGGGAATAGTAGAGCTGACCAGAACAGAACAGAACAGAACATGACATGACATGACATGACATGACATGACATGACATGACATGACATGACATGACATGACATGACATGACATGACAGAACTGAACTGAACTGAACTGAACAGAACCAGAACAGAACAGAACAGAACAGAACAGAACAGAACAGAACAGAACAGACTTACTATATTTTAATTACATTTTTAAGGTCTAAGACTGAATTTGGTGTTACACCGGTGAATTTTCTGCCATTGAAATTAAAGCAAAATGACCCAAATTCGCATCTCTCCCTCTGTTTCACTGACATTCCGGGTGATTTTCATAAAAATCAATCCCTGTTATCCAAAATAAGCTGGAGAAAATGGCATGTCGATAGTTTCGTTTTCGAGCTACTGCAGGGATTCTGGAAGGACAACGCTATTTTCCATGCCTCAAAAGCTGACTTGACCGAAGCACACATACATTGTCAGTCTTCAGCCAGGGAAAGATAATTCAGAAAAATATCAATCAAACACTCTTAAAAGTTAGCATGCAGGTCATATTTGATCTACATTCATGTAATTTGGTCAACAATCAGCATTTTCCACATTAAAACAGTGCTTCAACAGACATATATCAAATTTTTGAAAGGGACTATTTTAGCATACTACCACCCGGGAGTACTTTCCACCGGTGTGACACCATTTCAAGTAATTTTTCATATAGGAAGTACTAATATATTTAGTCAAATTTAACATTATGATATAGATAACAAATAAAATTCATGTAATAAGCAATGAGTTTATACACATATTTTTAAATATATATGATGATGACGTATTTTAGCGTCTTTAGAAATGAATACAATGCATAGTTGTCACTTCTTTTGAAATCGAAGGGGTCTATTGTAATTGAACAATGCCGTATACACATTGGTATGATATGGGGTAGGATTGATATTCATGTATAATTTCTACCGTTCTACTCACTATAGATGCATTTGTGTTGTTTATTACGAGTGCATTGTTTAATACAATTATTCATAATCCTGCATGCTCATCTTTAGGCCTACGTTTGAGCGCGTAATTAGTCACATATTCCAAGTATGCATTAATTACAAAAAATGTAATAACTTTTGAACATCTATCATGTTGACCAGTTAAATACCATGGGAAGTAACTCGAAAAACATAACATCTTAATACAAGTATTAACCCCCTTGAACTGACCCTCAACGTCCACAAATAGCAAAACTCACAGTACACACTGCTCAATGAACAGTACACAGTAAGTACATAAGTATTACTCGGTACAAAATTCACATTACTTAGTGCACACCAATGGGTACACATTAATGAGTACAAAGTTCACATTAATTAATGTAAATTACTGTGTACACATTGATTAGTGTACATAACTGAGTACACAATACTGATGTACCTACCTCAATTAAAATATTTCAAATATAATTGAGCCGTTCTCCAGGAAAACCGGGCTTATAGACAAAAGTACGAAAATCATGATAATAAATCGTTAGAAAGACGAGACTCTTATGAACACTTTCTGAAAATTTGAATGAATTATTACGTAAATTAACAAAGTTATAGACTTTTGAAACTAACCACTCCCGCCAAGTTTTTGAGTGACGTCACAAACGTCATTAGAACGTTTTTTGACGTAACGTTAACCATCATTTCATAAGTCCAGTATTTGATGAATTATTGACGTAAACTTTTCAAATTATTGTCATATTTTAGAATAATATTCTGAGTTTAATAAAACACGACAAAATTGTGAGTGTTTGCTTAAAGGGAAACGTAGCTGCTATTTTTTACCACTTACCCCTTGTTTTTCTCAATTCAGGTAGTTTTCGGAAATTGGTCACCATAGCAACGACGGAAGTAATTTTATAATTATTTACCAGAAAATTGAAATCTTTAAGATAGAACTATGTGATGCAACTACTTACGATTAAATCGGCGAACATGACGTTTTACTCATTTTAGACCTATTTGTAAACATTATTACATAATTACTATTGTTATGTCAATAAGCCCGGTTTTCCTGGAGAACGGCTCATATCTTTTTATTGCATTATAATCAACCGATTCCCAAAATTCTCATTTTGTTTTAGATTTTGACAGAGTTTGCCCCAAAATATCGGATTTTAGGCAACGGTCTGAAAAATGATTTTTAATATCGTAACCTACAAGTACAAAGACCTAAATTAGAACGTACTGTCACAATCTAGTTTTATCCCATAAAACTGTAATTGGTGATGTGGGTTACTGATTCCAAAAAATCATGTTTAGCTTTTATATTTTGCAAGGTTTTAGCCCAAAATAATAGACTTTCACAAACATGTAAGGTCCTAGATTTTTAGTATGTTACAAAACACCCATAGTGTGACATTTCAAATATAAAATATTTTTTCGCAATTTTTCTAAATAAAAATGTGCTCTGAACCAAAGATGTCCATGTTGGACGTCTTTGTCTGAACTAAATATGGGTTGCTCATAAACAATTATGTTCTATTATCAGTTCCCTTATGGGCGTATAAAAATATACTGTAGGCCAAATAGGCCCCGTGGCACAGAAGTCGTTAAAAGTAACGTTATTTACATCTGCCTATTTGGAAAGGGAAGTAACACATGCGAGGGAAAGTATAAAACATGGCGCCCCTCTAGATTTTAGTACAAAAAGAAGGGAAAACATGGCGCCCCCTATTAACTTTTTTATTTCTGGTTGGATATTTTATTTATTTATATCATATTAAAGCTAACGCTATGTAGTTTTAGAATGTGATATTAATTATTAAAATCCGTTTTGTTTTGATGCACTTATTACTGGTTAAAAATGGGTCAAAAATGAAAAAAAATATCATAGAATTTTGTGTTCGGAAAACATGGCGCCCCCTCTTAACTTTTTTATTTCAAAATATATTTTTTATAAATTTACACTGTTGAAAAGCTATAGCTCTCTAGTTTTTAAAACTGTAACTATAACTGAAATTGAATTAGTAAAACGTTTTTTATCGCATGTTAAATTCGACTCATGTTTTTATTTTTTTACCGTGCGTAAAATTTGGTTCGGAAAACATGGCCCCCCTATTTATATTTTTTATTAGTCAAAATATAATTTTCATGAATACATGGTTGAAAAGATTACGTTCTCTAGTTTTTATAAATGTAAAGATATTTAAAATTGATGCAGAAAAACAGGATTTATGACGAGTTAAAGTAGACGCATTTTTTCTTTTTTTTTCACGCGCCCGATAATCGGCTTTTGTGATATCGCATAAACAGTACAGTACATTGAAAATTAGTTATAATGCGTATGTTGGACTTAGGATTTATGACGAGTTAAAGTAGACGCATTATTTCTTTTTTTTCACGCGCCCGATAATCGGCTTTTGTGATATCGCATAAACAGTACAGTAACGTTACATAGAAAAGAAGTTATCATGTTGGATTGTTCATTTGATATAAACTTTAACTATCAAGAAAGCATTATGTGTTGTAAATGTATCAAATTGCAATATTGATATAAAAAACGGCTATTGGTTTTTATGCGTGAGTAGTTGAATATAATCGAATTAAGATGATATATAATGTGTTTATAACAAAGGAAACTATCACAACCACGTAGATCTATGTTAATTAAAATAAATATGCTTGTCAGAACATAAATTCGCGGGTTATTTAGCATAGGCAATATATTTCATGATTGTCGAGCTAAAATATCGTCGATATTGTTCATCGAACATGACAATTAGTGAAATGTAATTTCTTGGAATTCAATAATTACCATATTATATTACCCAATGATGTATATCAAAATCTAAATTTACGTCCATGTATTACCTTAATTATGTCCGAGTATTATATAAAGTATTGCTAGTCACAACTTATAGGTGATATATACAAAGGTAAAACTAAGAGATTGTCGTTAATACGTTGTAAAATACGTTATTAAAATAATGCTAAATCATTTGTTATTAAGAAACTTGAAATTTGTAAAAAGGCACTAATGCGCTGATTAAAAAACAATGTTAATAACTCGTTTATCACCCCGGTCAGGTCGTAGATGAACTGATTAACAACAGTCTCTTGGATGTCAGTAAAGTTATGAATATCATTGTATTGTATACAACAGTTATCATAGTTTAGAAAACGGAATGCCTTTAGTCTTGATAATGAATAACAAGTTTAATGAGCACGTCCATGTGTAATTACACTTAATTCACCCCATTACCGTTTAATTGCCCGAACAATGTTGGTAAAAAAATTGTGAACAGCAATGCATTATTGAATTAAGCCTAAAACCGACACTTTCTTTCTAAATGTGATTTGTGACACAATAATGTTCACAAACTTTAGTTCATAAAAATAATTTTTAAAGGGAGGTTAATTGAAAGAATTTGTTTTCGTTGTCACATAATTGTATGATTAAAAAAACTACTAAGTGCTACTTTACCAGTACATGGACCGTGTATATATTGAATTGTTATATAGCTTCTTGACCAGTCCGATTAATTTTTTTTTAAAAAGTCCTTGTCTTGACGTTAATACACAAAAATTAACGTTTAATGACATGTAAGAATATGCTCAAGTACCTGATAGATAATCCTATCAACGTTGGTGATTGGTTGTGAATGCATGCCATTAATTGTTAAACCAATTATACAATCATCGGATAATCCTGTTACCGGCAGCTGATTGTTTGTTTATTCCATAAGTGTGACACTTGATAACATAGCGATTTAATGAATTTATTATACAATAGTGTCCTATAATTATTTAATTTAAGAATAGCGTTATACTGTGATGTATAGGATTTGTAAATTATATACTTTATTTGCGATGTACAAAGTTGAAAGATGAGACTGAAATAAAGAAATAACTAATATGACCAAAATCCTATGTTCTGTTCCTATAAATTAAAAATTAGCTGACATGTTTTTGTTGATTTTCTTTGGCAGATAACTGATTATCACATTTTTAAAACTGTTAGCAATAAATAATGAAATACCGATTATAATTGACAGCTGCATATTGTTTTACCATATTGCTTCAAACCGAAGACCTTAATTACAATAATTTTATTGAGGTCTTTATTCAAACGTGTTTGTTGATAGAGAGAACGGCTATTGAAATTTTGTGTACTAATTAAAAATAATATTTTAAACTATATTAAATTATATTGCCAATTGAAGCAGATTATCCGAAATAATTAAAAGCATGATTCAGTGTCATAACAAATATCACAAAATCAAGCGGTTCCATAAAATATTGTGAACTTCAGTAGCAAGCATTTTGTATACTTTTGGTTCATAATAAATATATTAATATTGGGACGGTTGTTAGACAATGAGCTGTAACATAATTTAGACGAATTTCCAAGTACTACCTTAACGTGACTGAATAAATATCTCTAAAATATATTCATGATGTCAAACACGGGTTGCATTAATACCCTCTCTTCATATGCATATATTTTCAATGTTTTATACTTGTGCGTTTTTGTAAAGTTTAATATTTTGTGTACCAATTATACCTTTATATAGACGTGCAATGGGCACGAGAAAATAATGAAGTGTTAATGTACTTTATCACGTGAAACAGACGTAGACCCTACGTATACAGTCACAGTATCTATCTATACATGCGTGATTAAATGTTTGAATTGTGAGTCTCATTTTTATTGTAACCTCATGACTGCTATTTTTTCTATGATAGAAGAAACCGACATGAGACATTAGTTGTAGTTCTTGGCTAGTTTTAGAGTCTTAATTTAAAGGCACTTTCCCTTGCAAAATAACCTCCATTTTTCCAAAAGCCATAGTGTTTCCTTCCATTATGAAACCAATTCATTGGTATGGCTGCTTTTAAGTCAAAACAGATTTTTAGACCGACAAAGGTCTTTGCTACTTCAGTGGGGTATAATCAGTAGAAAAGCCAAATATGAACAACTTAATACAGAGATTCAATAATAATTCCCAATTTGTCGGGCTTTTTTTTTTCAAATTTAAAGGCACAGGTAGTTTTTTTCTAAAGAAACATAATTCTTAATTCAATCAAATTTCGCTAATAAGACATATTAATTATTATAAGATTCGATATACATTGGTATTAAGAAGCAGTTTCTACTCAACTGGTCTCATTAGCGGCACTTCACTTAATTGCTTGTTTTAATCATTTAATAATTATAATAAGTAAGTAAGTAATTTTATAAGAAGCATCTATATTGTATTTTACATAAACATCACACATATGCTTTCTTAGTCTAATACTAACAACTTTTATCAAATGAACAGTCCAACATACGCATTATAACTAATTTTCAATGTACTGTACTGTTTATGCGATATCACAAAAGCCGATTATCGGGCGCGTGAAAAAAAAAGAAAAAATGCGTCTACTTTAACTCGTCATAAATCCTGTTTTTCTGCATCAATTTTAAATATCTTTACATTTATAAAAACTAGAGAACGTAATCTTTTCAACCATGTATTCATGAAAATTATATGTTGACTAATAAAAAATATAAATAGGGGGGGCCATGTTTTCCGAACCAAATTTTACGCACGGTAAAAAAATAAAAACATGAGTCGAATTTAACATGCGATAAAAAACGTTTTACTAATTCAATTTCAGTTATAGTTACAGTTTTAAAAACTAGAGAGCTATAGCTTTTCAACAGTGTAAATTTATAAAAAATATATTTTGAAATAAAAAAGTTAAGAGGGGGCGCCATGTTTTCCGAACACAAAATTCTATGATATTTTTTTTCATTTTTGACCCATTTTTAACCAGTAATAAGTGCATCAAAACAAAACGGATTTTAATAATTAATATCATATTCTAAAATTACATAGCGTTAGCTTTAATACGATATAAATAAATAAAATATCCAACCAGAAATAAAAAAGTTAATAGGGGGCGCCATATTTTCCCTTCTTTTTGTACTAAAATCTAGAGGGGCGCCATGTTTTATACCTGCCCCACATGCGACAATCTAAGAAGTAGATGATTGAATGATCTCCCCTGAAAATAATAATTCCGTTCACTGAAGATTCGCTAATAACTTGATAACAGCACAGTAGCCGGATAAAAAGTTCGGATATTTCTGGTTTGCAAGCCCTTATCAACTTGATGGTATGCTTTTAATTTTTAACATTTGAACACTTTTTCATTAACACGGTTAAATTTATAACTTCGTTATTTTTCCCGTAAGTTTTTAAACAGTGATATTCGACTCTGCTGTGAAATTTTGAGATTTTTATGTCAGCTGGGCATGTGTAAAAATGCGATGCTAAAGCGTAGTTCCGGATACTATAACTAAATGATCTTTTATTGATACTGACATCGATCTTTTAATGATGAAATGGAATATCACTAAAATGGAATAATCATCGTCTATGAAGCTTGGACTAAAAACAGCGAAACCTTATAAGAATAGTTTGAGATGTTATAGTGTCCTATGGTATGTCCAGTCATGTCACCTGTAGTCCAACAACCCTATGGTATGTCCAGTCATGTCACCTGTAGTCCAACAACCCTATGGTATGTCCAGTCATGTCACCTGTAGTCCAACAACCCTATGGTATGTCCAGTCATGTCACCTGTAGTCCAATAACCCTATGGTATGTCCAGTCATGTCACCTGTAGTCCAACAACCCTATGGTATGTCCTGTCATGTCACCTGTAGTCCAACAACCCTATGGTATGTCCAGTCATGTCACCAGTCATGTCACCTGTAGTCCAACAATCCTATGGTATGTCCAGTCATGTCATATGTAGTCCAACAACCCTATGGTATGTCCAGTCATGTCACCGGTAGTCCAACAACCCTATGGTATGTCCAGTCATGTCACCTGTAGTCCAACAACCCTATGTTATGTCCAGTCATGTCACCTGTAGTCCAACAACCCTATGATATGTCAGAGTCCAGTCATGTCACCTATAGTACAACAACCCTATGGTATGTCAGAGTCCAGTCATGTCACCTGTAGTACAACAACCCTATGGTATGTCAGAGTCCAATCATGTCACCTGTAGTACAACAACCCTATGGTATGTCAGAGTCCAGTCATGTTTCATGTAGTACAATAACCCTATGGTATGTCAGAGTCCAGTCATGTTTCATGTAGTACAATAACCCTATGGTATGTCAGAGTCCAGTCATGTCACCTGTAGTACAACAAACAACCCTATGGTATGTCAGAGTCCAGTCATGTTTCATGTAGTACAACAATCCTACGGTATGTCAGAGTCCAGTCATGTCACCTGTAGTACAACAACCTTATGGTATGTCAGAGTCCAGTCATGTCACCTGTAGTACAACAACCTTATGGTATGTCAGAGTCCAGTCATGTCACCTGTAGTACAACAACCTTATGGTATGTCAGAGTCCAGTCATGTTTCATGTAGTACAACAATCATATGGTATGTCAGAGTCCAGTCATGTCACCTGTAGTACAACAACCCTATGGTATGTCAGAGTCCAGTCATGTCACCTGTAGTACAACAATCCTATGGTATGTCAGAGTCCAGGCATGTCACCTGTAGTCCAACGATCATATGGTATGTCAGAGTCCAGTCATGTTTCATGTAGTACAACAATCCTATGGTATGTCAGAGTCCAATCATGTTTCATGTAGTACAATAACCCTATGGTATGTCAGAGTCCAATCATGTCACCTGTAGTACAACAATCATATGGTATGTCAGAGTCCAGTCATGTCACCTGTAGTACAACAATCACATGGTATGTCAGAGTCCAGTCATGTTTCATGTAGTAAAACAACCCTATGGTATGTCAGAGTCCAGTCATGTCACCTGTAGTACAACAATCCTATGGTATGTCAGAGTCCAGTCATGTCACCTGTAGTACAACAATCACATGGTATGTCAGAGTCCAGTCATGTCACCTGTAGTACAACAATCCTATGGTATGTCAGAGTCCAGTCATGTCACCTGTAGTACAACCAACAACCCTAGCTATGGTATGTCAGAGTCCAGTCATGTCACCCGTAGTACAACAATCCTACGGTATGTCAGAGTCCAGTCATGTCACCTGTAGTACAACAATCCTATGGTATGTCAGAGTCCAGTCATGTCACCTGTAGTACAACAATCCTATGGTATGTCAGAGTCCAGTCATGTCACCTGTAGTACAACAATCCTATGGTATGTCAGAGTCCAGTCATGTCACCTGTAGTACAACAACCCTACGGTATGTCAGAGTCCAGTCATGTCTCCTGTAGTACAACAACCCTATGGTATGTCAGAGTCCAGTCATGTCACCTGTAGTACAACCAACAACCCTATGGTATGTCAGAGTCCAGTCATGTCACCTGTAGTACAACAATCCTATGGTATGTCAGAGTCCAGTCATGTCACCTGTAGTACAACCAACAACCCTAGCTATGGTATGTCAGAGTCCAGTCATGTCACCCGTAGTACAACAATCCTACGGTATGTCAGAGTCCAGTCATGTCTCCTGTAGTACAACCAACAACCCTAGCTATGGTATGTCAGAGTCCAGTCATGTCACCTGTAGTACAACCAACAACCCTAGCTATGGTATGTCAGAGTCCAGTCATGTCACCTGTAGTACAACAATCCTATGGTTTGTCAGAGTCCAGTCATGTCACCTGTAGTACAACCAACAACCCTAGCTATGGTATGTCAGAGTCCAGTCATGTCACCTGTAGTACAACCAACAACCCTAGCTATGGTATGTCAGAGTCCAGTCATGTCACCTGTAGTACGACAACCGTAGCTATGATATGTCAGAGTCCAGTCATGTCACCTGTAGTACAACAATCCTACGGTATGTCAGAGTCTAGTCATGTTACCTGTAGTACAACAATCCTACGGTATGTCAGAGTCCAGTCATGTCACCTGTAGTACAACAACCCTAGCTATGATATGTCAGAGTCCAGTCATGTCACCTGTAGTACAACAATTCTACGGTATGTCAGAGTCTAGTCATGTTACCTGTAGTACAACAATTCTACGGTATGTCAGAGTCTAGTCATGTTACCTGTAGTACAACAATCCTACGGTATGTCAGAGTCCAGTCATGTCACCTGTAGTACAACAATCCTACGGTATGTCAGAGTCCAGTCATGTCACCCGTAGTACAACAATCCTATGGTATGTCAGATTCCAGTCATGTCACCCGTAGTACGACAACCCTATGGTATGTCAGAGTCAAGTCATGTCACCTATAGTACAACAACCCTATGGTATGTCAGAGTCCAGTCATGTCACCAATAGTACGACAACCCTATGGTATGTCAGAGTCCAGTCATGTCACCTGTAGTACGACAACTCTATGGTATGTCAAAGTCCAGTCATGTCACCTGTATTCCAACAACCCTATGGTATGTCAGAGTCCAGTCATGTCACCTGTAGTATGAGAACCCTATGGTATGTCAGAGTCCAGTCATGTCACCTATAGTACAACAACCCTATGGTATGTCAGAGTCCAGTCATGTCACCTGTAGTACGAGAACCCTATGGTATATCAGAGTCCAGTCATGTCACCAATAGTACAACAATCCTATGGTATGTCAGAGTCCAGTCATGTCACCTGTAGTACGACAACTCTATGGTATGTCAGAGTCCAGTCATGTCACATGTAGTCCAACAACCCTATGGTATGTCAGAGTCCAGTCATATCACCTGTAGTTCAACAACCCTATGGTATGTCAGAGTTCAGTCATGTCACCTGTAGTCCAACAACCCTATGGTATGTCAGAGTCCAGTCATGTCACCTGTAGTCCAACAACCCTATGGTATGTCCAGTCATGTCACCTGTAGTCCAACAACCCTATGGTATGTCAGAGTCCAGTCATGTCACCTGTAGTCCAACAACCCTATGGTATGTCAGAGTCCAGTCATGTCACCTGTAGTCCAACAACCCTACGGTATGTCAGAGTCCAGTCATGTCACCTGTAGTACAACAACCCTACGGTATGTCAGAGTCCAGTCATGTCACCTGTAGTCCAACAACCCTACGGTATGTCAGAGTCCAGTCATGTCACCTGTAGTCCAACAACCCTACGGTATGTCAGAGTCCAGTCATGTCACCTGTAGTCCAACAACCCTACGGTATGTCAGAGTCCAGTCATGTCTCATGTAGTACAACAACCCTATGGTATGTCAGAGTCCAGTCATGTCACCTGTAGTCCAACAACCCTATGGTATGTCAGAGTCCAGTCATGTCACCTGTAGTACAACAACCCTATGGTATGTCAGAGTCCAGTCATGTCTCCTGTAGTACAACAACCCTATGGTATGTCAGAGTCCAGTCATGTTTCATGTAGTACAACAATCATATGGTATGTCAGAGTCCAGTCATGTTTCATGTAGTACAACAATCCTATGGTATGTCAGAGTCCAGTCATGTCTCCTGTAGTACGACCAACAACCCTATGGTATGTCAGAGTCCAGTCATGTCTCCTGTAGTACAACAATCCTATGGTATGTCAGAGTCCAGTCATGTCACCTGTAGTACAACCAACAACCCTATGGTATGTCAGAGTCCAGTCATGTCACCTGTAGTACAACCAACAACCCTAGCTATGGTATGTCAGAGTCCAGTCATGTTACCCGTAGTACAACAATCCTATGGTATGTCAGAGTCCAGTCATGTTATATCTTGACCAACACATATAATATGGTTATATAATGTATCTTTCATTTGTTACTTACCCCAGTCTGATTAAGTGTGGTGTCCAGCCTATAAACTTTGATACATGTATCATTGTTAAAGAAATGAAGT
This sequence comes from Spisula subtruncata, assembly GCA_963678985.1. Lineage (NCBI taxonomy): Eukaryota > Metazoa > Mollusca > Bivalvia > Venerida > Mactridae > Spisula > Spisula subtruncata. The sequence goes on from OY787676.1 coordinate 13,655,060, forward strand.
ATCCTGATTCAGGAGTATATTGATGCATATTGAATTTAAATTTGGTATGTTTGAACTTTCAAGTTACCTCACTTTGATTTAGATCATTTTAAAAAAAAAAGTGTAGCTATTGAAGCGACGGGATTGTGTGCGTCTGCGTGTATGTGTGGGTTGGTTAAGTTTATTGTCAGAGTTAATTTCTCAAAAAATATCAAAGGTATCCATAAGTCTGATAACTCTGTGACCTATATTTATTGAGTTATCTGCCCTTGTTACTATATGAATCGAGAAAGTCGAGCTTCCAGCACTTGTAGTCAATGCTGTTGATATTGTTCGGGTTTTGATTAACTCTAAGCATATTTAAATTATTAATATCTGCAACGGTATATTAATATGTTAGCTGTTATTAAAGTTTAATATGGTAGGCAGCTACATTATTTTCCTATAAATGAAGACATTACCTATGCATGCAAAATGAGAACAGGGACATTGACACATGAAATTGTATATACAATCAACCACAATCTCAAATGTTCAACTGTCACCAGTAACCTCACATTGTTTTCCTCAGATAATATAAGCAACATTCAAATGTTTTCTTCTTTTTTTCAGTAGGATTTTTTCGTAAGAATATAACATTGAGTAATCACTATAGTAACAATACAGTTAAATCGCTATACTACAATTTAAGACATGAATATATGTTGATACGTCCTATTTTAAAGTATTGTCCTCGAACATTATGACTTTAATATATCTGTTTATAGCCAATTTCACAGGAAGGGTGAGACTTGAATATTTGTTGATACGTCCTATTTCAAAGCATAGTCCACAAATAAAATGAGTTTAATGTGTATTTACAGCCTATTATACAGGAAGGATAAAACAACCAGCAAATAAAGTTAATATGTGTTACAATAGAACATATAATTTGCTGAACAATTTGTCACAGTCGGGTGTAGGTTTTTATTATTTGATGAACAATTCATCACAGTAAGGTATAGGTTTTTATTACACCGGGTACACGGAGTATATTATTATTTCATTCAGTCATACGTATAAAAACCTTATGGTTTACTGTTTGCATTATTCTTCCTTTTATTCTTCAGTCACGAAAATCAGTCAAGTATACTTGCCATAAAAAACACCTGCCCAATTTAGGACTAACCTATATATTAAGTATATTGTTTGCTTAGAATGAGAAGGTCATAAGTATAGCTTGGCAAATTTGACACGAACCTGACCTTTTCATTAGCATAATTTAACAGTTGATATATTGTCGGCATTTATAACTTCAGTTGTATGCGTTCATAGTCGGGAAGTATCACAAGGACGCTCAAGATGTAATATAAATGCAAATTTGAAATAACGATATGTCACAAGTAGCTTGCGAAAAAATTATACCGGTATTCAATGCAAGAACCTTGTAATGCATAAAGTGTCAAATTAAATGTCAATTGAAACTCCTGTATCGATACTATCATCGAAGGTAAAATAAAAATCGTTGGCGCGTACCTTTTCTCATTGAGTGTATAATTATACACGCATGATGTACTGACTCATGAAATGACTTTCAGCTTTCTGTGTATTTATACCGGTATTTATATACACCAAAACTCGCATGCAACGTGTTTTACCCTATTTTGAAATCTATTTAAATTTCTACCCTTTATCTATAATAGTTGTATATATTATGGTTCTATTGAGAAAATATATACAAACTCTAATATGATGTGTAAACTCCCTGTTTAAAATCTCTATAAAATATAATCTTCCTATATAGCACAAAAAGAGGCTTTACTTTGGGGACTTAATTTTTTTACTGTGTTAAACTTGTTTAATGAATGTGTTTTCAATGCGTGAATTAAGAAAATTTCAATGAAAGTTTTCAGTTTAAAAAAGGAATTTACCTGTTTTGAGAAAGTGTTCATTCAGCTGACTGTTGTATACAGGTACATGTTTATTCACCATTATACCATTATAGTGTGTTCATACTGCCAGTGGCTTTATCAGCTTAAATTATAAGTATCATATTCAGAGACCGAAAAGCAGAGACTCAGAGAGGCAAATATTGTCTAGGTTGTTTTTGTGGTAATTTGCTGCCTCAAATGACAGATTTTGGTAATTTCTCTAATGTTCAATCTTTGCTAAGCTAGGATGTCAGAGTGCCTCAGTGAAGCTACTCCAGCTAGGATGTCAGAGTGCCTCAGTGCAGCTTATAATAGGGATCAGTTTTACATGTACAATGCTATTAAATTTATATCAATTTTTGCAAATATCGTAACAAATTAATGAACATCTGTATATAGATCTATTAATACTGCCACACCTTATTGCGGGTATTATTTATTGGTATAGTCAGCATGTAAAAATTACGCCTATGACAATTATCATCAAAGAATAATTTTTCATATGGCTGTACATGTATTCTGTTTAAAAATGCCACTGAGTTTAATCCTTAACTAAATATTATATATTACGTATTCAATTTATGTATACAAATGTCACAATATATTGTAGTTGAACTGTACAAATATTAACACATTGTCAATATCACAGGTGACTGTAGTGTGATGTATTAACAAAATCACTGTAGACTATTCAACTTGTATGACTTATTGCCATACTTTTCAGTTAAACTTGTATGACTTGTTGCGATACTTTTCAATTCAACTTGTATGACTTGTTGCGATAACTGGATGTGGACTCATACAGAACAGAACAGAACATTACTTTATTTGCTCTCGTTTGCTATCGTACTACAAATGTACGTAGTCATAGGATGGACCATTGAGCTAACATATACAACTTTCAAGGACCTCACATCCACAGCGTATAAACCAAATCACCGTATGACTTATTGCATTACTATATAATTCAACTTGTATCACTTATTGCTATTTAAAGCACCAGACCTTTTTCTGGCCTTTTTGGGAAAAAGGCCCCTGCCCAATTTAGGAAAAAAAATAGGCGGTTAAATGACAAAAATGGGATTTTTTTCCTTTTAAAACATCTTAAAACCATGCTTATATATCCATGAATAAGTTCTCTTTAACAAAATATTTTTAGATATTTGGTATACCGTGTTATATTTAGTAATAAACAAATTTCGCTCTGGAGTAAAAAAAAAAATTTTTTGGGGTCAGATTTTTTTGGGATTTTTTTTTCAATTGGGATTTTTTTCACCAATTGGGAATTTTTTTCACCAATTGGGAATGGAATTTGAGGCCGAAATTCGGCCTCACACAATACCAAGAAAAAGGTCTGAGCACATGTTAAATCTGATCACTGTACTCATTTAATATTGCCATACATTATGTATTATATAATTCAATGTGTACTCCTTATTGCAATTGCCAGAAATCGACTTGTTTATACTCAGTGACATCACCATACAGGTGACCATATTACAAAAATTAAAAACATGTGTTACGGTATAGTACCGAGACCACAAACATACTGGTTTGAATGTAAATATTAATGTAATATAGTGAAAGTTTACATAAGGTTGCGTTAATCTGTAACAATGTAATTGTATTAGTTCTACTTGAATACACAGATTTAACCTTAATATGGACATTGGTCGCTGGTTTAAGTATTTATCCCTATAATCTGACAGCCTTTCAATATTTTAATACATGACTAGGCAATGAGGCTCTCTCATAATTGAAAGTAGACATATTGTTCTTGGACAATAATCTCGGCCACCTGACAGCAAAGTGACTGTTTATAGTTCCCAAATGACATCACTATTCTTTGTATGTGTGTCCCACATTTCAATTTCATTGCCATGGTTACATATTGAGATTCAACTTAAAATGTCCCCAGTAAATTACCCCTGTAGATCTTTCATTTGCTCATAGAAATATTGAAATGACCAGTGGCACTCACTGGGATAAAACCTAAGACCTCTCGTCTTTGTCCAGAACAGTTTTGAGGGCTCAGTGCAAAACTATGGTAACTAAATCAATTTATTGAGGCATATACCATAGTTTTGTACTGAACCCTCGGTTTCCTCTACCTCTTTGCCACCGCGCCCAAGTACAAGAATATAAGGAGTTCACTGACTGCAGTTTTTTATACCAGGTACGGACGGACTGTTAGGTTGTGAGGACGTCTAGTTGTTGAACCAATATGCAATATGATACTACATGACTTACCAGTGATAGTATGAAGATATTAACTTGGTCCTCAACTTTTTTCCATGAATATATTACATTTTTTTTTTTAGTTTCTAGCATTGGATTTGTAAATTTCTGCTAGATAGTTGTGCATAATTTATAATAGTCAGTGTGTGATTAAGCAAACAATGTTAGTGTTTATCTTATACCTCATACAAATTGGTGCACTGTTGATTCAATAAGTAATACTAATGAGGGAACTATCCCATTCAAATTAATAGCGGAGAATAGCGTTAACTCAGATATACGCAGCTAAACCTTGATAAACAAAATTTACCTCATGGACAATCTAATGTTTACAACCATTAACAATTAACTTTGAACAGACTGTGACTCTCAGATTATGAAAACAACGGCAAAGGGTTAATCAAAGACAAGAAATCAACTGTTTGATTATAATTTACTTACAGATGCTTTCTATGGGGAATTGAATTATTGACATATATGGGACGATATTTTTTAAAAATGTTTCAAAAACTGAAAAACAATTATGCTTTCATATCCATTAGATATTTTTTTGCTTCAGTTTTAAGAGAAACTCTCTATGATTTATTGGACAAGCGAACTGTCCATTTTCATACAGAAATATTCCAGAACACCCTATGAAATTATAAGAATTGTCTAATTTTTCACGATTGAATCAAAGTACACGGAACCCATTCAAAGTTTTGATTTGCAATTAAGGTAGTCTAGTATCATACTAAACAAAAACGATGTAAGTAATTATTTTGACATTAAATGACTGTTAGAATATAGCTCTAAACACTTTAAATGTTGCCTCGTAGGTTCAAGGACTAAGTAAATTTGTTCCTACCAATATCTCAGTATTTACTTTTAAGGAAGCACTAGAAATTGCTTAAAAATTGTTCAGTTGTTCTAAATACACTAATACACACCGTGTCTATCGATATCTCCACTTCAGAAGTATAATTACATTTGTCATATGATTCATGTTTTAAATAGGGGTATTATTCCGTCACGTTTTATCATTGATTGAAGAAGTTTTCAAGTGCTAGTGTTCTAAAAATGTTTGAAAAAACCCTCCCTGATCTTAAACCTGAATTGGTAAGTTGATAAAATCAATTTCCTGTCTTTAAATACTGACGTCCTTATTTCTGAACCCTTTAAAGAATATGCATTTTGGATACTAGTTATAATTAGCTGGCTTCGTCCTCAGATTAAAAAAAATGTTTAAAAAAAGTTAACAATTTTCTAGGGCACTTTTCAGCTGTTAAGCCACCCTGTGACATTTTAACTTCCTGACTGGTAATCGGAAACCTACCGGGGTACATTCGTGTCTCCCTGGGGAAACTATTTCTCTCTCCTGCGGGTGTAGCAGCCAACATTTATCTTTAGCGCCCTGGAATATCAATCATGTAGAACTGCCCTCACGGGTACCATTTTTAGCTCACCTGTCACAAAGTGACAAGGTGAGCTTTTGTGATCGCTCTTCGTCCGTCGTCCGTCCGTCCGTCCGTCGTCCGTCCGTCGTCCGTCGTCCGTTCACAATTGCTTGTGAACACACTAGAGGTCACAAATTTAGCCTGATCATTATGAAACTTGATCACAATGATCATCTCTATAAAATCTAGGTCAAGTTCGATATTGGGTCATCTGGGGTCAAAAACTAGGTCACTATGTCAAATCAAAGGAAAACCTTGTGAACACATTAGAGGTCACAATTTGAGCCTAATCTTTATGAAACTTGATCATAATGATCATCTCTGTAAAATCTAGGTCAAGTTTGATATTGGGTCATCTGGGGTCAAAAACTAGGTCACTAGGCCAAATCATTGAAAAACCTTGTGAACGCATTAGAGGTCACAATTTTGACCTTATCTTTATGAAAATTGATCACAATGATCATCTCTATAAAATCTACGTCAAGTTCGATATTGGGTCATCCGGAGTCAAAAACTAGGTCACGAGGCCAAATCATTGAAAAAGCTTGTGAACACACAAGAGGTCACAATTTTGACCTTATCTTTATGAAACTTGATCACAATGATCATCATTATAAAATTTAGGTCAAGTTCGATATTGGGTCATCTGGGGTCAAAAACTAGGTCACGAGGCCAAATCATTGAAAAATCTTGTGAACACACTAGAGGTCACAATTTTGACTCTATCTTTATGAAACTTGGTCACAATGTTCATCTCTATAAAATCTAGGTCAAGTTAGATACTGTGTCATTTGGGCCAAAATCTAGGTCACTAGGCCTAACAGGTGAGCGACCCAGGGCCCTTTGGACCCTCTTGTATACCTTGGTCGAGAAGAGCATGTAGGTTATTCTTGCTGAGATAAATAAACCTGCGGTCCAGACTTACGTTCATTAACAAGAACGTCCCCCGCGAGAATTAGTTCGTTATGCGAACTACTTATTGAACGATTATAATCGTTCGCCGCAAACAATTTCAAGATGGCGGAGATAGACGATTTAATGGCCTTACTTGTTCTATTAGATTTTCAGCCGTATATTGAAAATTAGGAACTCAGTAATACTTCTTTCGTGTTCTATTTATTCAGCTTTGGTATCCATACTGTATCGCAAATGCAAAATAAATACAATCTACAATTAATGTTTAAATCTCTAAGATTATAATAATTTAATCAAATATTTATCTATCCGCCATCTTTGTTCGCTTGGCGAGCTATGTGTAAAGGTCATTCGCGATTGGCTAACATGTTTGTGGCGAACTTATCGTTCATTAACGCGAACTCACGTATTGTTCGCGAATGTTGGCGAGCGTTTTCGTTAATGAACGCACTGCAGATGAGGGTTGAACCCTGGACCTCTCGATCCTGAAGAATCCGCGATCTACCTCAAAGTCGCCTCTCCCCACTAAAAGAATGAGCATAATGAACAGTTAAATAATAAGTTGGCTTTTAAAATTGATCTTCTGAAAAATTTGACCAGCTCCTGGGCATAATGTTTAAATCACTGTTGTATTGTTAAATTATTTGCTTCATATTATAATTAGTCAATGTATATGTATGATTAAGATGCCTTTGGCTAGAATATGTTTGTACATGTACATGTATGTACCTACTTTATAAATACCTAGAAGTTTTTAGCTCACCTGTCACATAGTGACAAGGTGAGCTTTTGTGATCACTCTTCGTCCGTCGTCCGTCCGTCGTCGTCGTCCAACAACAATTGGCTTGTGTACACTCTAGAGGCAACAGTTTTGATCCCATCTTCATGTAACTTGATCAGAATGTTGTTCTCCATGAAATCTAGGCCAAGTTCGAAACTTGGTCATGTGAAATTGGCCTTGTCTGTACTCTAGCTCATTCAGTTTTCATCCGATCTTCTTCAAACTTGCTGACAATGCTCATGGGTGTAATATCTAGGCCAAGTTCAATTATAGGCCAAATCGGTGCAGGCCTTCTTTGGTCATGGTCCTTCTTTTACCAAAAAAATGTGAAATTGGCCTTGTCTGTACTCTAGCTCATTCAGCTCTCATCCGATCATCTTCAAACTTGCTGACAATGCTCATGGGTGTAATATCTAGGCCAAGATAAGTTTCAAGATGATTGCTCAAAAATGCTTTGACATAATATGGGCTTTTATTTCATAATCAATATTTTTTTCACTAGCATTTTGGCATCTTGTTAAGTATTTGTATCAGGATATAGTGCAAGAAAACAAGTTCAAATATAAATCTGCTGATCATGGAATAAAGACTTTATAACACACCAGGACATAGTGATGTAAGGGTGTATCAGTGTACTTTTCATGGACGAAATCTGGCTAAAATAAGTAGGAATGTTCATTAGACTTGAAAGATAGACCTACAATGACCTACCAAAATTTACATAGCCTTACATATCTAATATAAAATTAATGCATATTTCTATTGTCTTTATGCAATAGATATGTGGTGACGTTAACTGTGTGATAATACTCTCTCTATCCTGGTGTGACCTGCAAGTTGTTATCTTATAGGACTGAGAGACGTTGTATTATCAGCGATTATAACCATAAATTAGTCGTACATTTTGCACTTCCTTGTACCCAACTTTTCTGTGTTCATTTTTTTCGGTATCTTGTACTTGACTTCTAGTCTGGTTCCCTGTCCTAAATCTTACAGTGGTTTAGGTCAGGCAGCAACCAATAATCGATAACTCCAGTGATCAAATCAAAATGGCGGGTGTACGTTAGATTATATAGGCAATTTTAGAATATCACCCTGAAGTGTATGTTATGTATGTGTCATTTTGATGTAACTTTGCATAGTAATGCAAAAAATAATGGTCTTTGCAATGATAGAAGTTTATTCGCTACAATAGCACTAATATCTACAAAATAACGTTTATAAAATGATTAAAATATTTTTGTAGCAGGGTTTTAATAGTCCATCAATTTGTAACTTTCAAGTGTCCAAGTTAGCGCAGTCGGTAGAGCCACTGACTTGTAATCAATGGATCCCTGGTTCGATCCCTGTATAGGCCAGTTATTGTTTTCCTTTTTTTAATATTTTGCTTAATTTGTGTAATACAAAAACTTTATTTTCTCATCATGTTCCTTATTCAAGTATAAAATAATAGAGAATTACTTTACATATAAAAATAATAAATTATAATAATGACAATACTGGTATCGAACCTCCAACATCCAAGTTACTGATTTGACGCTTTACCAACTGAGCTAACCGGGCATTTGATATCAGGGGCGATTTATATGCACTATATACACGATGGTACAGAAATTTTCTTAATTTACTTTGCGTTTTTTGTACGTATCAGTTGTGTCATTTGAATGAAACATGTTTAATTGAAAAGAACATACTTTTGCCCATTAATATACAAAATCTCATCGAAATGACACAAACATAACACACACTTTTTTGGGATATTCTAAAATTCTCCATAGAAGCTAATGTTAAACCGCCATCTTGTTTTACACATGTAAGCGACCATATTTGTTAGATTGCGCCGGACCTATACTGTAATGTAATGAAAGATTTAGGTACCGGGAACCAGACTACTTGACTTCATGTTTATCAAAATTCTTAATAATTTGGAGCATAGAGTGTGATTATATTGGGAATTTGGACATGCAATAAATGGTATTAAATGAATTTTGTGTGATTTTCAGATATAAAAAAAAACCTTTACATTTCTATACAGTAATTATATTTGGTATTGTTGCAATGCTTTAATTATTAATTAGCAGGATAACTTTTTGTATGTTTTACTAAAGACAGTCGTAGTGGGTGGCTGTGCGGTTTCAACCTTGCCGATGACTGGGGTTTGAGGAAGTGTCAATATTGTTTTGGAAAAACTGCATCATTATATTTTAAGTAAACTTTCCCAGGGAAAATGCCTTACCTCCAACAGGTTCAAATTGAGTCAAGTATAAGGCTGTGTTTTTTGGGGAGTTATGCCTTGGTCACACTGAGATGGTTTTGTCTTGACAAGGTTATCCTGAAGAAATAAATGGGGATTGAAAGGCATTGGGGAAAGGGTCTTCTTGGTCTAGGGGAAGCTTTGGGGTAATCATAAGAAAATTTGCCATATGTTCGCTAGGGTTGTAAGGGTATACCCTGGTACACGAAACACCGCGAACTGCAGTCCCAGACTGTTCACGGTACAATACTTCTAAATTTCAGTACGGTTCAGTATAAGCTTTCTTATGAGCAAAATAATAGTCAGACAACTAAAACATTCGACAGCCGACTGATTATGTATGATTACAATGTATCACTTGTTGTAATTGTATTAAGATATGCTTCACATTGTCGAAATTTATTTAGAATAGTTAAAAGGCACATTATAATTGCTGTTATAGAAGCAATGGAATCAGTGTCGCTTAAAAATTGAAGTATTTAAGCTGCTGTTAGAGAATATTGTATCGTACCGAAATATACAGAACCATTAGAAAAATTGACGGTACGTATCATATCATGAGGTGAGCGTACTGTTACACCCCTAATGTTCGCGATGCCTCCCGAAGCTAATTTATTTAAATTAGGAGTACATCCCGAGGCCAGAAAATGCTAAGTGTGACCAAGGCTTTAACTAGCATATATTGACACGTTATAAAACCATTATTAGATCTGATTGACTTTTGACTGATTTCTGATAATTTGTATAAATTTTGACCATGGCATTTTCCTGAAATCTGAAATCCTTGAAATTATGTTCCCACAAATTAGGGTCTTTTTCACCAAACAAATTTTACAGTAAACACTTGCATGCTTCAGTGAATTTTATGTCAATCAATCAAGTTTCACTTTAATCAACTGTAAAATCTTGGAAAAATGTGTATTTTACAACTCAAACTCAATAAGTCTTTCTAAGCTATACTTGGGGTATGCATATTAAATTTTACGATTTAGGATTAATTTTGTAAGTTGAAGGTCATTGTCAGATCTTAATACCTTGAGGGTTGTGTATTTGTTGGTCCTGGTTGTGAAGTTTGAGGGTTGTGTATTTGTTGGTCCTGGTTGTGAAGTTTGAGGGTTGTGTATTTGTTGGTCCTGGTTGTGAAGTTTGAGGGTTGTGTATTTGTTGGTCCTGGTTGTGAAGTTTGAGGGTTGTGTATTTGTTAGTCCTGGTTGTGAAGTTTGAGGGTTGTGTATTTGTTAGTCCTGGTTGTGAAGTTTGAGGGTTGTGTATTTGTTGGTCCTGGTTGTGAAGTTTGAGGGTTGTGTATTTGTTAGTCCTGGTTGTGAAGTTTGAGGGTTGTGTATTTGTTGGTCCTGGTTGTGAAGTTTGAGGGTTGTGTATTTATTGGTCCTGGTTGTGAAGTTTGAGGGTTGTGTATTTGTTGGTCCTGGTTGTGAAGTTTGAGGGTTGTGTATTTGTTAGTCCTGGTTGTGAAGTTTGAGGGTTGTGTATTTGTTGGTCCTGGTTGTGAAGTTTGAGGGTTGTGTATTTGTTAGTCCTGGTTGTGAAGTTTGAGGGTTGTGTATTTGTTGGTCCTGGTTGTGAAGTTTGAGGGTTGTGTATTTGTTGGTCCTGGTTGTGAAGTTTGAGGGTTGTGTATTTGTTAGTCCTGGTTGTGAAGTTTGAGGGTTGTGTATTTGTTGGTCCTGGTTGTGAAGTTTGAGGGTTGTGTATTTGTTAGTCCTGGTTGTGAAGTTTGAGGGTTGTGTATTTGTTGGTCCTGGTTGTGAAGTTTGAGGGTTGTGTATTTGTTGGTCCTGGTTGTGAAGTTTGAGGGTTGTGTATTTGTTGGTCCTGGTTGTGAAGTTTGAGGGTTGTGTATTTGTTAGTCCTGGTTGTGAAGTTTGAGGGTTGTGTATTTGTTGGTCCTGGTTGTGAAGTTTGAGGGTTGTGTATTTGTTAGTCCTGGTTGTGAAGTTTGAGGGTTAACTGTTTCAGGTATTGTCGATTCAAAGATGTCTGTCAAAACCCGCCATAATGTTCCATTTCTGAATAGCTAATTGCAGCAAGTATAACCACTACGCTATAGGACCATTAGCTTTTTAATCATTTAAGTGTATAAATGATGGTAGAGTTTAATCCTGACACACATTTAATAATCGACTTGAGTGAATGTTTGTTTACGCCGTTGTGACAGAGATTTTTAAATCAACTATATATTGGCCATCAGGTTTTGACTGACACTGTTTACTTTTTGTGACCTGCAGATTCAAATCTCACTTATTTAAAAAGTTTGTCAACTTATTAAACTTGTCAACTTATTAGTGTACATATCACATAATCATTTCACGTACATGTGTATCATTAAAATATATATTAAGGACTGCAATGGAAATAAGAACTGCATGTATGTGTAGCTCTTTTTTGCACCATCCTTTACATGTATTGTTGATTGCCATGACTTTATTATTGCTTCTATCACTCGACCAGATTTAGTAGGCACTCCGGACATATTCTGTGCATATTTCAGACAAAGTCGGTGCAAAAATAAACAAATATTTCCGATTATGTACCGACTACGCTTGCCTACTAAATCTGGTCAAGCTATATGTTAGTTTATTGTTATTGTATGTTGCGATATATTTTGTCATGTTTAATTATGCATTATATGTAGAAATAAATCTACTATCTAATAGTGGTTGAATCTTTTCATTTCAGGATGTATCCAGCTACTAGCATGTAGAAGATGTGTATAACGGATCATGTAGTATGTTGAACTAAAAATGGGGCCACAAAAGGGGAGTCCAGAAGATTTGGCCTCTTTAGGGGACCTAGATGAGACGCGATTGGTGGAGGAACTACATACGAGATATAATAGGGACTTTATATATGTAAGAAACCATGGTTACTGGTGTTGTTAAAATTCTTAATTGTTTTCTGTAACTGATGTTGTTTTCTTCACAGAATTCTGTGGAAGTTTGAGATGAATGTACAATTGACATTATACCAGAGCACAGATCGCTCAACCTTATTGTTTGTGGAAGGTTCCTTGGTGAAGGTTTTCAAGTTAATCCATTTGACCATGTGATTATAATTTACTGTTAAAATTGATTTAAAGAGTATTGATTAACAACTGGTGTAATGTCAATCTAGAAAGGTGCTTGGTGGGTGAGTGGTAAGAGTGTTCACACCATTAGGAATGAATGGGTTAGATCCAGGGCAGTGACATACCAAAGTGGTATAGTACCTGGTATCATCTCGCACTTGCTCGATTCTCAGCATACGAGGATAATTCCAGGTAATAGCTGGTTGGCCTGGTAGCTGCAATAAGTATAGTGTGGCTTGGTAGTCTCTATATGACTAAAATACTGTGGACCAGTGGGACTTAAAAAAAACTTTATCTTTGAAAGAAAAAGTTTTAACCCAATTAAAGTGTGACATTTAATCTTAGTGTGCCTAAAATCAAATTTTCATTATTTTGTTTATGTTAATGAATAGTTCTATCACATATATCCATTGATTGTTTTCCCCATTTTCTATTTCAGACATACATTGGTGATATCCTTATATCCATCAATCCATTCAAGGATCTAAAAGGATTATACGGTGAAGAGGTTTGTACGATAGTCTAATTTCCCACATATACTGTAAACCAAGGCATTGTTTTGCTAATTGCCCACCAGCAGTATATTAGATGAATGAACAATAAAAACATGTCATTCACCAATAAATCTAGCTGGTGGGCACATTTCGCTGGCTTAGAATGAGAAGGTCGTAAGTACAAAATTGATATTTTGAGAAAGCAAGAAAAACTGTCTGACAATCACTCCTAACCTATGGTAAAACAAGGTTTTTCAACTTCAATTTGGTCAACCTGACAAGTTCTGATTTTCATGAAAATTGGCTCATACGAAGTGCCTTATGATGTAGATTTCAAATATGTATCAGTCTTATAAGGTCGTAAGTAGTAGTTACGACCTTTTCATTCTAAGCAAGCAATTTATTAATTGAATTGCCTTGTATTCAGTCATGATTTCTCATTTCTGTGTAATTAAAGGGAGGAAACTGATGTTCTATAGCCTCAGTATTAATGTGCGTTTTTGTATTTACATCTTGTAAGCAAAGGGAGATAACTTCAACCGTTTAATATTTATTTTATGATTTTGAAGTTGAAATCTTTGTTATTTCCTAGTGTTAATAATTTGTTTTAAAGAGAAAAAAAATGTATACTGAATGAGTTCATTACGTCTCCTCTGATCTCACTCTAATCAAACAAGGTCCGGGTCTTAAGACTCTCATGGGGGTTATACCCGGTACCTGTTCTGCCTGTATACTTTCTGGTTCCTTTCATTAAATGTACTACATGTATCCAGATTTACAATGTGTCATTCACAGACTGGATTCTTGCAAATAAGTGTTTTGTGTAATGTTTTGTTGCTTTATACGCACTTACAGGGCTCAACACTAACAGACGTTCCCTGGCCCGGGGCCAGTGAAAATCATGAAGGACCAGTAGTTGTTTTCTTTACAAATTTAATACCCTTTTACTGTAGGACCAGTGACAAGAAATAGTGTCAACCTCTGACTTACATTGCACTGTATATGGTATATTTCAGCTTGGATTACGTTATGGTAAAGCCAAGACATTGAGTGAGCTGTTACCCCATGTATATGCTATAGCATCCCGGGCTTATCATAATGTACAGAGAAGACAGGGGAATCAGTGTCTACTGGTTAGTGGTGAATCAGGGGCAGGTAACTGGCACTTTCCTATTTGATCAGATATTCTTCAGTTTCCCATTTTATCAGACATTGTTCAGTTTCCTTTTTTATCAGACATTGTTCAGTTTCCAATTTTATCAGACTTTCTTATAGAGTCATATACATTCAGTAGCATAATTTTTGCTCAAGAAATTTTATCTAAGGACCATCTGCAGCAGTCATGTGTCACAATACCTGGGCTATGGCACCATAAAGTATAGGCTTGAATCCCATGATTCTAAGGTACAGATTAATAGACCAACTCAGGATCTCCACATCTTTTACCGTTATAATCCTTGTGTCACTTGAATGTTCATATCTGGACAATAGAGCCGGGTCAGTTGTGTTTGCATATGAATACAACACCAGTCTAACTAGGCCAGATTTGTTTGTACATTTTTGTACCTACTTGTAAATTAATGGAAAAACCACCTTGCACAAAGTTCCAGATACCATCAATTACTAAGTACCGATTTTTCACTGTTTTCAGTGTAATTTTGATCTTAATTTTACATCACTAGTCATCGAATCTAGCACTCACCCGAAGGCCCTGGCGAGTAATGTTTGGCCGATTTTCTGTCTGGGTGAGTCACTTTTCCGTAAAAGTAGTTACTTTATGAAGGATAACTCGCCCGAATGGCAGGTAATATTCAAAAGCTAATTTCAATGACTGCATCAGTATTAAGAATGGTGGTCTTATTATTGAGGGTTGACTGCAATGTGCTTGAGGGTTGACTGCAATGTGCTTGTATATTGTTACAGGAAAGACGGAGATTACTAAGATGATGATGGCACAAATTGCTAGACTATCACAGTGGGACGGTGACTACTTCTTACAGGAAAGACTCATTGAGGTAAATCATTTATTGTTTCTTTGATCTTTATTTCATGAATTTTGGTAACAGACTTATTTGGAAGATTTATGTATTCATTGCTGACCTCTCACTCTCATACCCTTGTGGCGATGGATAAAATCTGATTCATGAGTAAAGCATCTAGAGTGATTAATTTGAGTTAATTGTTAGAACTTGTTTCACAATCAACCTTAAATCTAGTATTTGTTCTGTTACTTCGATTGGCCCTTGTTGAGCATATAATCTAAAACTTACCATACCATAAAATGACAATTTAAAATGACTGTACTGTAATATGGACAGTTAACTCCTAAACAAGAATGATGATTAGAACTATTAGAGTTATTTGCCCTTGAATATGTGTACTTCAGATATGATGATAACCAGCACAAAACTCATAATATTTTTTAACTTTAGGTGAATCCCCTACTAGAAGCGTTTGGTAATGCATGTACTGTGATGAACAACAACTCAAGTAGATTTGGTAAACTGATTGAGCTGATCTTCAACGACGAGGGACGCTTACTGGGAGGTATTATCATGTTCTGTTACCATGTTAATGTAGGTTTTAAATTTCACAAAAATGCAGCAGCGATTTCGGGTAACTTCAACTTACTACCCAAGTTTCAATACTGAACTGGACTGGGCGACTGTGCTTGTTCAGGAGTTATCTTCTAGCTTTTAAGGGTAGCTGTGTGGCTTTGGTTTGTGCCCTACTATTTAGAAAATCCTTAACAATCATGGTGACCTGTGATTATATGTTTTGTATTTTTCTGTTTCTAACAATAAACATGAATCGTGGTTCATATATAGAGTTGTAAGATCTAATTACCAAATTTGAAAAAATGTAATTATTGGACATATGTTTTATCACATAGATACTGTTATCTTTCTATGACATCGTGAGAGCATATCACATAGATACTGTTATCTTTCTATGACATCGTGAGAGCATATCACATAAATACTGTTATCTTTCTATGACATCATGAGAGCATATCACATAGATACTGTTATCTTTCTATGACATCGTGAGAGCATATCACATAGATACTGTTATCTTTCTATGACATCATGAGAGCATATCACATAGATACTGTTATCTTTCTATGACACCGTGAGAGCATATCACATAGATACTGTCATCTTTCTATGACATCGTGAGAGCATATCACATATATACTGATATCTTTCTATGACACCGTGAGCGCATATCACATGAAAGAGTTCTCTTACTTGTGTGATAATAAATGTGTGATGTCACCAGCTTTTTAACATGAAAACATGACATTGTAGGCTTAAAGTAAGGTTGTGAACGTATTTCGGAAATCACTGTTTTATCGTTATATGATATTTTAGGTACTGTAACTGAACATATGCTGGAGAAAAGTCGAGTGGTAAGACAAGCTCAGGGGGAGAAAAACTTTCATATATTCTACAATCTTATGTGTGGTTTTACGACTGAAGAAAGAAAACGCTACTTTCTGGACCAACCAGAAAAATATAGGTTGGTATTTATATAATGTAGTTGCTATTTTTCCTTGTTTCTAGTTTCTTGTTAGTGCAGTGAATAGAGCACTTGGTTGAGAAAATCTGAGAAAATGAGCTGGTTTAACTGGCAGCTGTGTCTGTTGTTTGTGTGCTGTTTATGATCCATGAGAACTGTGATGATAAACATTTCTCATTTCTCATACTCCTACTCCAAAGTCCATGCGCAAACATGAAAAATAGACTTTTATAGAATTTTGCATCAAAACCAGCACCAACTTAATTAAGAAAATGACCCCCATTTCATTCAGTAATAAAGAAGTTACACTGTCAACAGTTTTTGTAACTAAAAAATTCTCCGATTGGAGTACGGAGTATCAGTTTGAGGATGGAGTAGGTTCTCTAATGTTTATAATCACTGGGCCTGGTCACAGCTCTTCTTCGTGAGTTGTTTTAAAATACAAGGTTGCATGAATAACTTATCAGGGGTGGTATTCAATATTGATGATATCTTACTTGATTTAAGGTTAAAGACGACCAATCAGATTGCACTGTATTCAACTCTTGGTCAGTAACAGATGATATGATTGGCTATGCTCATTCTCCAATTAACTGGGTTAAGATCAATATTGAATACCACTCCAGTACCAGTCCAAATGAAGATTCAAAACTGTATTCTCAACATTAAGGTGGTTTTAGTATTGAAGTGGTCTCTAAGTAGATTTTTACCTTGTATATAAATTTGTATTACAGAATTTTAGATCCAGGTCATGGGGTACCAGTAATAGCTAATGAGATAGATTATGCAGGGTACCAGGAAGGGATGGACAACCTGAGGAGGATTATGCCAATTGTTGGCTTCACACATAAGGTGGGATTCTTCATTGTTGCTGTTTGTTCTTCATACAATGTTAGGAAATTAACAATTCTAACGCATCATTAATGTCGTCAATTTCTGTATACCCTCGTTAAACTATGGTAATGTTCACAATAATGAAAAAACTGGATACACAATTTGGACTAGCGTCAGTATGCTATCATACGTATGTTTGTTGCTTGCATGAATACTACTGGTCACAGACAAAATGGAATGGTACCAGGCCCCCATCTCCCGAAAAATCTCAATCTGAGCAAAATCTCATCTCAAATATTGACATGCATTTTAATATTAACTTCAATGCGAGACTCTGCACCAAAAATAGCATCACTTAACAGAAATAGTTTTCTTAGCTTATTTCAGTAAGTTTTCAATAGCTGAAATTTTAGATTTATCGATAGTTGCGACTCTGATTTTAGAAAAATCTCCATTTTTCGAGTTGAGATTTCTACTTGAGATGGTTTGGGAGATCGAGGCCAGTTGTATTTGTTTGATTGTGTACTGGAAGCTCACCGTTTACTATAAATGTGAAATTTACTTCTCCGAGAAAGATGTGTTTTCAGTCATTATCAAAATATAATAGTTGTAGAACTTGTTTTACAATCAAAGTAAAATAAATGAGTAAGTATATTAGTGCAGTAAAAGTTGATATTTAAGGGGTTTATAAGGTTTGTAAATATCGAATTTCACATATTTAGCATGCTGAAATACTTCTACAAACATGTATATTTAATCCTCGTTTTCTTTGTAGGCAAATTCTGTGCGGTAGAAATGTTAGCAAACTTTTGGAAAATCATACAAAATTTCCATGTGGCTAATGTAACCACTACCTGTATATACAGTTTGGATTATTACTGAAGATTATAAGCGTTTATGGTTAACTGTTTCAGGATATGGATGTTGTATTTGCATTGTTAGCTGCTATATTACATCTATGTAACATAGAGATGGCCGTAGAACCTGAATCTGATCAAGTTATGGTGATGAACGAGGAAGAAATAGATTTTGGTATGTTTGTATTCTGTGATTATATTGATTGGTCAGTTTTTATGATTTCTTTACTTGTTTGCCCTTTTAGCGAATGCTTATAAATTACTGCAGCATTTATAATTTTACTAGGGATGGCATCGAGTACCCGAGTACTCGAGTACTTGTTCAAACGTCCGATTATCGAATAGTAAAATCAATATTCGAGTACTCGAACAAATGTTAATCCTGTGTTATACAGTAGGTTTCCAAGTGTTTTCTGGTCAACTAAAATTACAATTAACAACTTGTCATCGATCCTTAATCGCCGACACGAGGTCGCTAATCGTAACCGTAATCAAAACACAGACCTGTCAATCATCGTCTCTTAGTTATTTTATGACAAGTAGCTAGGTGCTCTTTCGTTGACATGAACCCGAGTAATTGTCATTAATTTTTAATAGACAGTTATTGTTTATTGGGTGTGACAATCGATTAAGAAATAAAAAAAATACTTTAATTTATATCGTTCTCGCGCGTATATGAACGAACGATTACTCAGAGAATTGGTCACGCTTTGAACATATTATGTCACCGGTCGATATGAGTAGTTCCCCTTAGTTGTTTGTTTTTATTTGATTTTCTAGCGTTATTGATTAAAAGTTCTATTGATTTTACACTGTAATGTGTTTTTTTTTGTTATACGTTTTTATTATTGTTATTGTTTCATTGTCATAGTTCTTCTACCGATCTAGATTTGATCAACAACTGAATAGAACGAACTGGCAAACCCGATGTTTTATTTGTACTTGTACACGCACATTTGCAGTACAACATTTCTATTTCCCAAATATCATGGACATTAATTGTTTTCCGAGTACTCGATCGGAAGAATGACCGAGTACTCGAGTACCGATTTTAGTACTCGTTGCCATCCCTAAATTTTACATTTGAAGAAAAAAAGTTGAGCTATACTAAGTCCATACTGATAAGGATGGTTACCCTGTGACGTTTATTTATTGAATTGTCTGCCCTTGTTTCTATCAAACACGAGAAAGTCAGGCGTCCAGCACTTGTAGGGGTTGCTCTTGATTATTATTTACTGGCTGCATGGTCATCAAGATTCATTGAATGAGTGACCCCTGACATATAATTTATTATACAAATTCTCCCAGTAATAAAAAGATAAATATTCTTAAAGTTCAGTTACTAACTATTGTTGATTTCATGCTATTAACTGATTCACCAACTGTGTTTAAAGTTGGGTGACAAATTGACAATGATTGTGTTAAGAGCTTTGAAATAATGTGATGAATTATACATTGTATCATAATTATGTACTTTCAGCTGCTACTTTACTGTCAGTGAAAGCGGAGGACCTTATCACGGTGTTGATGGCTAACGTAAATTGGGTTCGAGGTATACAGGATTCTGTTGATCCTACATCTACATTAATTTTTGTTCCTATAGTAATACTACTTATGACTAATATGACTTGTTCATATCTAATATCAACATCAAAAGAATTAAGCTTCTTATGAGCCTATTTTCATGAAAATCGAAACTTGTCATGTTGACCAAACAAAAATTTAAACAGCTTGTTTAACCATAAGTAAAGAGTAATTTTCTGACAGTTTTCATATTTTCTCAAAATATCGATTTTGTAGTTATGACCTTCTCATTCTTACAAGCCAGTGACATAGAATGAATCCTTGTATATCTTCTTTATCTTATTTGTGTATGTATTTAGGTGAACGTATTGTGTATATAAAGTCACTACATCAAGCTGTAGAAGGCCGCGATGCTCTAGCCACGAGTTTGTACAGTAAACTGTTCTCATGGATTGTCCAACAAATCAATTTCATGGTTCATGAAGATGAACAAAGGTAACATGTTACACTATTTTTCATTGGCTTAAAGATAAAATTATTTTTAACCCCTTAAGTCAGTCTGTCTGACCGTCAAGAAATCTGGATCCTGTCATAACTCAAAGAGTTTTCAAGCTAGGTTTACAAAACTTGGCATGTAGGGACCAATAAAGAGATTATGTAAGTCTATTTATTATTTTATTTGAACAAAAATTGTGATTGCTAGGGAAACAGAAATGCTATAAAATAGTTAAATTATTCAAAATCTGGATCCTGCCATAACTCTAACAGTTTTCGAGATAGGATCATTACAAAACTAAGTATATGGATAGGGACCTATAAGGTGAATATGTAAGTCTAATTATTTTTTTATTTGGACAAAAATTATGGTTACCATTGCAACAGAAACATTGACAACCTGAAAACCAGGTAGGGGACTTCTATATTGCTTCCAATTCCTTATTACTTGTTCAGCTGCATGCATATCTACATCAACTTGTATTTGCCTTTTTTCCCGTTTATACAAATATGAAAAATGTAGCACTCAGAAATGCTCTTTACTTATTAGTCATAGTGATAGACCTGTCCATCCAATTAAAAATTAAAAGCCACATTATGCCGCTAAAGGCTATTTTCAAACTTGCTAACCTGTCTGCGGAATAATGTTCTAGTCTAGTATATCATTTTTGCGCACTTTAGGTAACAAAATACAACCTCCAGTTTGTTTGTTGACAAAATATTGATTTGTTAACAATAAAAATACATTATGAAAAGTCTAAGGGAAGTATAAGTTACTCGCTATACTAACCAAGATACCAGGAAAGTCATGTGATATATTTTCTATATTACAGAGATGGACAAAGATTTAATGTTAGTATATTAGATATGGCCGGCTTTGAACACTTCCAGGAGAATAGTTTTGAACAGTTGTGTATAAACTCAGCTAATGAAAGACTTCAGCATTTCTTCAATGAGCATATATTTGGCTTGGAGTTACAGGAGTATCAGTCAGAGGGCATCAAACAACCCAAGATCAGATTTAGTAATAATGATGAATTACTTAATTTAATCTTTCAGGTATGTACCTTATGCAAGAAATTAAGAATATATATATGAGCCGTTCTCCAGGAAAACAGGCTTTGTGTCAAATCGTCGCAAACGTCATTCAAACATTATTTGACGACATGTTAACAATCATTTTATCAATTCAGTGTTTGATAAATTATTATGGTAAACTTCTCAAAATTTGTCATGTTTAAGAATAATATCCTTATTTTTAATAACACTACAAAATTGAAGAATAACTAACATACAATCCTCAAAACGGGTATGTAGACTGATTGTGACCTGTAGATAACCCTGATTGAAGGTCAAAGATAAAGGTCACAATGAATACGTTATGGGGTATAGATTCTATTGATGTCTTGTTTGTCCATTATAATGTTTTCTATCTTCCTCAAATGACTGGTTGTATTTTCAGCGACCTATGGGTATATTTTCCCTCCTTGAGGAAGAGTGCCTGTTGTCAAGGACGACAGATATGTCATTTTGTGATAAGATTGTCAAACAGTACGGGAAACATGATTTGTTCAAGAAATCAAAACACAGGGAGCCAGTGTTCGGAATAGTACATTATGCTTCAACGGTATGTTTAAACATTTGAGTACCTTTTCCTAAACAAATACCTGTACCGGCCCAACTTACTGCTTACTTTAAAAGGACTAGACTCTATTTCGATGATAAAAACACTTTTTGTAGACGTTTAAATCACATAAGTATTCTTACAACTTACATATTATCAAAGGCCCTATTGATGAAAACCATCAAACAAGTTTTACCATCTATTACGGCTTTTCTCTGTATTAATACTACGCTTTAACAACGTTAAATTATATAGTTTACCGCGTTAGTCACGCAGTAGATTTTTAAGTGCTTAAAAGGTAAAAAATAGAGTGACAGTGACTCATAACCCAGTTGTATATGTAAATGTCACATACTAAATTGAAATACACAAAAGTGTTCTTTGTCAATCACCTTCCACCACGAAATTAAATCACAGGGAATAATAATTTTGACCCTTATAATTATTACCAGAAATACAAGACACACAAATTAACTTCCCATCAAAATGGTCTTTTTTACCGAAACAACAAAATTTCATCCCATTTAAATGAAATGATTTTACAATATTATAGTTTATCTTAGGTCTATTACTCAGCGGTTGGCTTTCTGGACAAGAATAGAGATACATTGTCTACAAACATGCATAGTTTGATGGAGAACAGTCAGAATAACCTAGTGAATGAACTCTTCCATGCCAAGGTGTTAGAAACAGGAACACTGGACATGAGGTACTGTTAGTGTAGTCAGGTCTACCACATTTAGTTGGGGAGAAATATTGATTTTATACTTGATGTCCTGATGAATGTCCAAATTTGTCCACACTTGTTATGCCTAGGTCCCGCTGAGCACTTTCATCTCGGGGATAATCTCCTGATTCAAATAAATGAGTTTCGGGAGGCATAGGGAACAGCCATTTCACAAATTTTCTAATGAATTCCCCAAGCTTTCTCTTGGCCAACGAGGACCCATTTCTTGCTTATTTATTAAATTTGGAGTACATTGCCATGACAAAAATGCTTAGTGGGGCAAAGTCTTTAACCATTGGTCAGATTTCAAATTTGTAATTCACACTTACTAATCATACAGCATTCTGGTTCGTCTGCCTGTCCTTATGTAACACAAATCTTGTGTGTGTTTAACACCTTATAAACTATTTGGTGGAATTTCTTCTAACTTAAATGTAAAGATGACTGTAACACGTGGAATATTTGCTGCATCAATAATTACCAGAATTATGGCCCTTTGTTACTTTTACTATATACCCCTAAATGAGCTATAATGGGGGCTCTCTTCAGCTGTTAGGGCGCTCAAGCACCATTGACCTTATAACTTCCCCTGGTCATTGGGCTACATATGGAAACCTACATGGGGAGGCTATTTCTCTCCTGTTGCTGTGGTAGCCAACATCAATCTGCAGCGCCCAGGAATAGACACTGCCCTCACAGGTACCATTTTACACCATGGTTGAGTGGAGCATGAAGGTCTTGCTCAGAAAAATTAACCATTGGTCCAGAGGGGGATTGAATCCGGGACCTCTCGATCCCGAAGCACTCGCCCTACCTCTAGGCCACAGCTCCCCATGGTATGGAGTTCTTACGTATAGGAATAACAAGCTTCAGAATGACAAGCCACTGTATATCAGCCGATCCGCTGTATATCAGCCGATCCGCTGTATATCAGCCGATCCGCTGTATATCAGCCGATCCGCTGTATATCAGCCGATCCGCTGTATATCAGCCGATCCGCTGTATATCAGCCGATCCGCTGTATATCAGCCGATCCGCTGTATATCAGCCGATCCGCTGTATATCAGCCGATCCACTGTATATCAGCCGATCCACTGTATATCAGCCGATCCACTGTATATCAGCCGATATACTACAGCTTTTTAATCTTTTATTTTGATTCTAACATGAAGTAAGAACGCAAATGTATAAACAGACAGTGTTACTTTGTTAGCTTATTTTCTTTACGTTACTTGTTTACCTACAGTGTTACTTTGTTAGCTTATTTTCTTTACGTTACTTGTTTACCTACAGTGTT
Source organism: Spisula subtruncata (assembly GCA_963678985.1). Taxonomy (NCBI): domain Eukaryota; kingdom Metazoa; phylum Mollusca; class Bivalvia; order Venerida; family Mactridae; genus Spisula; species Spisula subtruncata. Next base: position 13,679,035 of record OY787676.1, read on the forward strand.
ACTTTGTTAGCTTATTTTCTTTACGTTACTTGTTTACCTACAGTGTTACTTTGTTAGCTTATTTTCTTTACGTTACTTGTTTACCTACAGTGTTATTTTGTTAGCTTATTTTCTTTACGTTACTTGTTTACCTACAGTGTTACTTTGTTAGCTTATTTTCTTTACGTTACTTGTTTACCTACAGTGTTACTTTGTTAGCTTATTTTCTTTACGTTACTTGTTTACCTACAGTGTTACTTTGTTAGCTTATTTTCTTTACGTTACTTGTTTACCTACAGTGTTACTTTGTTAGCTTATTTTCTTTACGCTACTTGTTTACCTACAGTGTTACTTTGTTAGCTTATTTTCTTTACGTTACTTGTTTACCTACAGTGTTACTTTGTTAGCTTATTTTCTTTACGTTACTTGTTTACCTACAGTGTTACTTTGTTAGCTTATTTTCTTTACGTTACTTGTTTACCTACATGACATCATAAAAAAGCGATATGACATGACTTTCATGGTATTTAGGCCGATATACAGTGGTATGATGGGTTCTTTATCTTTATAGGCAAAATCGACATAACACCAGTTGTCAATCAATACCCTTTAAATCAATTGAAACGGTAAGATATATTATAATCATATAGCCCAATGGACTAACTTGGAACCCTTCGCTAAGCACCCTTCGACAAACAAGCAGATGGAGCGATCCGAGCTCTGGCATAATGTCAATTCGCAGTCATGTAAGAATATAGTTGTAAAACAGCTTGTACATGTATTTATTACAGACAAGGATCTGCTAAGAACAAATGGCAGAGACCCTCATTCCAGCAACCTGAGAAACGACAATTTGCCCCGGGTGATAGTTTGTCTCGACAGGCTGGTCGCAGGATTAGACAAAAGTAAGTCTCTTCTTCGTCCAGATATAGTTTGCAGGGCCCACTCTGGGGCATTATCACAAATGTCTGTAGTTAATAATACCTGTAGTCATTAAATAACTTAAAGATCTCTCCTTGTGCCCACCACATTAAATACTAGGACAGGTACTGTTATGTATCAGGAAATTTTGAAATTAGTCAGGGAAACTTGGAAATTGGGCAAAAGTCAGGGAATTCTTCATTCTGTCATTTCCTATGAAGAAGATAACAAAAACTGAAAAAATCCTTGCTCGCTATGCTCTCTCGGGAGAATTCTAAATTATGATTACTTTATGTGAATCAACGGTCCTAAAATATAAAGCATATAAAGCAAGCATGACATCCTATTCACTGTTTCTATTACGTTATTTTGCTCTAACAAATAGGCCCGTTCAATTGAAAACCGCTGTCTGGTCAGGGAAAAATCAGGGAAAGATCAGGGAATTTTGTTTTAGAATAATTGTGGAAACCCTGAAGTAGTCAGATACTGCAAAATCAATAATCTTTTTAGGGGGATTAAATTTATTTATTTCCTGGTTCACCTTCAACCAGTAAATCAAATCCCATCGACCAATAATAGCATGGCTACCGGTAATTTTTAACAATGATGACAAATACATAGTAACAGATAAAAATGAGTTTATACTTCAGAATGTAGAAGCAGAAAATATTTCAGGGTATATGTTATACGGTCATCATAAACTGATAAGAAGTTTATTTTCATCTAGTGATGCGGAGGCACGTAGTGATTCTGCTTGTTTGTCCGTCTGTCTGCGGAGGCATGTAGTGATTCTGCTTGTTTGTCTGTCTGTCTGCGGAGGCATGTAGTGATTCTGCTTGTTTGTCCGTCTGTCTGCGGAGGCATGTAGTGATTCTGCTTGTTTGTCCGTCTGTCTGCGGAGGCATGTAGTGATTCTGCTTGTTTGTCCGTCTGTCTGCGGAGGCATGTAGTGATTCTGCTTGTTTGTCCGTCTGTCTGTCCATCTAGTGATGCGGAGGCACGTAGTGATTCTGCTTGTTTGTCCGTCTGTCTGCGGAGGCATGTAGTGATTCTGCTTGTTTGTCCGTCTGTCTGTCCATCTAGTGATGCGGAGGCATGTAGTGATTCTGCTTGTTTGTCCGTCTGTCTGCGGAGGCATGTAGTGATTCTGCTTGTTTGTCCGTCTGTCTGTCCATCTAGTTATGCGGAGGCACGTAGTGATTCTGCTTGTTTGTCCGTCTGTCTGCGGAGGCATGTAGTGATTCTGCTTGTTTGTCCGTCTGTCTGCGGAGGCATGTAGTGATTCTGCTTGTTTGTCCGTCTGTCTGTCCATCTAGTGATGCGGAGGCACGTAGTGATTCTGCTTGTTTGTCCGTCTGTCTGCGGAGGCATGTAGTGATTCTGCTTGTTTGTCCGTCTGTCCGTCCATCTAGTGATGCGGAGGCATGTAGTGATTCTGCTTGTTTGTCCGTCTGTCTGTTCATCAAGCTGATTTACTTAGCTAGTTATTATGGTCAAGGCTTCCACCGGGATAAAAGCCTTTAATGAACACAGTCTTGTTTGTAATATTTTCTCGTTACCTTGGTAATATTTTCTCGTAACCATGGTAACAGATTAAAATGAATGTATATTTCAGAATGAAGGAACAGAAAGTATTCCAGGATATAGCACTTACAACAAATCCAAGTTCTGCTAGTGCTCATTTTAAGGTACTCGACAACAACTATACCTTCTTTGTTCCTCCATAGTTCAGTGGTATGCACGCTTTTCCATCTGGTTTGGCAACCTGGGTCCAAATACGAATGGAAGCACTAATATGTGACTTCCATATTTCAGCAGAAAGCTGACTGGTAAATAGAGGCTATGTTCAGCAGGTTTATTGCTTATTATAGTCGAAGAAATTTTCTGCAAATTTTTAACATGGTCATAATTTGTGGAAACTCTACAGGGATTTTTATCATGCTTCATATCGGGGGGATGGAGACTATTTTTAAGTCATGTAGTTTATTGGCCTGTCCATTGACAAAGTTGTCCTCATTATTTCTCGTAGTGAATGGCCAGATTTCGGAGAAATGTCTCAAGAATTTTTCAGTAATACCCAGTCTAAAAGTTATGTACTGTGCTACAGTGCATACAGGTTGCATATTGTTCTAGGATGAATATTTCCAACCACAGTTTTATTATCTGCGTCGAAAATTGTCATGGTCGGAGTCGTTCCGTCCGTCAGTTTGTCAGATCGTCCGTCCATCCGCCTGACCTACTGTGTGCAACTCCTACATTTCTTAAAGGATTTAAACAAAACTTTCACAGAATAACTACTATGGGGAGCTACAGTGCATATCGTCAGAATTTTGTGATTCGACCATTTTTGCCTGAGTTATGTCCCTTTTTTAAAATGTTTTACATCCGGCGGAAGCTGGGTTAGAACTGATACGACCGGTTGGTGAGCCGCCAGCTAGTTAAAGAATGGTTACCGTAGGCCCATCTCTGCCAGGCGCCCGGCAATATGAGAAGGGATTCGGGAGGTTCTGTGCGCAAGAAAAATAGGTGTCTCATAAGTCAAATTGGCTGGCCCTTTCAATAGGGGTGACACTATAATAAATAAACACTTTACCTTTACCTTTTTATAGTACAATTATTTTCTCTTCAACTTGGGTTATGGCTGTCTATAATTGCTTCTAGTTACCCATTGATTTTTGGCGATATTCTATTGTGATAGACCTACTCCGGATCTCCACTAATCTATAGGTACAAATAGATTTTTACCGTTACTTGAATATTCATATCTGGACAAAAGAGTTTGGGTCAGTTGTATTTGCGTATGAATACGAAACCAGTATAAATAGGCCAGATTTGTTGTACCGAGTACCTACACATAAATTAACAGGAAACCCACCTTGCACAAAGTTCAGGATATCATCTACTATTACACATTCTATTGATTTTTTTTCAGAATTCCCTACAGCTATTGATGGACAGATTGAAAGGATGTGAACCAATGTTTATCAGGTGAATAGCATCAATATGTCACATTTATAACAATAACCTCTCCAGGGCCACCCTCTGTAAAGCAACAACCTCTCCAGGAGGACCCTCTGTAGAGCAACAACCTCTCCAGGGCGACCCTCTGTAAAGCAACAACCTCTCCAGGGCGACCCTCTGTAGAGCAACATCCTCTCCAGGGCGACCCTCTGTAAAGCAACAACCTCTCCAGGACGACCCTCTGTAGAGCAACAACCTCTCCAGGGCGACCCTCTGTAGAGCAACAACCTCTCCAGGGCGACCCTCTGTAAAGCAACAACCTCTCCAGGACGACCCTCTGTAGAGCAACAACCTCTCCAGGGGGACCCTCTGTAGAGCAACAACCTCTCCAGGACGACCCTCTGTAGAGCAACAACCTAACCAGGGCGACCCTCTGTAGAGCAACAACCTCTCCAGGGCGACCCTCTGTAAAGCAACAACCTCTCCAGGGCGACCCTCTGTAGAGCAACAACCTCTCCAGGGCGACCCTCTGTAGAGCAACAACCTCTCCAGGATGACCCTCTGTAGAGCAACAACCTAACCAGGACGACCCTCTGTAGAGCAACAACTTCTCCAGGACGACCCTCTGTAGAGCAACAACCTAACCAGGACGACCCTCTGTAGAGCAACAACCTCTCCAGGACGACCCTCTGTCAAGCAACAACCTAACCAGGGCGACCCTCTGTCAAGCAACATCCTCTCCAGGACGACCCTCTGTCAAGCAACAACCTAACCAGGACGACCCTCTGTCAAGCAACAACCTAACCAGGACGACCCTCTGTCAAGCAACAACCTAACCAGGACGACCCTCTGTCAAGCAACAACCTAACCAGGACGACCCTCTGTCAAGCAACAACCTAACCAGGACGACCCTCTGTCAAGCAACAACCTAACCAGGACGACCCTCTGTCAAGCAACAACCTAACCAGGGCGACCCTCTGTAGAGCAACAACCTATCCAGGGCGACCCTCTGTAGAGCAACAACCTCTCCAGGACGACCCTCTGTAGAGCAACAACCTCTCCAGAGCGACCCTCTGTAGAGCAACAACCTCTCCAGGGCGACCCTCTGTAGAGCAACAACCTCTCCAGGGCGACCCTCTGTAGAGCAACAACCTCTCCAGGGCGACCCTCTGTAGAGCAACAACCTATCCAGGGCGACCCTCTGTAAAGCAACAAACTCTCTACAACAACACCTTTAAAATGTCCCTGTCGTGATTTTTATGCCCCCACTTAATATTTTCAGTTGCCAAAGGGTTTGCTCTACAGAGATTGTACTGTATTCGTGTCACTTCACTCCAGGGTATCAGCTATCCATCTTGTTTGGCCTCTCCCTAAAATTATAAATCCTTATTAGGCCATCCTTAAAAAATTGTATGTTTGCCCTAACGCTACCTACTCATTGAAATCGCCCCTACTCAACATTTTTAAAGCCTATTTCCTTATATAACTACTGTAAATACTCAGCCATAAGTCGGGCAAAAACAGTCCCAAAAAAAATTAAAAAGTCACCCCACGACTTATGGAAGAGTTAACTACACTACTCCCGATTTTGTCAGAAAATCATAACATTACTCCTGACTTTATCTGAAACTGACCGCATTGCCCTGACTTTATCTGAAAATGACCACATTCCCATCAACTTTGTCTGAAAATTACTACACTCCTTCATATTCTGTCTGAAAATCACCACATTCCTCCCAACTTTACCTGATAATGACCACATTTCCTTCGACACTTAACACTAAGCACATGATTTCAGCTTTCACAAAAACGGAAAACTATACATGCGACCTATGAAAGGGTTTAGACAAAAACCTTGATTTTTTATTCAAAAGTCCCCCCTGCGACTTATGGCTGCATGCGACTTATGGCTGCATATTTATGGTACATCGATTTGAATTTTTTTACAGGTTCCTCAAAAATTATTTCCATACAATAAAAATAAATTCGACCTACCTACCCAACTTAAAAATCTTGGGTCGGGTTAGGGCAAACAACAATATTTTAAGGATGGCCTAAGATTCATTATTTTACAAAAATCAGCTGTATCAAGTAACTTCTTTCATAATCACTCCATTCAAGCTGTATTAAAATTGGGGGAGGATAAAAAAGGATTCCTCTTTTATCTTTAATTCCTTGATAATTATATTCCTATTTCTGGTTTTATTTAAACTGATTTTTTGTATTCTTTTTTAATGTTCTGATACATTTTAACAGAAAATTGACCAACTTTAAATTAATGAAAAGGCAAATGGAGGCATGAAACATAATGGGTTGCCTTGGGATGATAATCTATGGATGAATTTATCTTAACCATAGTTCAAATAATCAGAAAAATGTTTGCATTGCCAAATTTACATAATACAGTTACTGTATTTAATCAGAGTATACAAGTATATACATAATGCCAAATTTGAATGTATAGTTTGGCCAATTTGACTCGAGCCTGACCTTTTGATTAGTATAATTTAAGTTTACAACACCGATTGTATGTTTTCATAATCAGGGAGTATCACGAAGACGCTCGAGATGTAATATAAACACAAGTTTGAAATACTGATATCGCACGATTTGCTTGCGGAAATTGGTATATTCAAAGCAAGAACGTTGTAATATATGCTTGCATAAAGGTCAGGCTCACTGAAGACAAGACATTGTCATACGGTCAAATATTAAAATGAACTGGGCTTACAATACAATACGAGAAAACGTGTGTTTTCGGCATTCTACATGTTTATTTGATTCCAATCTCTCAATCAACTGTTAGGGTGTTTTATGACTCTATAAATACACACTGGTAGTGATCTCCTGCTGATGTCTTGGTGGCCTCTTGCTGATATCATGCTGGTTCACCGGTAAGGCAATAAAGAAAGGAGATAAACAGGAAATGCAATATGCTCGAGATATAGTAAATCTAGTATATGTTACTTAATTCAATAAATATGAAGACGACCCCTTACCTAACTTAACGTTATTAATTGTAAAATTCAAGATTACGTGTATTTTGTAAGATTAATTAGACTGCAAAAAAAAGCAAAATACACATCTTTAAACTTAAATTCCCGTTTGTTTTCGGCATTCTATATGTTGCTATTTGACTATAACAACAAGAGACTTTTCGACAAACAATCATAGAACGTCTTGTTAGGTTTCGGCATTAAATACAATTTAATATCAGTTGTGAAACAAAATACTTTATTTACGAGCCCTTTCATTCGAAATCCGAGACAATAGGACTAATTTATTATTATAATGTCATTGATTTATGCACGTGTAACAAAAATGAATTAAACATTAATTACTAGTATTAGACTGGCAAAGTCAAAAGTTCACATACGATAGTCGTATATTAGCATACATCTATTTAACAAGACAAGACAAACTGACATTAACGTATTATTGGAACGACCGTTTTCACTTTGTGCATATGAGTCCATATCCTTTTAAACCTAAAGTATTGCTTTACTATCCTTCAACTATGACCGTAAAATAGCAAACTCTGAACCAAGCGCTGAAAATAAAATTAATCAAATAAAAATTCTTTGAAAACATGAACGGTAACATTTTTAACGTTGACGACGTTCGGGAAAAGGGGAATAACTCTAATGTTGATCGTGGCGGTATTATAGAAAAACTCAAATTAAACGAGTATTAATTGAACGATTACCAATAATTTGCACACAGGTCTTATATTTATAATACTTTATCTTTTAAAATTTAAAAAAGAATAAAGACTGCAAAATAAAAGAAAATACCATTTGTTTTCTGTAATTCTGATTTGTTTCGGCAAAATTTAGTTTTCGGCATTCAGTAATATCGCCTAGACTGGTACCACTTATCAAATAGTGTAGACGTAGTCAGAAAATGAGACACACGGTACCAGTCTCATGATACCCGATTCATGCGGTATAGCTTAATACAGAACAGATAACTCTGTTCGTAAACAGAAACCAATTACCGAACAGAGATTCTGTTCGTACGTCGGCAATAGTGAAAACATAATGAATTAAGTCAAAATCTGTAATTCTGTCCATCATTTTTGACATAATTTTAGTTTACGTTAGTTTAAATGACTATCTGTGCTTTATTGCTTATGTTCGGTAAATGATTTATTTTCAGCAGAATTTCTGTTTTCGGTATTTAGCTATACCCCTTCACATTAGGACAAGTCATTTAGAAACTTTTAGGAGTGTTTATCATAAACTTATTTTAATGAGTATTTATCAAAAAATGGATTCGTGCAAAAAAAATATTAGTAATATTTTTTTAACTGTTGATTACATGTTTTTGTATCATTTTTGTGCATTTTAGTGAATTTTTCTTCATATTTTCTTCAAAATTATTTCTCCCCAAATTGATCGGCATCTACATGTGAGAATTTCACATTGCATTCCAAGAAGGAAGCCGCTTATCGCGGCTTCCTAATAAGACACAATACTGGTGAGCATGTCAATTCATTAAAAGTTGTACCATGAAGTTGTTATTTATTATGTACCAAAATATTTTATAACCTAACAATGTCTATGTATAAGGTGTGTTCCTAAATATTTTTAAAAAATGCTATAATATAAAAATTATTTTTTTATAAACAGGAAAATGATGACAGTTTCATGGTTAAATCACGAAACTTGTTAATTATGAAGTTGTACATAAAATATGAAGACATTATCTTAAATAAAAAATGAAGCTTTGCAGTTTTCAAAAAATGTTGATGAACCCAGTTAAATAAATATCATGAATACCTAATACTGTATACTTTAGCCAAATAGTTCATGATTGTATATTAAGTAAAAGAATTATAACACAAGTAATAGCATTTGTTTTGTAATATTTTGGGACACCCCTCACATATCTTTCTAATTATGGCTTTACATACGTGTGTGTGTTACTATCTTTGCTCTAGCCTATAATGGGAAGGTGAGCTCACTATTTCTTATGTACAGGCTAATTATGTTATGCAAAGCTATCGTAACCATGGCAACAAGTTTGTATCAGCACCAGTTGTGATCTGGTGAGCTTCTGTGATCACTTTTTCATCTGTCTGTCTCAATTTTGTCCTAATCCTTATGAAAGATGGTCACAATTTATGAACATCTCAATTTTGACCTTATTCTGTGTAGTCATGACAGTTTCATGTGATGCTTTGGTAAATCTAAATGGTCATATCCCTATGAAACTTGGTCACAATAATCATCTGTACAGTAGAGTTTGATTTCAGGTGAGCGATATAGCACCTTCTTGTACCCATCTTTTGTGTTACTTTTAATTTCAATGTTTTGTGTCTTTTGTTGATAAAAAAGTTAATTGTTAATTGATGTCTTTTGTTGGTCACAATGTTTTGTGTCTTTTGTTGATAAAAAGGTTAGTTATTAATTGATGTCTTTTGTTGGTCACAATGTTTTGTGTCTTTTGTTGATAAAAAAGTTAGTTATTAATTGATGTCTTTTGTTGGTCACAATGTTTTGTGTCTTTTGTTGATTAAAACATTTCGTTTTGTTTCAAAGCTCATGAAAGCATCTTGAATTGTCCATTACCTTAACTTTTGACCAATATTTGCTCCAATGTCTGGGACTACATGTTCTTATCTTGCTTAAATATGGAAGCAACGATATTAGATTTGTGAGGGATAACCTCAGGAATATCCGGTGTCTAGAATGATTAAATTAGATACTATCGACCTAAACAAATAGTAGAAAATGTACAATAGTCTAAGATCAATTAGAATGGTTCATTGAGTTCTCTTGACATTCATATATATTATTTCTGTATATATTCAATGCACCTGTTATTACTATTAATCTGTGCTGAAAAAAGAAAGGTTCTGTTCCATTCATAAAGACAAATGAAACTGAATGTCATAAATTAAAACAAGTTGTTGCTAAAATAATTGTATGCTCCTCCCCCCACTCCACAAACTATGTTTTCAGCCATTTTGTTTGTCCATGGTCAGGATGCGTTCTCTTATTATGCCTAGTCTTGTAAACGCTTCTAGTCTAGTGACTTTTAAAAAAGTGATTACTTTGCTAGAAAACAAACACATACATGTGAGTCACCATGCTATTGCATGATTTACCATATTAATTTGGTCAGTAAGGCTTCTCAGTACATCTCTGTACCATCTTAAGAAAATGTTTATTTTCAAGTCACATTCATAGGTCTTAAACTGCTATTTTAATATGCTATATTTTGGTATTTATTAATTACCTCTCTGCAGAACTTCAGTTGATTCCCAAATGTGGAAAACACCATAAGATAGTAGAAAATGTAATAAAACACCCAGATGGTTTGTTGACAAAATGACACTTTGTAAACAATAAAAGCATGATTTAAAGTCTAAGGGGAGCAACTCTTGCAAAATTAATATTTTATTCACCATACAATTTGCTAAATACAATGTTTGGTCTACTATTTTGACAGATATATTCAACATTCTATCGTCGAGTATTAGTCATTTGTTAAGAAACAGCTTAATGGTTCCATATTTCATTGTACATGTAATTGATGATCGGAAAAAGTTGTGGGAGCAATAATATGACTTTAATATGAATTGTAGCATGATGAACGAGTTGGTAAGTGCTTGTTCACATTGCATGGTTTACTATTGTACAAATGTACACATACTGCAATGAACCTTGATGTGTATTTGTATGCATTTATGTGTTTGTGTTTATTCTTTATTTGCATTTTCAACTGTCATCCTATAAACACAAACAATATTCACGGAACATATTTAAAAATGTGCCAGTAATGTATTGCCATCCACAATGCATGAAAGTAAATGTTGTTGTGTGTTTTAGAGTCACCAATATTTGAACAGCCTGTCAATTTACAATATTTACCTATTGAAGTGCTACACAGTGTATATTAATGACTGGACAGGCTTGGGAAATGATACTTGTGTTTTATACTTGTGGTATTTTGTCCACCAACCCCTTAATTAGCCATCAATTTTTTTTTGCTTTGAAATTCAAATCATTTTCTCCAAGAAGCAGTGTATAGTGTTGCTTTAATATGACTGCTGTTTGTTACTTTGGGTCGGGAGACATAATGGTTTTGGAAAACGTGTAATCAAACATATATAGGAATCAAAGCAGAAACTAAAAATACTTATTTATAATGACTGCATACTATCTCCAGACTGTTCCTGTGAAGAGTGACAACCTCTCTATAACATCGCCTTCAAAATTTCCCTTAGCTCATACTTACTGTTAATATTTCTCTGTAGAGCAACAACCTCGAGACAACGGCCGATATTAACTGCTCCCTCAGGGTGTTGCTCTACAGAGGTTGTACTGTATATGGTGTTGTAGTTAATTTTGTCTCTCTCCTTCTACAGATGTATCAAACCGAACCATCAGAAGTTACCTAACAACTTTGATACGTTATGTGTGAATCAGCAGTTGAGGAGTACAGGTGTACTAGAGACGACCAGAATACGCAAGCTAGGTTATGCTGTAAGATTACCATTCCATGTGTTCATTTCCAGGTAAATTACTACTGCCAAGCATAGCTTTTTTAATGGTCAGCTTTCTGCTGAAATATGGCTGGTATATAATAATTTGTCCATTTGGTGCCACAAGGTTGTATCTCACTATACAGAAAGATACAAATTTGTTGCACCAAAGGGACGCATTGCTGAGCAAAGCTTTTTTTGCCAGTAAGCTTTCTGCTGAAATATGATTGGTATATAACAGTTTGTCCATTTGGCGCCACAAGGTTGTATCTCATTATATAGAAAGATACAAATTTGTTGCACGAAAGGGACATATTGCTGAGCAAACTTATACCTTTTTTGCCAGTAAGCTTTCTGCTGAAAATTGACTAGCATATGAGTGCTTTCGTCTGTATTTGAATCTGGTCGCCAGATTAGGCTCCAAACACGCTTACCAATGAATTACGCAGCCACATATGGTGTGATCTTTCTGTTAAGAAAAATTTGTGACGTCCACTTCCTTGATTAATTAAAAACGTGAAATGAATGATACTGAATTTTGCCTCAATTAAATTGAGGAATGGGTAGACACTGTACCGGACCATGTGTTTAATGTGAACCATACTTTGACCAAACTGTCACAATACAATAGACAATCAAAAAAGATATGAGGAAATTGGACAGGGAAGGCAGCACTCAACTTAACCAGCGGAGAACAGAAAACAGTAACAAGACAATATAACACCACTGCACGGAGCAATACCCACACAAAATGATTAAAAGTCCAAGTCCCCTTTGTAAAAATGCAGGATAACCTAGTTTCACAAAGAAATAACAAAAAACGGTGATCCCAAGTAACCGAATGAAACGCCTATGTCTCCAAGTCCCCTAGATTTAATTTTCCACAATAAATTTTCAACTTTTAGCCGCACATACATGTTATATATCCCTTAGAGAGACTTAAGGTAATTTTCCCTGTTTCCCAACAGGAGATAAGGTCTCCCTTAAAAAAGTTGTGTAAAAAAATCGACATGAAATGGTAGCGTAAAAACACTGAATGTCACCCAGGTCACCCAAATGAAATCAATATAAAAAAATATTTTTTGGAAGTCCATACCGATATTATGAAACATAACCAAGATTTTACTGAAATTATAAAATACATTCATTTTGTTACCTGCATGATGATTGGCTGGTTGTCTACACCATGCTATCAACTGACCAATCAAATTGTATGTTTCTAATATTGCTAGTTTATACTTTCAGATATCAGTTCCTTGCCTTTCCTCTCACTATGCTGCTTGAACCAACTGCCAGAAATTGTTCTGTGATCATTAAAAGTGCCAAATTATCAGATGTACAAATTGGAAATACTAAAGTAAGTGTTACCATAGTTACCATGCATTGAAATCGCTGCGACTGATACATATGGAACCAAATAGGGGCCAGTTAACATGGATAGTGAAATGGTACCAAATAGGGGCCAGTTTACATGGATAGTGAAATGGAACCAAATAGGGGCCAGTTTACTTGGACCAAATAGGGGCCAGTTTACTTGGACCAAATAGGGGCCAGTTTACATGGATAGTGAAATGGTACCAAATAGGGGCCAGTTTACATGGAAAGTGAAATGGTACCAAATAGGGGCCAGTTTACCTGGATAGTGAAATGGAACCAAATAGGGGCCAGTTTACTTGGACCAAATAGGGGCCAGTTTACATGGTTAGTGAAATGGAACCAAATATTTCCGTAGAAAGTGATATGTGATCGAACAGGGGACACATCTTCATGCGTAGTGAAAGGGGGAAAATTCCAAATAATAGTGATAAGAGTCATAAAAGTGATAAAAGGGGACACATTTCCATTGATAGTAATAAGGGTCTACTTGTATATAAAAAGTGGACACATTTCCATCGATAGTGATATGGGACTAAATAGGGGACACATTTCCATTGACTGTAGTGCGGGACTAAAAAGGGGACACATTTCCATTGACTGTAGTGCGGGACTAAATAGGGGACACATTTCTATTGACTGTAGTGCGGGACTAAATAGGGGACACATTTCCATTGACTGTAGTGCGGGACTAAAAAGGGGACACATTTCCATTGACTGTGGTGCGGGACTAAATAGGGGACACATTTCCATTGACTGAAGTGCGGGACTAAAAAGGGGACACATTTCCATAGATAATTAAGATAGGAAAATATTTATAGGGGACAAAACTAACAATTTTTCAATATATATTCAATTTATAATTTCAGGTGTTTCTCAAATACTGGCAGAGTGATCATCTGAATGGCAAACTGGACATGTATATGGAGAGAGTGGTGCATATACAGTCTAAGATCCGGTCATATCTGGATCGCAAGCTCTATCTACATCACGTCAGAATGTCCCGACAAGATGCCGACGAGCTCAACGGTCTCGCTAGTTATATAGATCATCAAGGTCATCAGATATTCCAAACATTGATGATGCATAATGATCACGATATTACACGGGCGATGCAACGTGCCGAGGTAAATGATAACTAGTAGACTTATTCTAGTAATCTTTTACTTCATAGAGACCCATTTAGCATACCTGCCAAGTACTTCTATTAATTAAAGTGGAGTTACTCCTATTTACGTTGTTAATTTCAGGTTTTCAAAGTTCACCTAACTCCATTTTACAATCTTATGTCCCATATTTATAACCACTAGAATTAATACATTCCTTCTTTATGCATCTAAATCTCTTAAAAATCATATTTAATTAATAAGTGCATCTTGTGACATGATTTGCTTTATCAATCCTATTTTGGATTTAACTAACATGGCAAGTATGAGTATTTGATTTGATAATTGTATTTACAGCCGAGTGGTAATGGTTACTATGGCAATGAGCGAGATTCCTCGTACATGCCCGATGTGTTCACAGCCTCTACCACTGGTCAGGGTGGTACTACAAGCTACTATCAGGTGACAGGGAATTTTTCTCCTTATATAACAGATGCCTGTCTGGAAAAGGCCCCTTCGAAGTTGGAAATTTCTTTAAATTCATGCTGTTTTCCCAAAAAATCCCAAGTAATACCTACTTTTTGGTTTCCCAAAACAGGAAATACACCGAAATTTTTCCCAAAATTTAGAGGCAATGGCCCCTTCCCAAAATGAACTGTAAAGCCCTGGGTTAAACATTATACATAGTGACACATATAGTACAGAGATATTGACCTGATCCTTAACTTTATGAAGGAATATATTACATGGTTCTTCTGTTGAATACTGTAAAATCATTTAATTTCGTTGGATTTTTGGATTTTGCATTTCAGGTAATAAAACAAGGGTCAAAATCAATGTTTGTTGGGATTAAAGTTTGTGGTTGAGGTGAACCACGAAATCCACAAAATTGAATCCCCCACAAAAATGAATTATTTTACAGTATGTCAATTTCTGTGTGCAACCCATGCCATATAGATCCTTTAGATTTGTGTTGGTATTACACATCAATCGACTGTATTATCCTGATGTCATGGGCTGATTCAAGGCATGGATTGGTTAACGTAACATCACCCAGAACCAATCAACTTCAAGCTAATTTAGATATTTATGTAACAGTCTGGGAGTGCCGAACGATATTTCCAGGAGTTCAATTCGGTATACTGACTTTCGTTACAACTTCATTTTGCTTAGGAACAGACTCAGACTGCATCGATATATTAAGACCTCTTCTATACAATACTTGTATCTAGTTGAGTTATGTTGATCACTGATTATAACTTCTAATTATTTATTGCAGTATATTTTGAGTCAAGTGTTAGACAAGTACAATGATATAGACCCTGATGTATGGTGTAAGATATTCTATATGGAGTATGATCAACCCGTGGCAAAGTTCTATATATGTGATAGAGATCTTATTATAGATGGATCGTATGATGTGTTCGATGGTAAAAAGTATGTATTCACTCAGTTTTAGAAACATTTATTGTGGCAGCCATCTTGTTTGACAGTCATCTTTGTTTGGTACCCATCTTTGTTTGGTAGTCATTTTGTTTTCAGTTATCTTTGTTTGGCAGCCATCTTGTTTGGCAACCATCTTGTTTGGCAGCCATCTTGTTTGGCTGCCATCTTGTTTGACAACCATCTTGTTTGGGAACCATCTTGTTTGACTGCCATCTTGTTTGTCTGCCATCTTGTTTGACAACCATCTTGTTTTGCAGCCATCTTGTTTGGCTGCCATCTTGTTTGGCAACCATCTTGTTTGGATGCCATCTTGTTTGGCTGTCATCTTGTTTGACAACCATCTTGTTTGACAACCATCTTGTTTGGCAACCATCTTGTTTGACAACCATCTTGTTTGGCAACCATCTTGTTTGGCTGCCATCTTGTTTGGCAACCATCTTGTTTGGCAACCATCTTGTTTGGCTGCCATCTTGTTTGGCTGCCATCTTGTTATTGATGTCTTGAACACATATGTTGGTTATATGTAAATATGTATTTATTTGTTTGTAGAATTGGCCTGGGTGTGTTCAAGAACCCACGACGTGATGAAATCACTGTGAAAATCAGATCTTTTATAGGAAAGGTTTGTGGATTTAACCTTTTTCTTCATAACATATTTATTCAAAAGTCCCCCTGTGACTTATGGCTTATGGACCGAGTATTTACGCTACTGTGTCCCTGTACAGATGCATCCCAAAGTAAAAATCATTATAGATATCATTGAATACAATCTGAGGCATATCGATGTAAAATACTGTAAAATTATGAAATTTCATGGTTTTGGTAAAGAAGACAATTTCGGTCGAACGTCAATTTGTTGATTAAGTGGTTGAAGGTTAACCACGAAATTTAATCCTCTATGAAAATTAATGATTTTACAGTATACCATAAAACAGTAGTTTCCATCTTCACTACCCATTTTTATACGCCCGTTGAAAAACGGGACGTATTATGTGAACACCCTTGGCGGGCGGGCGTGCGGGCGGGCGTGCGAGCGGCGGCGTCCAATATTAGTCTGTACTCTAACTCAAACAGTTTTTGTCTGATCGTCTTCAAACTTGCCGACAATGCTTATGGGTGTAATATCTAGGCCAAGTTCGATTATAGGCCAAATCGGTACAGGCCTTCTTTGGTTATGGTCCTTCTTTTACCAAACAAATGTGAAATTTGCCTTGTCTGTACTCTAGCTCATTCAGTTTTCATCTGATTGTCTTCAAACTTGCTGACAATGCTTATGGGTGTAATATCTAGGTCAAGTTCGATTATAGGCCAAATCGGTACAGGCCTTCTTTGGTTATGGTCCTTCTTTTACCAAAAGAATGTGAAATTTGCCTTGTCTGTACTCTAGCTCAAATAGTTTTCATCCAATCATCTTCAAACTTGCTGACAATGCTTATGGGTGTAATATCTAGGCCAAGCTTGATTATAAGCCAAATCGGTGCAGGTCTTCTTGGGTTATGGTCCTTCTTTTACCAAAAAAATTTGAAATTGGCCTTGTCTGTACTCTAGCTCATTCAGTTTTCATCCGATCCTCTTCAAACTTGCTGACAATGCTTATAGGTGTAATGTCTAGGCCAAGTTCGATTATAGGCCAAATCGGTGCAGGCCTTCTTTGGTTATGGTCCTTCTTTTACCAAAAAAATGTGAAATTTGCCTTGTCTGTACTTAAGCTCAAACAGTTTTCATCGGATCATCTTCAAACTTGATGACAATGCTTATGGGTGTAATATCTAGGCCAAGTTTGATTATAGGCCAAATCGGTGCAGGCCTTCTTGGGTTATGGTCCTTCTTTTACCAAAAAAATGTGAAATTTGCCTTGTCTGTACTCTAGCTATAACAGTTTTCATCCGATCATCTTAAAACTTGCTGACAATGCATATGGGTGTAATATCTAGGCCAAGTTCGATTTGATTATAGGCCAAATCGGTGCAGGCCTTTTTGGGTTATGGTCCTTCTTTTACCAAAAAAATGTGAAATTGGCCTTGTCTGTACTCAAACTCAAACAGTTTTCATCCGATCATCTTAAAACTTGCTGACAATGCTTATGGGTTTAATATCTAGGCCAAGTTTGATTATAGGCCAAATAGGTGCAGGCCTTCTTGGGTTATGGTCCTTCTTTTACCAAAATAAATGTGAAATTGGCCTTGTCTGTACTCTAGCTCAAACAATTTTCATCCGATCGTCTTCAAACTTGCTGACGATGCTTATGGGTGTAATATCTAGGCCAAGATAAGTTTCACGATGATTGTTCAAAAATGTTTTGACATAATATGGGCTTTTATTTCATAATCAATATATTTTTCACTAGCACAACCAAGACGGGCGTATTTTGTGACATTTTGGCATCTTGTTCCTGTATAAAATAAAAATATTTTTGGGTTTGGGACATTTTGCTTGGGAAGGGAAAACAAACATTAGTTTATGTTCGGCCTAAACAGCCTAGTGTTTGTGCTAAACATTCTACTTCTAGATATAGGATTTGATTCTAAACTTAGTTGCTAACTTACTTTAATTGTGTTATGTTTTACTCATTATCCCCTTCCACTTCCAGTGATTAAGGAGTTAATAATGGTTGTCCACTTTAATCAGGGGTCCTACAATTCTGGAATATTACGGAAATCCCGATTGGCTGCATTAGAAAGAATAATCTTTTCTATACAAAATAAAAGTCATTTGATGAAAAAATTCAAAGAATTGCATAGTTATGATCATTTAAAGTTCCCTCATCTGATTTTTAACAATAAAACAATGTTTAAAACCTAGTTGAGGTATAGGGACGTGTAGTTATGACAACCAAAGTTGAGTTGTGACTTATTTTCAGGATTGGACATTATGCATCAGTAGAAAGCCTGTGTAATCCATGGACTTCTAGGTAGGGTTGATCTCGCAATGAAGAAACGCGTTGTAACTATGATTAATCGATACTTTCTCTTCTAGGGTATAAAATTGCACAAAGAATCAGACGGCAGTATAACTGCGATACGATTGGGTAAGAACGATGTGGTTGTCAAGGGTTACCAAGATCCAGCCAATCATTGTCTATCTGCTGATATCATCATGAAACAGGGCCAATTACCATTTGAACAATCTGTCAAAGTGAGTAGTGATATTACCTAGGTTACAAACTTGATCTGTTCTTGCTAGATGTGTGGAGCCCATTTTCTAATCAATTCGCTATCAAATGCTTGGTAGCGCTGCTAATATTGATCCAGGATCAACCTTCATCTGGACCACTGGTTAATTTCTCTGAGCAAGAATAACCCACATGTGCCACTCTACCAACTTGAAGGTAAAAATTGGTACCTGTAAGGCTGATCGATATTCCTGGGCGCCATAGATTGATGTTGGCTGTCACGACCCACAGGAGAGAAATAGTCTCCTCAGGGTTGCCCAATTACCAGGGAAAGTTAAAATGTTCAAGGGTGGTTGAACAGCTGAACTACTCAAAATAGCCCTCGAAAATTAGCAGCTTAGCTTGTAAAATTTATTATCTATTATTGTAGATGTTTGAAATGGAGGAGTTTAAGAGTCCCGCGATGTCCATACTTATGTTTAGATTAATTTCCAGCTACTTAATTTCAACGACTCGCCAAATCTGTGAAATCATATTGAGGGAAATGAATTCATGGTTAACATGCAGTATTTGACCACTGGGAAAACAGTTTCAATATAAAAATTGTATGAATTTGTAATATACAACATGTGTAAGGTAACATAAATTTCAAGAAAAAGGTAAATGTTCCCAATTTTTATGCCCCAGTATCGATAGATCGTGAGGCATATAGTGATTCACCTGTCCGTTCATCCGTCCAGCCTGGTTTACCCAAATTGATTGTTTCTTCTAGCATTAATATGGCTTGCTACAAAGCTTTCAAACTTACATGGATGTTGTATATGACCACTCTCCACATGCCTTTATCACCTGACTCCATTTTGACCTTTACCTTGACATAATTTTGGACTTAGACTTATTGACATGGCTTCCACGGGGCATAAGCGTTTATTGAACACAGTCTTGTTTTTACTCATTTTCAACGATACAGTTACCAACACAGTATTGACATGAAAATTATAATTTATTGTAGATGTTTGATATGGAGGAATTTAAGAGTCATATAGGACTGGCTATGAGAGCGGAGAATTATGATAAAGAACGTCTACAGTTGTTATCTATATGTGGATTATCATTCATACAAGATAATCTAGAGGAAGATTTATCTACTCCGTGTTGGTTATGTATCATCAATATACAGGCATTGGAATCATTGTCCGATCCCGAAGGTAAATTAACCCATTTCGTGCTTGTTTCGCAAAGTTGAATAAATGACATCATGTCGGATGCAAAGATTACGTCCTCTTTCTCCTCAATATACAGGTAATGGAATCTTTGTCCAATCAAGGTAAAACTCTCTGTTCTCGTCTTTTACGCTAATTTGATTAAAGGACATTATGCATGATGTGAACAGCGTACTTCCTTATTAGGCCCCTACCAGTTTTCAACCGGAGAGGACTATAGTTTTGCTCTCTGTCCATCAGCCAGTCTGTCTGTCAATCCATCAAGGAATCTTGATCCTGCCATAATTGAATCAGTTTTCAAGCTAGCTTTATGAAACTTGGTATGTGGATAGGGACCAATGATGAGATTATGCACATGTAATTATTTTGTTATTCGGACAAAAAGTGTGGTCACCATGGCAATAGAAACATTGACAAACTGGAAACCAGGTAGGGACTTCTGTATTGCTTGCAATTCCTAATTACTTGTTTTCTCAAATTTGTTTTTGAAAACCTTTCCAGCTTTACACCTGGACCATGTGCTTATAGTTTGTCAATGAAATGTATTTGAAAGTAATGACAGACAATTACTGGTATGATGCTTTCAATTATTCTACCATTAAATTAAAGTTTTGATTGTGTTTTACAAATAATTGCCTTATCAAAAGAGTGATATTAATCCAGTGCCCGGCTGAGACCTCTAATTTGCTCTGTAAGCCATTCCATCATAATACTTATAATATATGGATATTTTTACCCCTTCAATCTGAAAATCCTTAAACTGGGCCGCTTTATTTAAAAGAGGTAATTCATGGTTCCCTAGGTCAGGGAAAAGTTATGAAAAGTCTGGGAATTTTGAAATTAATCAGGGAAATTCGTAAATTGAGCAAAAGTCAGGGAATTCTTCATTTAAGGTGATCATTATAAATAATTGTCATTTTCTAAAAAGAAAATATGAAAGACTGAAAAAAATCCTAACTCACTGTGCTCGCTTGAAATAATTCAAATTGTATTTACTTTTTATCAATCAACAGCCCTAAAACTGCTACCAGATTTGTTTAGTTCCATATAAAGCAAATAAAGTATGCTCTATTTGTTTTACGCAATTTTACTCCAAGAAAAATGTCCAATAGCTCTAAAAAGTCAGTGAAAACTGCTGTGTAGTCAGGGAAAAATCAGGGAAAAGTTTGAGAATTTTGTCTATATTTGTGGGAATTTCCAGCTATTTGAGTGTCATTTATTCGCTGTCTTAGAACAAGAAGGTCGTAACTAGCAAATCGATGTATTGAGAAAACAAGAGAAAACTGTCTGTAATTTACTCGTTACCTTTGGGAAAACAGTTTTTAAAACTTCAATTTGGTCAACATGACAATTTCAGATTTTCATGAAAATATGCTCATAAAAAGCGCCATGTGAAGCAGATTTCAAATATGTATGAGTCTTATAAGGTCGTAAGAGGCAGTTACGACCTTCTGGTTGTAAGCCATCGTACTGTGAAGTTGAAACGTGTGTTATGCTTTCAGTGAGAAAGGAGGTACAACAGAAGTTCGTACAGATGTCCCTACATGATGAGGTGAAGGAAGAAGAAATACAGATACTACACGACCTCGCTGAACGCGTAAGTACTGTAAAATCATGTAACAATGGGATGAAACTTCTTGGTTTTGGTTCAATGGGATGTAAATTCGTGGATTTTGTATTTAGGGTATTTAAAATGAAGAATTGAAATAATTGTAATTAATATATGGATCAAAATAATTTTTCGATGGGATAAAATTTCACCACAGGGGCCCGCATGACAGGTGAGCTACCTTGGGCCCTTTGGGTACTCTTGTCTGCAATGCATAATTAGATTTGACCCTTGAGAATTGGTCCCAAACATATTGCTTACTTAGAATGAGAAGGTTGTAAGTACAAAATCGATATTTTGAGAAATCAAGAAGAAACTGTCCGAAAATAACTCTTTACCTATATATATGGTAAAACAAGCTGTATATATATACTACTTCAGCTTGGTTGACATAACAAGTTTCGATTTTCATGAAAATATAAAATATACTCATAAATAGCGCCATGTGATGCTCATTATAAATATGTATCAGTCTTATAAGGTCTAAGCAGTACTTACGACCTTCTTATTCTAAGAGCCAACGATATATGACGTTAGTGTTTACTTAACTTTCAATATTCCAGAATAAAAACAGAAATTGGTCGAAGTTGAATGCCCGTCAAGCGGGTCAGGGTAAGAAAGAACCAATGAGAAAATCTAGAATACAGATAAAACAACAGGGACAGAAAATACAGGACAGGATGGATTATAGTTGGCAAGATCAAAGCTTCGGTAAATATATCATGTGACATACCAGCTGTAAACAAAGAAATCATTTTGCATCATTTAATTTTTGCGTAGTTCTAGAATGGTAGTGTAGAAATTTGAAAAGTAGCTACGAAAATGTTCAAATTATTAAAATATGGGCATCACCGTAGACTTATAAAAAGCGAACATTTATAGTTACAAATATGCTGAAGAAAGTTAGTATTTGTGAAAGTAAAATGGTTTACAGTAAATGTAATAGTTTGCCACTAGAGTAGGATTCAGGGGTGAAGAATTGACACTATCTCAATAAAGATAGTGACAGTCTGACCCTCCTGAAATGATCAGAATACAAGCTAAATATCAGTCTGAAATGGTAGCAGTTATCATAAATTAAACATGTTGTAAAAATAAAAATTTGGCATGAAAATATCACGAAAAAGAATTTTGTTTGAAGAATACACTTGCTGATTATATGTCATATTTTTGTAGAGGGCGATTCACATCCGAAAAATATCACAGAATTGGAAGAGAACTATAACAGAATGGAAGAGGAATCCGTTTTTGTAGGACCAACTAGTAGAGGTTAGTAGATAGAGGACCTTACATGATTGCTCATTTCTAATACTTTGCACGAATTTAAGATTCTATTTATCACATAACCTTAGAGAACGCTTGTTAACGTTCAAAACGTTGATGTTCGCTACATAGGTTTCATACAAAATGTAGCGTTACAATGCGTGCGACGTCATGCCGACGTTTGTATTATACTGATGTCACAGGTCTTTCAAGGCACGGATGGGCCATATTACGTTACCCTGAACCAACCAACGTCGAGCTAATTTAAATATGTATGTAACAGGCTGCGAGTGCATTATGTGCTTTCCGGCACTCCCACTTTAGTAGATTTGTCCAAAAAGATATTCATAGAAATAATGTAGACGGATGCATATTTACATAAAACCCAGTTATTACAGTTTACTTGTTTGTATGGATTAGACTGAGATAGTTGTAGATTCCTGGTTATTTTACCCCCTGCACAACTTATGTTGTACGGGATATAGTGTTTTCAGCTTGTCTGTCAATAAATGGATTCTTGTGGATGCAACTCCTACAGTTTTTGCAGGATTTCCTCCAAACTCTCACACATGAACAACCTTAACATGTAGATGCGCGTGAAGTGAAGAATGTGTGCTGAGATAATTTTTGCCAGAATTATGACCCTTTGACAGCAGGGGATATATTTATCTGCCGAATGGCGACAGCTGTAGTTCATTCTATCCGCGTCAGATTGGCTAAATGATCTCTGACATCTGTGTGGTGTCATGCCCAGTGTATTGCACAAATATTTACACAATACTTATGGTAACCCTTACCTTTTGGGTTACCAACTAGTTTATATCATTTTTGTATTTCGATACTGGTATTAAGTTAAGATTTTTTTGGGTTCGACGGAGATCAATGTAGTGCATGGCCATTCGATTTCATTCCTTTCTGATTGGTCAATGGCCCTTAGCTTCAAGGGATTTTAATTATTAGATTTAAGGTTAGATGTGAGTATAGTACATTGTAATAAATTTGTTGGCTTTTTTCAGCTCGGCTTCAACCAGGGCGAGTCAACAGTATGGCTAGCAGTGCTATGTTTTCTGGCATGTCCCAAGCACCAAGGAAAGATTGGGCAAAAATCAAAGTTACCATGAAACAGGAAAAACAGCAGGAAGGGGAGGCAATTCAACGAGCTAAACCAATCAAGGAGTAATTAAGAATGATCTCCCTTTGTATATGAAATTTAGATATTTTTCTATATTTTGAGAAGTAAAATCTCTGAAAAAAACAGTTATTTAATAACAAAGAAAAGTGTGACTGTATATAATGTAATTAGATTTATATCATATTATGTAAATTATCTTTGAAAATAAGCTGTAAGCTAATAGCTGAAAAATAAGCTATGGACCAATAGCTGTAGACGTTATAGTATAAAATAAGGACACAAATTCTTTGCATACATTCCTATGGTGTGAATGTGTTTTGCATTTACATTATGTTTTAAGGCTCAATAAAACCTGTCTGCAGAGACCACCCTTTGGGATGGCAAAAAAGTGGTCTTCAATTGTTAACAAGTGGTTTTGTCTTAAAGGGACTTAACTCCATTCCGATGATAAAAACATGTTTCGTAGACGTTTTAATCACAAAACTATGTTTTACGAATACATAAAGTATTCTTACCACTTAAATTACGATCAAAGGTGATATTGTTGAAACTTACCAACATGTTTACCGTCCCTTAATTATGTAAAGTTTTTTCTTGGCACTCCTTCCCTATAGAACAACATAGAATATATTTCACTGTGTTAGTCATGCAAAAGATTTAAAGGGTTTTAGGTTGAGCGATTATTTTTCTTCTAGATAAATAAGTCCATATTCTTATATAAATGTATTAGGTCAGTCAAGCCAAAAAAAAAGCGATATTTTAAGAGCACTTTTTTTATATTTTTTTTGCAATTTATAAACTGGAGTTGAGTTCCTTTAAGTTGTCCCTTTAAGCAGGCTTGATATTCAGTGCATGCGATTGAAGAAGGTCCGAAGGGGGAACAATTTGGTGGTCTTTGCTAACTGGTTTTATGATAGTGGCGTTTGTTTATTGTTTGTTTGTATCACAGGTTTTACTGTGATTGAAATAGTACTAAATACAAATATTCAAAGGTGTCAACAGGGACAAATTCAAAATCAGGAAAATCGTACGCTTTTAATGACATAATTTCCTCATTTAACTTGGTTTTTATGAAGAAAATTGTTCAGAGAACATTTAATTTACCATAACTTTGCTATTTCTTTTTTACATGTTTATCAAATGACTTTTATTTTATCAACATCATGTGATATCCCAGTGATTTTGTAGTGAAATCAATTGTGAAATATAATCAGAATTAAAGTAGATTGTAAGGTATTCACATTTAGCAATGAAAATTCACATCCATTGAATTTTGATTATAATTTTTTTTATTGTACTATATTTTGTGCATTTATTTGGTGTTAAATTAATTGTTTTATTTTGACTTTGTGATAGCAATGTTGAGCTATTTAAACAGTTAGCAGTATTCCAGGTTTAGTTGTGTTCATCATTGCTTCGAGATTTCTATCTTAAAGTATATAGAGCTATATCTGACGATGTTTTAAAAAAACTGTAAAAAATTAATATGCTTTTATATCGGCCATTAGATCATTTTTCACTTCAGCTTTAACAGAAACTCTCTCTGTGATTGATTGGACAGGCGAATTTTTTGTTTTCATACGAAAGTGTCCTAGAACACCCAATGAAATTATAAGAATCGTCTTTTGTTTGACGATTGAATCATGGAACATGGAACCCATCCAACATATTATTTGCAGTCGCAAAATAATATCTTGTGATGTCATATTTTACGTTGAATTTTATATGACAACATTAACCCTCATATTCATAAAATGACGTATATATAAGATATAACCTTTAAAGTATACCAAAATATTGGTATGACCTTAATCAACATGAGGATGCATATTTGTGTTTTTTTTTTTAAAATGAAGAAACACTGTAACAATCGGCAGTAACGTAACGCATTTTACTGGAAAATGTCTGCAGTGCACCGCTTACACATTTTTGTGTTACTATGGCAACGTGTTGTGCTTGAAACAAAGGGTACTTTATAAAAATATTTTATGGTTATTGTTTGTAATAGATTAATGCTACTGTATGGTATTTTTCATACTGATCTGACTTAAAATAACATTTTGAGAGCAAAAGTCCACAAACTTTTGGATAATCCACGTATTCTCGTCTTAGATATACTCATATAGACTGAAAATAGCAAGGATTTCATGCAAAACTATGGTAACTACATCATTATATGATAAAATCATAATATATGCAGCTACCATAGTTTTGCACTGAGCCCTCAATTGGCTCTTCCAAGGTTTGTTGGTGCATTCATATAGCTGGGCTTATTTTCTGTTTAATAAGGCACCCAGACTGTGTTAAGGGTTCCAGTTCTTCCCTTGAAAACTCTTAAAAATTCTAAGTTCCCCTTAAGTTCAGTTTCCCGTGTTACCAAAATACACTGATACTGTTGAAAGCCCCATACCATTCTAAAAATCTATCTGATATGTTGTTCATGTTGTAAATATGTTATTTGAGTTGAAAGAGACTTTTTTCAGTTACTGTATGAAAACTTACAAGGGAATGTTTGTAAAACATCCAATCCTAATAACGGTAATCAATCGGTGTAATTTCAAAGTTTTGTACTGTCAGGGTATTTCAACTACATGTATTTGTTATTCATGATTATGTACATTTGTTTGTTTGTTATTGCTTATTTTTGTTAATGCTTATTATCATTTTTCAAGTACGTGTAACGTACATATAATAAAATGTGTTATTTGTTCATTCTTTACATTATATTTCTTGATGTCTTAAGTACTGAGTAGACAAATATTGTTGTTTTAAATATATAAATTATACTACCTTTCAGACAGTATGAATAGGTTTTGGCCTAAATGTGTATTTGTGTTACCGTAGAACTACTACCAACATTTGTACTTAAACATGATTTGTTTTTCGTGAAAGTATATAAATTAATAATAATATCTAAATTTATAAAACCATATCCAACCTCTTGCCAAATTTACTAATAAGAAGAACATGTCAATTTGTCTGAGAGTAATCTGTATATATGTAACAAAATAACATTGATTATAGGGTAGCAAAATTGATTGGAGCTTGGTGCAAAACCAGGATAATTTTGTATCAATACGTATGGAGGCATATACTCCAACTTTTGCACTAAACCCTCGAGTTGTTATGTCATTTTCCCTGAAAAAATGTAAACAGTAAAAATCAGTTTCCAATATTTGCAATATAATGGACACTGAATGTGCATCTATAGCAAACATTGGTCACATTCTGTTATCCAAATTACAGCCGTTGAAAAAGCTCCAGTATTGTTTAAGGACCTGCTGCACAGGATACAGTATCATTGAAAAAGAAATTTAAAAAATTATGTTGAAAAACAACCAATTTGGGATTTTTTTTTCTCTCGAAAATTTACGTTCTCAAATTTTCCCATAATTTTTTTTTTATTTCGTTTCATTGATTCTGAAACCTGTGGTTGCTGAGACCATGTTGTCAAATTGTTGTTGATTAAAGGTACCAGTGCTTATTTAAAGGAATGATTTAATTTGCATTTCTCTGAAAATAAAATGTCAAAATTGTGATTTATCTCTCGTCTTTCTAGTTTCAACTTTAACTATAAGAGCGATTTGTCTATTCAAATTAGAGCCCTACAAGTTTAAGTGTGAGCGTTCCACCATAGCACTTGGTATAGTTTGCCCAGGCCCCGTGATTATAAACGTTTCTCAATCTCATACTCCATACTATAACTCTTACTCCATGGAGTACCGTACTCCAACCGTGATTATAAACCTTCTTTAGCACATACTCAATGGAGTACTGATTCTCAGTCGTAAAATAGCTGTAACTTCTTTATTTTTGAACAGAAACATGTGATATGGGGGTTTATTTTCTTAGTTAGATCATTTGCTAGTTGATGTATGTTTTAATTAAAAATTCGAAAAAAAGTTGTTTTTCACTTTTCCAGGTGAGTGACAAAAATTGAGGGTAGGGTTAACAAAATGAATATGTAAAATTTTGATCAAATTTAGCATAAATTTACACTCCCAAATGATATTATTTTAATTAGCTACTGAAAAAGAAACTCTGTAACCCATAGTAGGCCTGCTGGCTAGACCTACCAAAAAAGTGAAAAACAAGGTTTTTTTTAGAAATTTGCTTAAAACCATACACCAACTTGTGGCAAATGGTTCAACTAAGAAAATGAACCCCCCATATTACATGTTTTTCGTTCAGTAATAAAGAAGTTATAGCAGTTTTTGTAACCGAGTATGACTGAGACACCTGCGCTGACTATCAATCCAATTGGAGTCAGAAAGTTTTATGATCAAGGTTTTTTGAGAATGTGCTCCAATAGAGTATGGAGTTTGAGCATGGAGTACGTTCTCCAATGTTTATAATCACGGGACCAGGCCCAAAATGAAGTTTTAAAAACTCGTTTTACCATAGGTAAAGAGTAAATTACTGACAGTTTTCTCTTGTTTTCTCAATATATCAATTTTGTAGTTACGACCTCTTATTCTAAGGCGTAAAGCCATCGATATGTAGTTTATTCATTGGCCAATTTAACGAGACATGATCACATCGACAACTCTTTAGCCTAGAATGCACACGTAATATTTTGTGCAATAGGGCAAGTTTATACAAAACCAACTCAATACAGTCGAATCAGTTGCCTGCAAACAAAGACCTATAACTGGAACATATCAAATAAATTTACAGTAATCATTCTCAGCTCCAGGACGTTTCGTTATCAGGGCAAAAACTAAATTTCAGCTGCCTATAACTTGTCTGCCACAACAGGACACAGGTCTGGTCTGATTCAGTAAGTAATAGTTATGGGGGATCTATCGCATTCGAAAGAACAACAGGGGATTACCATCAACTCAGATTACCCAGTTACACCTAGATAAACATAAATTACCTGACAGACTAGTTAGTGTTTACAAACCGTTCTCATTTGATTTTGAAAGTACTGTACACAATTACACATGCCAACTAATAATCCTAAAAAAATTGATCTCTATCGGAGTAGCAGTTCCACCCATATTAAAGGCTACAGTTCCAAGACATTTGTCAACACCGGGGAAACAAAAATTATTGTATTATTTTTCTATGCATGATACTCGCCAAGGGAAACAATTGTCATCTTTCAATTAAATGTAGGAACTTTATCGGCAACTAGGCAATTTTGTCGAGCGCCCTGTGAAAACCCACTTAAAACTCTAGTCCAACAATCCAAAGGTTTTACAGAAAAACTCTAAGCAGACCTTTGGTGTAGAAAGCTTACATTATTTCCCATAATGTGACATATTGCTGGCTTAGAATGAAAAAGTCACAAGTGCCACTTACAACCTTGCAAGGCTAATGCTAATGCATATTTGAAGTCTACATCATAATGCGCTTGTCAAGAGCCTATTTTCATGAAAATATGAACTTGTCATGTTGACCAAACTGAAGTTGAAAAAGCTTGTTTTACCATTTAAGTAAAGAGTGATTATCAGACAGTTTTCCTCGTTTTCTCAAAATATTGATTTTGTAGTTATGACCTTCTCATTCTAAGCCAGTGATATATCCTTTAGAAATTGGTGAAGAAATAATATAAAGCTATTTCTGTGTTTGAACTAACGCTAATTACATCTTGAAACTGTTTCCCAAAGTCATTCAGTGTTGCTGCAGCTTGGCTATTTGACCTGGGCCTGATCTTTATGCAAGAATATATTACAAGGTTCCTGCTTTGAATATATCAACTACGCAAACAAATCGTGCTATGTGTGTATTGCATCTCGAGCGTCTTTATGGTACTCCCCTATTATAAAAACATACTATTGCATTGTAAGCATAGATAATACATCCACTGGTAAATAACGCTTATCAATAAGTCAGGCTCATGTCAAATTGGCCAAGCTATAAAGTTGATTCAATAAGTCAGGCTCATGTCAAATTGGCCAAGCTATAAAGTTGATTCAATAAATAATACTCCTAAGGGAACTATCCCAATCGAAAGGAATAGCAGGAAATACTGTTTATTGGAACACCCAGTTTAACCTAGCAGACAACCTAAATTTTACAACCATAAACATTTAACTTTGAATGGACCGACAGTCTGTACACCAAGAAAATGTGACTTTTATGACGGTTTTACAAATTACTTGCCAACTTCAACAGTGCGTACAACTAATACTGATAAAATCGTGCACCTCTCATTAATCCACCTTTGTGGGTATACCAAATAGTCCTGCCTTTCATATGTATATCGTTGTATATTTTAAGGGGGCCAGCAACTCATTGGACAGTGTGCTTTAAGTTAAGTCAGTTGTTTTTGCATATGAATTCAAAACCAGTATAACTAAAATAGATGCCAGTGTTAACAGTATTCTACAACCTACGTGTGGTCACTTGATCGAAGTGCATGTGGTTTTATGTTACTAGTGCAATTATTTTGTGGATGTAATAGCAGTCGTCGATTGCTTTCGTTCTCTGCAATGCTTGGTTTGTGTCACAAGTTCAGGTTTACTACTATATTGTACAGAGCACTTGAAGAGAGTAGTCCAATTTCAGGATTTTCCACGCAGTTGAATACAAAATTTCATACACAGTGGTAATTTCCCAGACTGAAAATTTTACAGCAAGTTCACTATTTCTGTAAGTGCTTTGGCAACAGTAGTAGTACCTAGGCGAGCAACTTCAAATGTTGTATAAACTTGAAACGGTCAAATTCCGACTCCTCACTCAATATGCATACTTCCAATTATGACAAGTTGAGTGCAAGTTATGGAGTGCTGGAGTGGCCTTAAACTAAAGCATCCATAAACTTCTTTTAAATCGGCTTTAAAATTCAGGGTTCCCACAAATATTCTAAGACGAAATGCCTGCACCAGACTTCTTAAGCCTTTTTGTTAAGAGCAAAATAGCACAATAGAAACCGAGGAGGAGGTTATATTTGCTTTAAAAGGAACCAAAATGTTTCAGGTAGCACTTTGAGGGCTGTTGTTTAACACAAATTATGTTTTCAAGATAATTCCGAGCAAGCACAGAAAGGATTTTTTCTTAGTTTTAGGTATTTTCTTCGTGTAAAATGACACTGAATGAAATCTTAAATGAAGAATTCCCAGACCTGGAAAAATCACGTTTTTCCCCTACTGTGGGAACCCCGTTATTATTCAATATGGAAATAACATTAAAGATATGCAAAATTCCCAACCAAGATGCTTTAGAATAACACAATCTACATTTTAAATTAGTAATGTGACTGTTCCAACTTCAAACAAAATATCTGCCCCTGGGAAAACTAACTTGACTAAATCAATAATTATTTTGTAGACTGACATTATGTACCATTTATAAGTTTTGACAATAAATGAGCACACACATAGTACGATATATTTGAACAGCAAGAATGTGGAAGATGGAACAATCTCATCAGAAACTAATAATGTATAATACCAAGATTGATACTCATAGAAACACACATACAAAAGCAACACGATTTATTTACCATGATTTTTTTCCATTTTTTATAATTTACAGTTGATTAAGCACATCGAACTTAAAAAACTTTACCTAAGTTATTAAATAGTAATTACTGCTTTTTCCTCCGTATCTCTTTACGATGAATGTGAAACCTATGTATTTTAGTAGTCCATATATTGAAAAGCAATGGCTTCTCCGCAACAAACTGAAAATCTATCAAGCTATGCTCATCTCTTGTTTTGAGCATGGGATGATATTTATATAAATTGTCCTGCGGACAAAGGCGGCATGAATGTAACTGTTGTAAATTAAGTCCACAGGTTTTAGCTAAATCATCACATAATCATTTTTTCTTTCCTCCGGCCTTTTGGGCAGCTTTGGTCTTCTTTTCGTCTTTTTCTTCCTTGGTCACCTCTTTGATGACACCGACGGCAACAGTCTGCCTCATGTCACGTACAGCAAAACGTCCTAATGGGGGGTAGGCGCTGAAAGCTTCAACGCACATAGGCTTCTGGGGAACCAAGTCAACCATACAAGCATCACCAGATTTAACCATTTTTGGGTTATCTTCCAATTTCTTGGCAGAACGACGATCAATCTTTTCTCTGATTTCAACGAATTTGCAAGCAATGTGGGATGTATGACAATCCAACACTGGCGCATATCCATTCTTGATCTCTCCAGGGTGGTTCAAGATAATAACCTGAAAATTTAAAATAAGAAAAGTGTTAATTTTACTATACGGTTAGAATGGTTGGTCTTGGTCTAAACCATAAAAAATTCTTATAGCATTGAATGAAACCTTTCAGACACAAAACTATGTGAAAATGTTTTCATTCAGGATAACAAAAAATAGCACAATTCTTGGACTAATTCACTAAGTTAAATACAAGCAAGCAGACTTAATTAAATTCAGATTGACATTGTTACAGACTCAAGTATACAATATTCGACATGACAATGGCCAGATTTCCGTCCAAGTTTAATCTTGACAACTTCAGATGTGCATTCAACCAAAAGTTGCTTGTCAAAACTAGTTTAATGAAGCCAATTCCCCCTCTGTCCTGCCAGCTTCCCTAGAATTCAGCCTTGCATTTATAGAACTTCATTCTTTTAAAACAGCAATTTAACAGTAACTTCAACTATGATCACACTGTCTTGTAGAGATACGACTGGATCATTTTGATATTCAGTTTCAAGTGTGAAGCTTGATAAAAACAACTAAATTCCAATTACCTGGGCATAAAATGATTTGGCACCCTTTGGTGGATCGTTCTTGGAGTCACCACATACGTTTCCTCTCTTGATATCCTTGATAGAGATGTTCTTAACGTTGAAACCAACATTGTCACCGGGGACAGCTTCTGGGAGTGATTCGTGGTGCATTTCTACTGATTTGACTTCAGTGCTGATAAGTGGAGGAGCGAATGTTACAACCATACCTGGCTTCAAAACACCAGTCTCCACACGACCTACTGGCACTGTTCCAATACCTGAAGAATGATAAAAGAGAAATGTCAATTCTGAAAACACATGATTACCCTATATATGGCTAACCTGATTATAAGTGAAGCCCTGCTGTTTTCTCCAAAGGGAATAATTTCAACAATCTTGGTAGAAAACCACTAGATGATGCTACATACCAAATATAGAAGCTCTAAGCATTGTAGCTTTAATCAAGAAGATTTTGTTTTCCCTATATAAGCCTTTGTAAAACTGGTGACCCCTGGGACGGGGCCAATTTGAGCAATTTTAGTAGGGGACCACTAGATGACACCACATACCAAATAGCCAAGCTCTAGGCATTGCAGTTTTAGACAAGAAGATTTTTACGCTTTCCATCTACAAGTCTACATAAAACTGGTGACCCTCAAACGGGGCCAATTTTCACCCCAGGGCCATAATTTGAGCAATTACTAAATCCCCCAATGCCACATACAATCTAGCAAAATTTCATCAAAATTGACCATAACGGTTTGAGAGATGTTGTTAGAGTGTGAAAAGACTACGGACAGCAAGTGATCACAATACCCACCTTGAGAGTGTCACAAGGTCACATTGAGACGAGTTGTCAATTATTTTAGTCACTGTCTAATTACATACTGTTCTGTTTGCCCTTACAGGCACAGCCCATGATTTTCAAGTACAAAGAACCATACGACAAATTTTAGTCACGGTCTTATTACATACTGTTCTGTTTGCCCTTACAGGCACAGCCCATGATTTACAAGTACAAAGAACCATACGACAAGAGCACAACAGGTTAGCTAAAAGAAGGACTGAATTGACCATAATTTTGCCATTTCTCCATACATTTTTCAAATAAACTTATTTTGTTCAGGAATCATGGCTCTTAATGTGTAAATCCGGAATTTCGTTTTTATGAAACAGGGGACACTATTGTTGGTCACTGGTCAGACAGTAAAGAATTGTTAAATCTATAAAGAAAACAGTTGCTGGTCCTACATGATTTCGATTGGTCTTCCATGGTTTTCATAGGCCCTAGTGTTGAGCCCTTGTTATACAAGGAATTACACCCCTTACTGAACAAAGAGCTGAAACATATTCAAGGATTTATTTAAATCTAACTCTTGCATACAGTTTCCAAATGAACAAAGCTTTAATAGCCAATATTCATCCCTTTCAGGCAGTCACAAATTTGCAATGAATTTCGATTTTGACGAAATCACGATTTTCAAAAATGTACCTCCAATTTTGTAGACATCCTGGAGTGGGAGTCGAAGAGGTTTGTCGGTGGGCCGTGAAGGGGGCAAGATGCTGTCCAAGGCTTCCAACAAGGTCTTTCCGTTGGCCTTGCCTTCCTTACGATCAACATTCCATCCCTTGTACCAGCCCATGTTAGTTCCACTTTCGATCATGTTGTCACCATGCCATCCGGAGATAGGTACAAAAGCTACAGCCTTTGGATTGTAACCAATCTTCTTAATGTAGTTGCTGACTTCACCGGAGATTTCAGTGAAACGTTTCTGTGAATGGAATAATGCAGAGAATAGAAAAGAGGAACTACCTAGGCAAATGATAAGGCCTGAATTAAACAAGACCTCGTTCAATAAACACTTATGCCCCATGAAAGCCATGTCCATAAAAAGGTAAGTCAATCAGGGGCAATTATTCAGTTAAAATGTTTGATAGTGTTATATGGATTTGACACTATAAGGGGCTTATAACGAATATGCCAAATTTGAAAGCAATGCCTTGATGGAATTCAGGTGTTATGGTTCTTTATCACTGCACTTCTCCAAGTTGCCATCTATTTATATACCAATTTCCAAGTCCATGTTTCAAAATGTGAAAGGTCCAAAGGGATAATGCAGGGGTGTGGAATTTGGGTGTCCGACTTTGGGATTTTAGGTCTGGGGGAGAGTGCAAAATTAACATGAGAAAATAAGTATCATATTTTTCCTAAACACATAACGAATCCCTTAAAATCGGAATTAATATGATATTAGTATCAGGTACGCAGTAGGCTACTCTCAAGCTTGACAAGATGTATTATTGCAAATGATTTTTCAGTTCAGACAGCAGATTTTCCAGACTTTTTTAGCAATTTTATTGTTAGAGCTGAATAGCACAATAGAAACAATAAAAAGGAGGTTATATTTGCTTTATATGGAACCAAAATGTTTCAGAGCAACTTTAAATTCAGATTATGACATGATGAAACTTGAATGACGCATTATCATTTCTATGAAATTTTTCACGAAATAAATTATTTTGTTTGCAAAATTTGATATCTTTCCCAATGCAGCCAATCCTGATTCTTTCAGATGTATAGGACCCCTGTATTGACTTACCTCACTGTATGGTGGTTCAGTGCTGTCCATCTTGTTGACGGCAATAATAAGTTGTTTCACACCCAAGGTGAAAGCGAGAAGGGCGTGTTCTCTGGTTTGACCGTTCTTTGAGATACCAGCTTCAAATTCACCAGTACCAGCAGCTACGATCAACACAGCACAATCAGCTTGAGATGTTCCTTAAAAATAACAATAATATTGGTTTATTATGCTCAATATTTGATGAGATTGCAGTCATCAAAATTAGCTCTCACCTGAAGGCCATGGAGAGTTAAATTTTGACCGATTTTCTGTTCGAGCAAGTAACGTTATGTTGGATTACATCGCCTGAATGGCAGGTAATATTCAAAAGTCAATTTCAATGACTGGTAACCTTTTCGTCACCTTGTCATCACCCTGCATGTTTAATATTTCACCTGCGAATTGAATCATTTGACTATTATTTCAACAGTAAGACACAAAAGTAAGCATTTTGCACAGATATAATTGATATGCTCATGAATACAAACTTTTCTCCATTACATGGGTTTCTATTGAGGCATAATGCACTATCCTTAAAACAAGTTGAAAGTCAGCTATGGGCACCACGTAAACACAAATCGATATACCATAACTAGGTTCCAAACATTGTTTTACTGTTACTATTTAGACGAGGGAACTTTCAATGACCAAAACTTTATTAATTTGTGCAATTTTTTCATAACATAACTTATTTTGTACAGAAAAAATTCAATTACGTATTTCCAGAATTGAACCCCTGTCATTATCGCACTACTAATAACTGTTTAACCTGTCACCACTTTGAATAATCAATTTATTTTGTACATTATCAAATTGTCTTTGATTAAAGGAAGTTGCTGCTTTGAAACTACTTTAAGTACTTGAGACTTGAACACGAGTGCATTCAGGAAATGCATGTGCCCCAATGGAAGCCTTGTCCACGATAACTTGCAGAGTCAATCAACTTGGTAATGAACGGATGGACAGTCACTTTAAGCCACTGTATCCTAAGATGCCAAACACAAAAGCATTGTTTCATCATGAAGTACACCGTACATATCATAAATACACCGCAGTTGTAACTTGTACATACCTGTGATCATGTTCTTGATGAAATCACGATGACCAGGGGCATCGATGATGGTGACGTAGTATTTTTCAGTTTCAAACTTCCACAAGGCAATATCAATGGTGATACCACGTTCTCTCTCAGCCTTCAGTTTGTCCAATACCCAGGCATATTTGAAAGAGCCTTTGCCCATCTAAAATATGCAAAGTGAAACAAGTTAATTAAATTTACTCAAAGAATACTCGCTTGAATCAGGGTTGTGGTCAACATGAAGTCTTCAACCGCATTTTTTAAAAACAGTTTAACTAATAGATTATAGAAGAACATTCTCAAGACATAATTACCAGTGGGTAATCGACTGGTCATTTCTAATGTTTTCTTCAATGCACTCATATTTTGGCAAATTTGTTTGAAATTTCCATACGGAAAAATCTGGGATAAAAAAGTGAGCAATGATTGACCCTAGCAACTAATGAACAGAACACAGTTGGTTCTTGGAATTAGAATGAACAAGTTGTGCATGCCAGAAGAATTAACATACATTTAGTACTTAGCACTGCCAGATACCAATATGATCAGATATTCAACTTCATGTATATTTACCTCAGATGCTTCCTTCTCGAACTTCTCAATGGTTCTCTTGTCGATACCACCACATTTGTAGATCAAATGACCAGTGGATGTGGATTTTCCAGAATCGACGTGACCGATCACGACGATGTTAATGTGGATCTTTTCCTTCCCCATGTTTAGTTTTTAGATGTTGCTTTGTTAGCTGTAAGTATAAGATCGTGTACAATTAGAGATGTACAAATATCACTACTTGTACCTAGAGTAAATACTGTAAAATTAACCAAAACACGTGAATAGAGCATGCTGATTAACTACTTAAATAGGAGATATACACGTGGGCAAAGCAAGAACACCGCCGTATGGCCTCGACATGAAATCAACGACGAAATTGGGAATCGATTCTGAATGGAGTTGCACGACAAAGTTGAAGAGTCTAAAATGGGCCAACTAGTGGATTTTAAATAAACACATTCTAAGCGAATTCTTAGTTGCTTCGAGAAACAACTAGCGGCATTACGGGCGACTCAAAATTAACACGTGACGCCGGCCGGCATGAAAACGGGGAGTGAGCGAAGAATGGCATCTTTTCGAATTGCAACACTTTTTGTGCACTAAAATCACAATTATTTTACCACTTCAATATTAATTACGATTAAACAATCCAATAGGACCAAAATATAACTCAAATGTCAAAGAATAACAAAACAAATCAGTGCAGGATGTAAGCATGGCGGCTGTCGACGTGTTGAAAAATAAGAACACATTATACAATTCCAAAATTTACCATAAATAAATACCTGACGACTAAAATAACATTTAAAAGTAAATCCTTACACATTCATGAAACTATAT
Organism: Spisula subtruncata; assembly: GCA_963678985.1. Classification (NCBI taxonomy): domain Eukaryota; kingdom Metazoa; phylum Mollusca; class Bivalvia; order Venerida; family Mactridae; genus Spisula; species Spisula subtruncata. The sequence goes on from OY787676.1 coordinate 13,716,390, forward strand.
TTCATTATAGATAAGTAGATGGTACAAAACCAATAAGATATTTCAAGATACAAAATCATCTAAATAGCACTTACCCACAAGAGTATGCCGCCGCAGTAAAAAGGACCGATTAGGAAAAGTCACGTGATATATATAGTTTCACCAGAGGGATATGGCAATTGACGTCACTATCGGGACATTGCGCAAGTCAGTTGGTGAATGGTTTTCGGACCAAGCGATAAGCAAGCATAGCGTGTCGGGTACCAGTTTTCTGTTAAATCCGCAATATCTCGCACAACATGATGAAATACTTTAAACATTTTGTGGTGTTATGCCGCAGTACAAATTGTGTTATGGCTGTGACAAGGCCGTTATTGAACATTCATTGTTAATCTTAAAAGATGAATTAAAATGTTCCATGCGAAAAGTTTAACGAAATAAACCATTTAGTCAAAATACTTCAATTGAGTTTTGATGAAAAAATCGTGTCTAAATTAGGATTGGTAGGCATCACACCCTTAAATCACTACGTCTGTCAACTTGTAAACACGTGGGAGTTAAATGACTAAAAATTTAAATGGCCCGTCGAATCAATTTTTCAATAATCCTTGCAATAATCAAAGATGTGGGCTATACGTTTAAAACTTTTAATTAATGAATCCAAAGGCTACTGGTAGTGAAACACGACTAACTGACCTACCCTGTGTCATAAAAGCATTATGTATATAGACCTGCATATACTGCATACAATTATGATATCATATATCTTTTAGAATGACTATATACCGAAGAGCTCCTGCAAAAGCCTACTTAAAGTGTATATAACTATATCTGACCGGTCATTTAATGTCAAAATAATTACTTGCATTAGTATGATACTAGACTACCTTAATTGCAAATGAAAACTTTACATGGGTTCTGCAGTGTGTACTTTGATTCAATCGTCAAAAAATAGACGATTCTTATAATTTCATAGGGTGTTCTAGAACACTTTCGTATGAAAACGGATAATTCGCATGTCCAATAAATCACAGAGAGAGTTTCTGAAGCGAAAAATGATCTAATGGATATGAAAGCATAATTGTTTTTCAGTTTTTGAATTAAAAACATATCTTAAGATATAGCTCTATACACTTTAAAGACGAAACAAACGGTAAAATCATGTAAAAAAATAAACTATATGTTTCAATAAAGGTATGTTTATTCTAAAGTAGCCAGCATTTCAAGGATTCAAAAATAATAATTGACTATCGATATTTTCATATTCATTAATCGCATTTACTTAACATTAATTGTTTGTGTTTACAAACCCACGGACTTTTAATGATGATTGCTATGCATAAAGTTTTTGTTTATGAAAAAAATGCATCACAGTGACTACGGCTCGTTAATTTCAGTACAAATAGACAGAAAAATATAATTTAAAAAAAAATGCTTCTTTTTTTCGTTATCAATAATACAATTACCTGTGTCGGAAGTTAGTGAACACCCTACATATTTCATTTACGTTCAATTAGAAACTTCCTTTCATTAATCATCATGGGCGTGGGAGCAGGGGGTCAGGGGGGGGGGGCAGGCCCCCAATGTCTGGACAGGGGGGGGGCAACATATCTCACCCCCCCCCCCAATAATTCAGACGAAAAGTATACTTTACGACCTAATATATCTCCTTATAGACAATTTGCCTTCAGTTTTTGGTGAAAACGTATATGTGACATAAATTTGTACTTTAAACGTCCCCCAACCCTCCTATATGACTTTAAGAGGTTGTCAATTATAAATGTAGCCTTTCAAACAAACGCTTTCACATTAAACTTCGATCTCCAAATCGGACAATTTAAATTTTGTGGAAGCATCTAATAAGGTTAAATCTAAGAACTTAAATTTCCTGTATTAAGTTATATAACAGGTCCTTTTTTAAAACCAAATAAAGTATCTCAGAACGCACAGAATGCACCAGGTTGATCCACTGTTTAGAATTTGTCCCGGGGAGAATGACCCGGACCCCCCTATAATGAAAATTCGTCTATCATTGAATTATGTTATCCAATGAAATTATACATATATGAATAGTCATTTTCGCACCAACCCGGCGATTGGATTAAACTTTAAAAATGCAGTCACGGATTAATGCTCGAAATCGAACTACACCACGTAATTACTAAGCCAAATTGATACAGAACTATAAACTGACACTTATTATATAGACATAGGAGGGTGGGGCGTTTAAAAGTACAATATATGCGATGCGTGTATTGTTTTGAAAACAATGGGGGTTGTCATATTTTGATATAATTAAGTTACTTTGCGAGCGGAGCGAGTAAAAAATCTTTTTTACCCGAAGTTGCCAAATGTCCCCCCCCACTGTTGAAGACGCTCCTACGCCCATGATCATGGCTTGATTTGGCGAATTTCATTTTATTATTTAATGTGTGAAAGTTCGCCATTCAACTTTAAAGTTAAATTTAGATCTTGATGTTGTCGAGGTCAAAAAATTGCATACAATTTTACATGAGAAATAATTTACAGATATTGCACATATGTGCGTTCACTAGCAGTAAAGTCATATCCACACCGAAATAAACGTCAGTTAATGAATTTAAGGCATCATTAGTTACCGAGTTACAGAACAAGCAAGAACAATATATATACAAAATGTACATAATATATCGCAATATATCGACGACTTAGTGGATATAAACAGGGACTCTAGATTCTAACAAACAAAAAAAGAACAATGACTATAGTTTTTCATTTTATATATCGATTTTACAGTTGCTATGCCAACTACCTAGACTAAGATACTTCCAAGAGAGTGAAATTTGACAAATAATTGGGGTTTTTTACTTCGATTTTCCATGTATTTTAAAATACGTGATTTTTCATTTGAAGATACAGACTGAGTATATAATGTATATATGAGCTCTGCTGTGCGATTTCCAACCTCTTCAAAAATAGTGTGTTTTTTTTGTGTGTGTGTGTGGGGGGGGGGGTGCTTTCTTAAGAGCAGATATTTTTTGAGAAAAAAATGCGAAAAAATATTTTTTGTTTGATGATGTCATACTATGGGTGTTTTGTAACATAATAAAAATCTAGCTAGTTCCGTACATGTTTGTGAAAGTCTATCATTTTGTGGTAAACCTTTACAAAATATAAAAGCTAAGCATGGTTGTTTGGAATCGCAATAAACAGTTTGAACGTCACATGTGGTGTTACGTAACAGTTACTATGGTCACAGTGCATGTGTCGTCTGGTTCCGTTTTAGACCACGTTATCAACATTTGCAATCGCAATAGTTATAATCTTGACGGGAAGTATACATCTGCATATTTAGTCACAAATCATTCACACGCCGCTGACGTGGTTATTAATTATGATGATATTGATAACGTAATTTGGATGCGGCACTTTTGACAATTGATCCAATCGGAACTCCTGAGGCTAACAGCATTTGTCTAACGAAAGCGTATTTCTCAGTCACGGAAATGCCCGAGTAGTTACGATAAAATTGATTTGTGATGAGAAACGTTTGTGTGACACATGATCCATATGGGTCGGTTCATTCAGCATCCTTTCGTCATTGTTGTTTCAACATGTACATCCACATTTCTACCTTGCTTTATTGATGGTTTATGTATATATGCACGATCGGGAAACATTCGGGAATAACTCCTGAACTTTCGGCATTCAGTCGGGATACATTTGTCTACTTCAGATAGGCTTCGGTATGTATACCGCAACCGATCCCCGATTCCCTAACAAGCACCACGACAGAGCTCCGCCAATTTTTATTGATACATGATCCAGAAGAGTTCCCGAATTGAGCAGATGGTAATCGGCATCCTTCCGCGTAGCATCGGGGTCTAGTGGACGGCAGGTCTAATAGGGTACCATATGGCCAGATATCTTTAAAATCTGGAACCACATGCTGACCCAGATAGCATGTTTACGTTGGCCCAACGTTGGCCCAACGATGCGAACATCGTTGTGCCAACGTTGGAAAATTACGTTGGCCCAACGTCATTTTGCTCGTTGTGATACCGTTGGGCCAACCGTTGGCTCAACGTTGGGCCAACGGTGCCAATTCTTATTCATCGTTGGCATTTGGTTGGCAAAATATAAAACATCGTTGGCCCATCGTTGGACCACTGTTGTACCAACAATATCCCAACGGTTGGCCCAACGTTGGTAAATATTATTCATGGTTGGCATTTTGTTGGCTCACAAATTCTTGATTTCTGTAATATTAACTGAAAAGCGGACAAAAAGTGATCGCAAAACCTCGAAAGCTTAGTGGTAGTGAGAGTCTGCTTCAAGATCCCACTTGTGGCCGCGTCATACCATAGATGGAATTAAAATGGTACCAGAAAATCCCTATCTGAAAAGCAACCAAAGGTGATCACAAAACCGCAATAGCTTAGTGGTACAGAGTCTGCTCAAAGTGCGGGAGGTTCTGGGTTCGATCCCATGCGTGGCTACGACATACCAAAGATGTAGTTTAAATAGTACCAGAAATTCCCTATGTAGACACTCGGTATAAAAGTGAAAACTGTCAACTCATCTGTTATAGTATAACTTGGTGGCGATAGACAACATCAGGAATGAGGTGTAGAGAGTGATTCGTATAAGTTGGTAAAACTGGTTCCATAATCGACTTTAAATAAATTGGAATAAACTGAAAGCTCAAGATGTACCACCTTTCCTGGTCAACTGAGCAAGTCAGCATGTAGCAGAATACATACAGTACTAGTTTTTACATATATGGTCAAATTCAAACAAATATCTACTTTCAAATTTATACTATTTTTATTAGCCGTCTGCGTAAGTTAACAAGCAATTGACATTATCAATCCAAGTCTCCATAGCTGGTCTCTCCTCGGCAGTCTATTCTGGCCTTTCTTTAGTTCCCGGCGCCTGTCATCATGGCTATTTCTTAATTATACTATCCACTGATTTTTGCGTAGTACTAGGATGGTACTGTTGGACAGCTTCTGAAAATACATTGATCAGTGATACATTAGGTTAAATTGCTCCTATAATAATATGAAAGGTGGGAAAATTTGGCATAACCCACATCAGTTGAGTTACCAAATGTACACGATTTATCAGTGTTATTTTAGTATCAAATTGACCGCATGTGTTTACTGAAGAAACCAGTACTTCAACATTACCGTTCTTTCAAAGTCAATCGAGAACGGGTATAAATATACTATTGCCGGCAGGTTTTACTGGGTAAACCTTAGTTAACGGTATTCTCCAATATTCCTTCAACCTCGATCCACGGGGGTGGGGCCATGGTTGAAACTTACTTGTGCATAATATTCAAGGACATTTAGCCTTTAGGCCTAATTTTCCATTTTTCAAGGCTGAATTTGTATTTCCAAGGCCTTTTTCAAAACATACATATAGTTATAATCTGAAAATCATATAAGCATGCCTTGATAAATCAATCAATAATTTTACAAAGTATAAAAACGTACATGATATGACATCATTCAGTCGAAATAACACTAACGGCACCACATCAATTAAATGTTATTGCGTCCGCCATCTTTACGTGTCACATGACCGTCACGTGATCACTCTATTCTATACACAAGTTTGTCCAGTTTCCGGACGCATACTTTTTTAAAAACTTTACCACTTTAATGTTTACACAAAATCATATGCGGTAATAGCCAGTGGAATTCTAGTATCCATATTCAAATAATTAAGTATCATTAAAGTTAATTGAAAATATATGAAGCACACAGCATGCACTACACACATGTACAGTATACAGATTACAGAACAGAGGTCTACAGGCTTTATTAAATTCATGCGCAGGTTCAATGTATTATAAAAAGAGCTCTATAATATCATATGGTCAATGCAAAAATGACAACATATATCTATAAGATAATAAAATCAATAAAAAGTAGTTTTACTTACATTTCTGTTAATTTTAACACTGGGGCTGTTCTTTAGTATTTATATATCACTTGTTCAACAGTTGTGGTCAGTTTAGATGTTCCAACTAACACTATCAGCTACATGTATACATACAATACACTCAGGGTTTAATGCCGAGTATATCTGCTAATTACCCCCTAAATTTCTAGTCGCTAGGCAACATACATGATAAGATCATGGGGCCAGCTTTATCATCACACTGGCTTGAACACATTAATTGACTACAGATGTGGATGTCTGTCTTCATTGTTAGTCTATCAACAAGTGGTGTAACTTGTGTTAGTAACAAAATTAATGAAAAGAGTAGGCCTACATTGTTTTGAACGTCTTTGATTTTATATTCAATACTATTAATAGTTCTTCAAATTAAAAAAGTAGCACCATGAGTATGTGTGGTATTTAAAAAAAAACTATGATATTTAATACGCAAATGTTTTGCTGAATAAATGAAAAGAAATATTTTAACGATTAATTTATTATTATATGCTCATTCAAATTAATTCATTATCATCAGCACCATCGTCAACAGTAATAAATAGAATCAATCCGTTAATTAATCAAAATCATAATTATGAAATAAGATTAATTAACATTGTAAACTATCATTAAGATGTATTGACAAAATATTTTAATCAAATGCTAGAATCAAGAATCGAAAGTAAAATGCTTATTTCAACCAGTCAGTCAGTCAGTCAAAATATTTTGCCCCGAAATACTGACATATTTATGAAGTTGACACTGTTGGCAAAACGTTGGCCCACTGTATGCACCCACATTGTTGGTAGTTTGTTATTCTGCCGACGTTGAGCCATTGTAACAAAACCAACATCTAGCCAACCGTTGTACAATACCGTTGGCCCAACGATGGGCCAACGGTACACAGCCAACGCCGACGATATGCCAACTGTACAACGATCAGCCAACGTTGGGCCGATGTAGACATGCTGACTGGGGAGAAAGTAATGCCCAAATTTAGTTGGCTCAGAGCTGAAATCCAGGTCTGTAAATAGTACCACCCCTGGCTGATGACAAGTCTCTGACGGCACATCCTGAATAAACAATTTCAGTCTGGATTTTTTTTCAGGAGTGTATCCACTATTCATATTCAGTTATATGGTAATGTCATTGGGAACACCAAATAACGACTACCCGGTCACGCCAGATATTTTCATTGACCCTTTATTGTATAGGTTTCTGTTCTTGCGAGACTCAATTGACTCAGCTTGTTGATGAGCTATCTAAGAATCTGTCCACGGGTAAACAGACTGATCTTGTCCTCATTGATTTCAGTATTTGACAAAGTTTATCATCGTAAGTTACTTTCGAAGCTCGGGGAACATGGTGTTTCCATTCAAATAGTGGCTTGGATAAATTCATTCTTAATTGAAATATAACCCAGCAAATCAAGAGAATAGCCAAAATATAGGGTGACACTGCAGATTAAAGGGACAGATCTCTTACGAACAACACAGAAACCACACGGAGCCTTAAAACATACTCAGAAATGATAAAGATTCAAATTATAGCACTAATTCCACACTTTAAATGTTAACTCAATTAGCAAATGTGCAAGACTTCACATTCTGATCACCTCGGTTTTTATCCAATGGAATGTATTTACCGGAGACAAACTGAAATGGTCGCGCTTTTACGATTGCACGACTTCAGTGTTCCTTTAATTGTTTTGAGCACGGTATACTCTATCAGTCGACAATATTGAAAAGTTCAGCGATCAGTTGATCGTGCAGATTTTATATTATCCGTATGTGTTTGATACAACGCTTAAAAAGTTCGGTAAACAATTTTCATGGATTGTTTCAGCCGCTCAAACACCCTGCGACATTTTAACTTCCCCAGGTCATTGTACTACCTAAGGAAATATACGTTCGAGTCTCCCTGTGGGACTATTTCTCTATTGTGGGTGTGGCAGCCAACATCGATATGCGGCGCCTAGGAATAGACAGTGCCCTCACGACTGAGTTATCTCCGACGAGCAATACATACAGTTCGTTTATAAAATTTAATATTTAATATTGCTCTGCCGTTCGTCCAAATAATCGGATGCAGAGTTGCACCAAAACTGATTTTTTGTAAAATATACACTTTTCTTTATAGACTTTATAAAAAATAAATGTTATATAAAAATGTTTCGGTTTCAGATGATACACATTACAGTTACCTGTGAGTAAATGTCATTAAAGCTATGAATAAATAAGAATAATTGAATTGCTCGTGTCTAAATAGTGTTTCCATAGTGTAGTGGTTATCATATCCGCTTAACACGCGGAAGGTCCTGAGTACAATCCTCAGCGGAAACAGAATTTTTTATATGTTTTTTCCCCTCATTTTACCAGTTGTTTGTGCATCGTCTTTTTTATTTAAGTTTGTCCTAAATGTCCCACAAAATTATGTAAGCAATGTTCACTACTGATAGCGTACTTGTAACCATTTGAGTCGAAGGCAGCTTTTTAATGAAATGGGAAGCTATGATTTTGCAAAGCTTATACACCATCAGTCTTAAACTCAGACTTAGACTTCACCATGTCATTTGGTCACATGATTCTACACACTGTTGTTGTAGATCTATATTTGTTAAGTGTGACACTTAATTTAAAACAAACCTTAAAATTGTTTTACGAACCCTGTCAAATAAAAAGTTACAACCTCCGGCGGGATTCGAACCCGCAATTCCCGGCTTAGGAGGCCGATGCCTTATCCATTAGGCCACGGAGGCTTATATAATGACAAGAATATCTCCGTATATTTTAATTTTTTTAAATATATTAATTGAATGAATAATCGACAAGTATTACACGTAGTTGATAATGAAGCAATTCATTTATTCTGGACGGTATGGTAAAAGCATATGCCGGTGAATGAATAGCTCGCCAACTATTGCTGATCCCTTTACAAAAAAACATAGTTGTTGTTCGAGAATTATGAAGAAAAGACCTTTTGTGAAGATGACTGAACATTTAGTGCATAACTTTAATAAAATTGAACTAAGTATATAATATATTATGTTACACACTAGTACGTTACCAATCATATATTTTACTAACTGGTTCAGTAGAAATAATATATATCAATGCGTAATAATGTCGGTGACTTTAATGATTTAATGGTGTTAGGCAATACCCAGATAGCATGTTTACGTTGGCCCAACGTTGGCCCAACGATGCGAACATCGTTGTGCCAACGTTGGAAAATTACGTTGGCCCAACGTCATTTTGCTCGTTGTGATACCGTTGGGCCAACCGTTGGCTCAACGTTGGGCCAACGGTGCCAATTCTTATTCATCGTTGGCATTTGGTTGGCAAAATATAAAACATCGTTGGCCCATCGTTGGACCACTGTTGTACCAACAATATCCCAACGGTTGGCCCAACGTTGGTAAATATTATTCATGGTTGGCATTTTGTTGGCTCACAAATTCTTGATTTCTGTAATATTAACTGAAAAGCGGACAAAAAGTGATCGCAAAACCTCGAAAGCTTAGTGGTAGTGAGAGTCTGCTTCAAGATCCCACTTGTGGCCGCGTCATACCATAGATGGAATTAAAATGGTACCAGAAAATCCCTATCTGAAAAGCAACCAAAGGTGATCACAAAACCGCAATAGCTTAGTGGTACAGAGTCTGCTCAAAGTGCGGGAGGTTCTGGGTTCGATCCCATGCGTGGCTACGACATACCAAAGATGTAGTTTAAATAGTACCAGAAATTCCCTATGTAGACACTCGGTATAAAAGTGAAAACTGTCAACTCATCTGTTATAGTATAACTTGGTGGCGATAGACAACATCAGGAATGAGGTGTAGAGAGTGATTCGTATAAGTTGGTAAAACTGGTTCCATAATCGACTTTAAATAAATTGGAATAAACTGAAAGCTCAAGATGTACCACCTTTCCTGGTCAACTGAGCAAGTCAGCATGTAGCAGAATACATACAGTACTAGTTTTTACATATATGGTCAAATTCAAACAAATATCTACTTTCAAATTTATACTATTTTTATTAGCCGTCTGCGTAAGTTAACAAGCAATTGACATTATCAATCCAAGTCTCCATAGCTGGTCTCTCCTCGGCAGTCTATTCTGGCCTTTCTTTAGTTCCCGGCGCCTGTCATCATGGCTATTTCTTAATTATACTATCCACTGATTTTTGCGTAGTACTAGGATGGTACTGTTGGACAGCTTCTGAAAATACATTGATCAGTGATACATTAGGTTAAATTGCTCCTATAATAATATGAAAGGTGGGAAAATTTGGCATAACCCACATCAGTTGAGTTACCAAATGTACACGATTTATCAGTGTTATTTTAGTATCAAATTGACCGCATGTGTTTACTGAAGAAACCAGTACTTCAACATTACCGTTCTTTCAAAGTCAATCGAGAACGGGTATAAATATACTATTGCCGGCAGGTTTTACTGGGTAAACCTTAGTTAACGGTATTCTCCAATATTCCTTCAACCTCGATCCACGGGGGTGGGGCCATGGTTGAAACTTACTTGTGCATAATATTCAAGGACATTTAGCCTTTAGGCCTAATTTTCCATTTTTCAAGGCTGAATTTGTATTTCCAAGGCCTTTTTCAAAACATACATATAGTTATAATCTGAAAATCATATAAGCATGCCTTGATAAATCAATCAATAATTTTACAAAGTATAAAAACGTACATGATATGACATCATTCAGTCGAAATAACACTAACGGCACCACATCAATTAAATGTTATTGCGTCCGCCATCTTTACGTGTCACATGACCGTCACGTGATCACTCTATTCTATACACAAGTTTGTCCAGTTTCCGGACGCATACTTTTTTAAAAACTTTACCACTTTAATGTTTACACAAAATCATATGCGGTAATAGCCAGTGGAATTCTAGTATCCATATTCAAATAATTAAGTATCATTAAAGTTAATTGAAAATATATGAAGCACACAGCATGCACTACACACATGTACAGTATACAGATTACAGAACAGAGGTCTACAGGCTTTATTAAATTCATGCGCAGGTTCAATGTATTATAAAAAGAGCTCTATAATATCATATGGTCAATGCAAAAATGACAACATATATCTATAAGATAATAAAATCAATAAAAAGTAGTTTTACTTACATTTCTGTTAATTTTAACACTGGGGCTGTTCTTTAGTATTTATATATCACTTGTTCAACAGTTGTGGTCAGTTTAGATGTTCCAACTAACACTATCAGCTACATGTATACATACAATACACTCAGGGTTTAATGCCGAGTATATCTGCTAATTACCCCCTAAATTTCTAGTCGCTAGGCAACATACATGATAAGATCATGGGGCCAGCTTTATCATCACACTGGCTTGAACACATTAATTGACTACAGATGTGGATGTCTGTCTTCATTGTTAGTCTATCAACAAGTGGTGTAACTTGTGTTAGTAACAAAATTAATGAAAAGAGTAGGCCTACATTGTTTTGAACGTCTTTGATTTTATATTCAATACTATTAATAGTTCTTCAAATTAAAAAAGTAGCACCATGAGTATGTGTGGTATTTAAAAAAAAACTATGATATTTAATACGCAAATGTTTTGCTGAATAAATGAAAAGAAATATTTTAACGATTAATTTATTATTATATGCTCATTCAAATTAATTCATTATCATCAGCACCATCGTCAACAGTAATAAATAGAATCAATCCGTTAATTAATCAAAATCATAATTATGAAATAAGATTAATTAACATTGTAAACTATCATTAAGATGTATTGACAAAATATTTTAATCAAATGCTAGAATCAAGAATCGAAAGTAAAATGCTTATTTCAACCAGTCAGTCAGTCAGTCAAAATATTTTGCCCCGAAATACTGACATATTTATGAAGTTGACACTGTTGGCAAAACGTTGGCCCACTGTATGCACCCACATTGTTGGTAGTTTGTTATTCTGCCGACGTTGAGCCATTGTAACAAAACCAACATCTAGCCAACCGTTGTACAATACCGTTGGCCCAACGATGGGCCAACGGTACACAGCCAACGCCGACGATATGCCAACTGTACAACGATCAGCCAACGTTGGGCCGATGTAGACATGCTGACTGGGGAGAAAGTAATGCCCAAATTTAGTTGGCTCAGAGCTGAAATCCAGGTCTGTAAATAGTACCACCCCTGGCTGATGACAAGTCTCTGACGGCACATCCTGAATAAACAATTTCAGTCTGGATTTTTTTTCAGGAGTGTATCCACTATTCATATTCAGTTATATGGTAATGTCATTGGGAACACCAAATAACGACTACCCGGTCACGCCAGATATTTTCATTGACCCTTTATTGTATAGGTTTCTGTTCTTGCGAGACTCAATTGACTCAGCTTGTTGATGAGCTATCTAAGAATCTGTCCACGGGTAAACAGACTGATCTTGTCCTCATTGATTTCAGTATTTGACAAAGTTTATCATCGTAAGTTACTTTCGAAGCTCGGGGAACATGGTGTTTCCATTCAAATAGTGGCTTGGATAAATTCATTCTTAATTGAAATATAACCCAGCAAATCAAGAGAATAGCCAAAATATAGGGTGACACTGCAGATTAAAGGGACAGATCTCTTACGAACAACACAGAAACCACACGGAGCCTTAAAACATACTCAGAAATGATAAAGATTCAAATTATAGCACTAATTCCACACTTTAAATGTTAACTCAATTAGCAAATGTGCAAGACTTCACATTCTGATCACCTCGGTTTTTATCCAATGGAATGTATTTACCGGAGACAAACTGAAATGGTCGCGCTTTTACGATTGCACGACTTCAGTGTTCCTTTAATTGTTTTGAGCACGGTATACTCTATCAGTCGACAATATTGAAAAGTTCAGCGATCAGTTGATCGTGCAGATTTTATATTATCCGTATGTGTTTGATACAACGCTTAAAAAGTTCGGTAAACAATTTTCATGGATTGTTTCAGCCGCTCAAACACCCTGCGACATTTTAACTTCCCCAGGTCATTGTACTACCTAAGGAAATATACGTTCGAGTCTCCCTGTGGGACTATTTCTCTATTGTGGGTGTGGCAGCCAACATCGATATGCGGCGCCTAGGAATAGACAGTGCCCTCACGACTGAGTTATCTCCGACGAGCAATACATACAGTTCGTTTATAAAATTTAATATTTAATATTGCTCTGCCGTTCGTCCAAATAATCGGATGCAGAGTTGCACCAAAACTGATTTTTTGTAAAATATACACTTTTCTTTATAGACTTTATAAAAAATAAATGTTATATAAAAATGTTTCGGTTTCAGATGATACACATTACAGTTACCTGTGAGTAAATGTCATTAAAGCTATGAATAAATAAGAATAATTGAATTGCTCGTGTCTAAATAGTGTTTCCATAGTGTAGTGGTTATCATATCCGCTTAACACGCGGAAGGTCCTGAGTACAATCCTCAGCGGAAACAGAATTTTTTATATGTTTTTTCCCCTCATTTTACCAGTTGTTTGTGCATCGTCTTTTTTATTTAAGTTTGTCCTAAATGTCCCACAAAATTATGTAAGCAATGTTCACTACTGATAGCGTACTTGTAACCATTTGAGTCGAAGGCAGCTTTTTAATGAAATGGGAAGCTATGATTTTGCAAAGCTTATACACCATCAGTCTTAAACTCAGACTTAGACTTCACCATGTCATTTGGTCACATGATTCTACACACTGTTGTTGTAGATCTATATTTGTTAAGTGTGACACTTAATTTAAAACAAACCTTAAAATTGTTTTACGAACCCTGTCAAATAAAAAGTTACAACCTCCGGCGGGATTCGAACCCGCAATTCCCGGCTTAGGAGGCCGATGCCTTATCCATTAGGCCACGGAGGCTTATATAATGACAAGAATATCTCCGTATATTTTAATTTTTTTAAATATATTAATTGAATGAATAATCGACAAGTATTACACGTAGTTGATAATGAAGCAATTCATTTATTCTGGACGGTATGGTAAAAGCATATGCCGGTGAATGAATAGCTCGCCAACTATTGCTGATCCCTTTACAAAAAAACATAGTTGTTGTTCGAGAATTATGAAGAAAAGACCTTTTGTGAAGATGACTGAACATTTAGTGCATAACTTTAATAAAATTGAACTAAGTATATAATATATTATGTTACACACTAGTACGTTACCAATCATATATTTTACTAACTGGTTCAGTAGAAATAATATATATCAATGCGTAATAATGTCGGTGACTTTAATGATTTAATGGTGTTAGGCAATACCCAGATAGCATGTTTACGTTGGCCCAACGTTGGCCCAACGATGCGAACATCGTTGTGCCAACGTTGGAAAATTACGTTGGCCCAACGTCATTTTGCTCGTTGTGATACCGTTGGGCCAACCGTTGGCTCAACGTTGGGCCAACGGTGCCAATTCTTATTCATCGTTGGCATTTGGTTGGCAAAATATAAAACATCGTTGGCCCATCGTTGGACCACTGTTGTACCAACAATATCCCAACGGTTGGCCCAACGTTGGTAAATATTATTCATGGTTGGCATTTTGTTGGCTCACAAATTCTTGATTTCTGTAATATTAACTGAAAAGCGGACAAAAAGTGATCGCAAAACCTCGAAAGCTTAGTGGTAGTGAGAGTCTGCTTCAAGATCCCACTTGTGGCCGCGTCATACCATAGATGGAATTAAAATGGTACCAGAAAATCCCTATCTGAAAAGCAACCAAAGGTGATCACAAAACCGCAATAGCTTAGTGGTACAGAGTCTGCTCAAAGTGCGGGAGGTTCTGGGTTCGATCCCATGCGTGGCTACGACATACCAAAGATGTAGTTTAAATAGTACCAGAAATTCCCTATGTAGACACTCGGTATAAAAGTGAAAACTGTCAACTCATCTGTTATAGTATAACTTGGTGGCGATAGACAACATCAGGAATGAGGTGTAGAGAGTGATTCGTATAAGTTGGTAAAACTGGTTCCATAATCGACTTTAAATAAATTGGAATAAACTGAAAGCTCAAGATGTACCACCTTTCCTGGTCAACTGAGCAAGTCAGCATGTAGCAGAATACATACAGTACTAGTTTTTACATATATGGTCAAATTCAAACAAATATCTACTTTCAAATTTATACTATTTTTATTAGCCGTCTGCGTAAGTTAACAAGCAATTGACATTATCAATCCAAGTCTCCATAGCTGGTCTCTCCTCGGCAGTCTATTCTGGCCTTTCTTTAGTTCCCGGCGCCTGTCATCATGGCTATTTCTTAATTATACTATCCACTGATTTTTGCGTAGTACTAGGATGGTACTGTTGGACAGCTTCTGAAAATACATTGATCAGTGATACATTAGGTTAAATTGCTCCTATAATAATATGAAAGGTGGGAAAATTTGGCATAACCCACATCAGTTGAGTTACCAAATGTACACGATTTATCAGTGTTATTTTAGTATCAAATTGACCGCATGTGTTTACTGAAGAAACCAGTACTTCAACATTACCGTTCTTTCAAAGTCAATCGAGAACGGGTATAAATATACTATTGCCGGCAGGTTTTACTGGGTAAACCTTAGTTAACGGTATTCTCCAATATTCCTTCAACCTCGATCCACGGGGGTGGGGCCATGGTTGAAACTTACTTGTGCATAATATTCAAGGACATTTAGCCTTTAGGCCTAATTTTCCATTTTTCAAGGCTGAATTTGTATTTCCAAGGCCTTTTTCAAAACATACATATAGTTATAATCTGAAAATCATATAAGCATGCCTTGATAAATCAATAAATAATTTTACAAAGTATAAAAACGTACATGATATGACATCATTCAGTCGAAATAACACTAACGGCACCACATCAATTAAATGTTATTGCGTCCGCCATCTTTACGTGTCACATGACCGTCACGTGATCACTCTATTCTATACACAAGTTTGTCCAGTTTCCGGACGCATACTTTTTTAAAAACTTTACCACTTTAATGTTTACACAAAATCATATGCGGTAATAGCCAGTGGAATTCTAGTATCCATATTCAAATAATTAAGTATCATTAAAGTTAATTGAAAATATATGAAGCACACAGCATGCACTACACACATGTACAGTATACAGATTACAGAACAGAGGTCTACAGGCTTTATTAAATTCATGCGCAGGTTCAATGTATTATAAAAAGAGCTCTATAATATCATATGGTCAATGCAAAAATGACAACATATATCTATAAGATAATAAAATCAATAAAAAGTAGTTTTACTTACATTTCTGTTAATTTTAACACTGGGGCTGTTCTTTAGTATTTATATATCACTTGTTCAACAGTTGTGGTCAGTTTAGATGTTCCAACTAACACTATCAGCTACATGTATACATACAATACACTCAGGGTTTAATGCCGAGTATATCTGCTAATTACCCCCTAAATTTCTAGTCGCTAGGCAACATACATGATAAGATCATGGGGCCAGCTTTATCATCACACTGGCTTGAACACATTAATTGACTACAGATGTGGATGTCTGTCTTCATTGTTAGTCTATCAACAAGTGGTGTAACTTGTGTTAGTAACAAAATTAATGAAAAGAGTAGGCCTACATTGTTTTGAACGTCTTTGATTTTATATTCAATACTATTAATAGTTCTTCAAATTAAAAAAGTAGCACCATGAGTATGTGTGGTATTTAAAAAAAAACTATGATATTTAATACGCAAATGTTTTGCTGAATAAATGAAAAGAAATATTTTAACGATTAATTTATTATTATATGCTCATTCAAATTAATTCATTATCATCAGCACCATCGTCAACAGTAATAAATAGAATCAATCCGTTAATTAATCAAAATCATAATTATGAAATAAGATTAATTAACATTGTAAACTATCATTAAGATGTATTGACAAAATATTTTAATCAAATGCTAGAATCAAGAATCGAAAGTAAAATGCTTATTTCAACCAGTCAGTCAGTCAGTCAAAATATTTTGCCCCGAAATACTGACATATTTATGAAGTTGACACTGTTGGCAAAACGTTGGCCCACTGTATGCACCCACATTGTTGGTAGTTTGTTATTCTGCCGACGTTGAGCCATTGTAACAAAACCAACATCTAGCCAACCGTTGTACAATACCGTTGGCCCAACGATGGGCCAACGGTACACAGCCAACGCCGACGATATGCCAACTGTACAACGATCAGCCAACGTTGGGCCGATGTAGACATGCTGACTGGGTAGGCAATACTAAATGAATTGCTCTAGGTAAACGTCTTCTTCTGTTTCATGTGTTAGTGTCCTATACTATTTCATCTGAACCGAATATTTTATATTCTCGGGCATTCAAACCACAGGTGACAGTATCAGTGTTTGGTCCGCAAACAATTAAAAAAAATATATATACATAAAAAATCCATCACTGAGCTAATATACTATAGTGTATTAGCTCAGTGACGGATTTTTTCATTTTTTCCCCAAACACTGATACTGCTACCTATGGTTCGAACGAATGTGATTATTTCACTCGGAATGAAGGTCATTCGGGTAGTTATATAACTAGTTTCGTCACTAAAATAAAAAGGTTGTATTACCTGTTCATGTACATGATATTATTTTTAGCTCATGTGATTTTTGTTAAAGAAATAAGTTGTTGTCATCACTAAGTCGGCGTCGTTGTCGGCGCTGGTGTTGCTTGGTTAAGTTTTGTGTTTAGGTAATCTTTTCTCATTGACTACAAGAGCTATTGCTTCGAAACTTGCAAAACTTGTTCACTATTGATACCAGGGCCCGTAAAGCAAGGCACATAACTCCATAACTACCAAAGTAATTGCTTTGAAACTTGCAACAAAACAGTCCGACCACTCTGAACTGCATATTGCCAGAACAATATATAAATACGCCATTGACCGGTGCGCTCGGTTCTACCGAACGTCCAAGGAAAAAAATAGAGTAGTTGTTTTCAAAATCGAACAGAAAAGGTTAGCAATCGAACACATCCTGACAGTATTTCCTCATTCACCCTATTTCAAAATAATGCGCAGAAAAAACGATTGAGCTTCCACAGTGAATACCCGAGTCAAGTAAGTCAACTTCAGGGCATCGCAATAAGCCATGCACGTTCGATTGTATATGCTCACAATAAGCCATACAGTGATCGGCAATCACAGATGCCTTTGCTCACAATAAGTGATAAAGGTTAAATTTTATAGAATCCTATTTAGTCATGGTTTCTATACACGGGCTCTCTAAAACATTAAGGATCGGATCATGGGAAAACTTAAGGACGTTGTTCCGCTTACCAAACCGAAATGAATTTGATCTCCTGGGTATATAGTACAGGTCAGAGAAACTATTTCGAAACGATGACCTTCAATATAAGTTTTCTTTTGTTCGGGTTGGAGACTCGAAAGTTTAGTTAGATAATAAAATATCTGACCGCATATAACATACTCGGACAGTGCACAAATACTACTATACTGACCGCATATAACATACTCCGACAGTGCACAAATACTACTATACTGACCGCATATAACATACTCTGACAGTGCACAAATACTACTATACTGACTGCATATAACATACTCCGACAGTGCACAAATACTGACCGCATATAACATACTCCGACAGTGCACAAATACTACTATACTGACCGCATATAACATACTCCGACAGTGCACAAATACTACTATACTGACCGCATATTACATACTCCGACAGTGCACAAATACTGACCGCATATAACATACTCCGACAGTGCACAAATACTACTATACTGACCGCATATAACATACTCCGACAGTGCACAAATACTACTATACTGACCGCATATTACATACTCCGACAGTGCACAAATACTGACCGCATATAACATACTCCGACAGTGCACAAATACTACTATACTGACCGCATATTACATACTCCGACAGTGCACAAATACTACTATACTGACCGCATATAACATACTCCGACAGTGCACAAATACTACTATACTGACCGCATATAACATACTCCGACAGTGCACAAATACTACTATACTGACCGCATATAACATACTCCGACAGTGCACAAATACTACTATACTGACCGCATATAACATACTCCGACAGTGCACAAATACTACTATACTGACCGCATATTACATACTCCGACAGTGCACAAATACTGACCGCATATAACATACTCCGACAGTGCACAAATACTACTATACTGACCGCATATAACATACTCCGACAGTGCACAAATACTACTATACTGACCGCATATTACATACTCCGACAGTGCACAAATACTGACCGCATATAACATACTCCGACAGTGCACAAATACTACTATACTGACCGCATATTACATACTCCGACAGTGCACAAATACTACTATACTGACCGCATATAACATACTCCGACAGTGCACAAATACTACTATACTGACCGCATATAACATACTCCGACAGTGCACAAATACTACTATACTGACCGCATATAACATACTCCGACAGTGCACAAATACTACTATACTGACCGCATATAACATACTCCGACAGTGCACAAATACTACTATACTGACCGCATATAACATACTCCGACAGTGCACAAATACTACTATACTGACCGCATATAACATACTCCGACAGTGCACAAATACTACTATACTGACCGCATATAACATACTCCGACAGTGCACAAATACTACTATACTGACCGCATATAACATACTCCGACAGTGCACAAATACTACTATACTGACCGCATATAACATACTCCGACAGTGCACAAATACTACTATACTGACCGCATATAACATACTCCGACAGTGCACAAATACTACTATACTGACCGCATATAACATACTCCGACAGTGCACAAATACTACTATACTGACCGCATATAACATACTATGACAGTGCACAAATACTACTATACTGACCGCATATAACATACTCCGACAGTGCACAAATACTGACCGCATATAACATACTCCGACAGTGCACAAATACTACTATACTGACCGCATATAACATACTCCGAAAGTGCACAAATACTACTATACTGACCGCATATAACATACTCCGACAGTGCACAAATACTGACCGCATATAACATACTCCGACAGTGCACAAATACTACTATACTGACCGCATATTACATACTCCGACAGTGCACAAATACTACTATACTGACCGCATATAACATTCTCCGACAGTGCACAAATACTACTATACTGACCGCATATAACATACTCCGACAGTGCACAAATACTACTATACTGACCGCATATAACATACTCCGACAGTGCACAAATACTGACCGCATATAACATACTCCGACAGTGCACAAATACTACTATACTGACTGCATATAACATACTCCGACCGTGCAAAAATACTACTATACTGACCGCATATAACATACTCTGACAGTGCACAAATACTGCTATACTGACCGCATATAACATACTCCGACAGTGCACAAATACTACTATACTGACCGCATATAACATACTCCGACAGTGCACAAATACTACTATACTGACCGCATATAACATACTCCGACAGTGCACAAATACTACTAAACTGACCGCATATAACATACTCCGACAGTGCACAAATACTGACCGCATATAACATACTCCGACAGTGCACAAATACTACTATACTGACCGCATATTACATACTCCGACAGTGCACAAATACTACTATACTGACCGCATATAACATACTCCGACAGTGCACAAATACTACTATACTGACCGCATATAACATACTCCGACAGTGCACAAATACTACTATACTGACCGCATATAACATACTCCGACAGTGCACAAATACTACTATACTGACCGCATATAACATACTCCGACAGTGCACAAATACTACTATACTGACCGCATATAACATACTCCGACAGTGCACAAATACTACTATACTGACCGCATATAACATACTCCGACAGTGCACAAATACTACTATACTGACCACATATAACATACTCCGACAGTGCACAAATACTACTATACTGACCGCATATAACATACTCCGACAGTGCACAAATACTGACCGCATATAACATACTCCGACAGTGCACAAATACTACTATACTGACTGCATATAACATACTCCGACAGTGCACAAATACTACTATACTGACCGCATATAACATACTCTGACAGTGCACAAATACTACTATACTGACCGCATATAACATACTCCGACAGTGCACAAATACTACTATACTGACCGCATATAACATACTCCGACAGTGCACAAATACTACTATACTGACCGCATATAACATACTCTGACAGTGCACAAATACTACTATACTGACCGCATATAACATACTCCGACAGTGCACAAATACTACTATACTGACCGCATATAACATACTCCGACAGTGCACAAATACTACTATACTGACCGCATATAACATACTCCGACAGTGCACAAATACTACTATACTGACCGCATATAACATACTCCGACAGTGCACAAATACTACTATACTGACCGCATATAACATACTCCGACAGTGCACAAATACTGACCACATATAACATACTCTGACAGTGCACAAATACTACTATACTGACCGCATATAACATACTCCGACAGTGCACAAATACTGACCACATATAACATACTCTGACAGTGCACAAATACTACTATACTAACCGCATATAACATACTCCGACAGTGCACAAATACTGACCGCATATAACATACTCTGACAGTGCACAAATACTACTATACTGACCGCATATTACATACTCCGACAGTGCACAAATACTGACCGCATATAACATACTCTGACAGTGCACAAATACTACTATACTAACCGCATATAACATACTCCGACAGTGCACAAATACTGACCGCATATAACATACTCCGACAGTGCACAAATACTACTATACTGACCGCATATTACATACTCCGACAGTGCACAAATACTACTATACTGACCGCATATTACATACTCCGACAGTGCACAAATACTACTATACTGACCGCATATTACATACTCCGACAGTGCACAAATACTGACCGCATATAACATTAATATTTGTTTATAGTGCGGCGTTGTCTTTTAAGATGTAACAACATCGGAATATATTCTACAAATATACCAGTATAGTTACACATGTAGCTGGGCAGCGAACACACCCACCCATCATTGTTTAAACAAAGCAATTTCTACAGTATCTTAACATAATTACATGTAAACCATTTGGTAACAATGTATGGTCACACTACAT
Organism: Spisula subtruncata; assembly: GCA_963678985.1. NCBI lineage: Eukaryota > Metazoa > Mollusca > Bivalvia > Venerida > Mactridae > Spisula > Spisula subtruncata. The sequence goes on from OY787676.1 coordinate 13,738,604, forward strand.
AAAATGTTGTTCAAATTATACAAATATTAACATATTTTTAAGCTGACAAACTTAAGGCTGATGCTGTTTTATTCGTTCGTGACTTAGTTACGTATCAAACAATCCTGTATGCACTTGATCTCGAGCCCCAGTCGTTAACAAATTATGAATTTCATTCTATTGTACTCTTCAGCTATTTGAAATTAAAAAAAAACTGACCGCAATATTTTTCTCTTGCCTCATACACGCGCCAAATTTGATTCAGTCTTGAATTAATGTCTTTACATTAACACGTAATGTGATGTTCACCAATAATTGTTTGGTCAATTATTTATATCCTAGTACATTATACAAAAATGTATAATATTTGCACAATAAAAGCTATATCTTGTCTATGTACATTTGTACACTAGAAACTGTGAAGAAGCAAATACATGTAAAATCATTGATTCGCGTGGAGGATTGTATTTCGTGGATTTCGTGGATCATCTTCAACCACGAAATCAAATCCCATCGAACAATAGGAATACCTGAAATGCAAAATCCACGAATGAGCGTCCCATCGAAATGGTATTTTTTCCAAAACCACGAAATTTTGTCCCATCGAAATTAAATGATTTTACAATAAACGTAAATTTAGGCTTATGAAGGTGGTATGGGTCTTTAAAGTTTTGTGTTTATGTTAACATCTACGGGGACCCATATCACAGATTATAAACGAGTCGATTTCCGGCATTTGCAATAGTGAGTACACGTTCAATTATAATACTATAATAATGGATACAGTGATCAGATTTTAAGTATTTTAACTTTGTTTGTAGTATACAAAGGGAGGGAAATGCTACAGTATTTATACGTGTAAGATATAGAGTTACCTACCTTAGAATGTCGGTTTTCAATATATTAGCTGTGTACGATTGAAAATTACAGTGTATAGAGCTATATCTGACGACATTTTTTGGAAACAAATCAAAAACTGAAAAACAATTATGCTTTCATATCCGTTAGATAATATATTTCGCTTCATCTTTAAAAGAAACCCTCGCTGTGATTTATTCGACATGCGAATTGTCCGTTTTCATACGAAAGTGTTCTAGATCACCCTACGAAAGTGTTCTAGATCACCCTAAGTCGCCGGTTGAAATTATAAGTATCGTCTATTTTTTCGACGATTGAATCAAAGTACACGGAACCCATCCAAAGTTTTAATTTGCAATTAAGGTAGTCTAGTGTCATACTGAAACGGTGCATTTAATTATTTTGAAATTAAATGATCGTTAACTATAGCTCTATACACTTTAAATGAGAACGGTAATAAACATAACCTCGTCCGTCAGGTAATCTATGAATCTTGGTTTAACTGGGTGTAGCTGGGTTAACGGTAGTATGTCTTATTTTTTCTAATGAGATAGTTCCCTCATTAGTATTACTTCTTGAATCGACAGTAGTTTACTCAAGGAAACCAATAACACATACGTAGCAAAATGACACAAATACCAAAAGAAAACAAAGTTTTACACATGGCTACCTTCTGACAGAATAAATTTGTCTTAGCTTTTGACAGCTCATTGACCATGATATAAGTATAATCTGATTCTATCAACATAATAGTACAAACGTATGTGTTAACCATTAGCCCGATTTTCGATCAGAGTTAGTGGCGAATTCACCAACATAATTATATGCAACATTATACCGTATCTTCAAAATAATGTACCAATCATTGTCTGACGAAACCTTATAAACATACAATAATATTTATTAGCCTTGTGGTTCATTCTCCAGCAGATACAGCAAGTTTAATTAAGAAAAGGGAGCTAACTAATATGATGAGAAACTTTTAAAATGAGTTGAGTGTTGTCTTCACTGTCACATTTTCTGCAATCTGTGTGTGCATGTATTGTCCACAAATGGACTCAATATCAATAAATAGATACGTGGCCTCTTCGCCACTTAAAGGATCTCCACTTAGTACAGTTCATGTTATCAGTTTTAATTGAAACACATGTCAACGCTTATTGGTCGGTGAGGAAATAAATATTTTAATAAAATGTCTTATATCTGATAACAGAGACTTAAAATCTTATTCACTGTGTTTGTCCACGTAAGGTAGCATGTCACATGACTCCGTAATCGATATATCTCGGTAAACATGGTTGTATCCCATCTGTTACCAGGCCTGGTAGGGTGAATCAATGGATGCTTTTATTGAACGATAATCCCGTATATTGTGACGTCACAATGCCTGTACAATCTCGCTACGTGTAACTTTCTCTACGAAATGTTCATTTTGTGACTTTTATAATGTGTTTAATACATTTGTGTTCGTGTAACGTAGCCGAAGACTAGACATCTATTTCTTAAATTTGGAAGAATAGAAAAAATCATTTTTGATATATTCTTGGATATTTTGCTTTTTTATGTGATAATATGATAATAAATTTACGATCAGATAAATATTGAGGCATACTATCAGAACCGAAGAGAACAGAACCGACCATGATGTTGGTGTTAATCAAACTTGGTGTGTTTTCGGTGTTTGCTGTGGTGTCAGTGTTAGGTAAAACGAGTTTTATCAAGGATATGAAGACGGACATACCTTTTCCACCCGTCGATATACAATCTATATCCGGCATTCCCGAGGGCCATCTACGACCACTGGGTAAGTGATAGGGAATAACCACAGGCAACAGATAATCGGAAAATAATAATAATAATAATTATAATAATATTTGTATTTTCTATAAGAACCTAACTTTCGAGAGAAAAATATTTCCCATTTTTATCATTTTCATTTTTTTTAAATGTCCTTTTCAATGATACTGTTACCTATGGGAATAACATGTTTAACGTAAATGTAGAAATGAGTTTAGGAAAGAACTCAAATGATACAACAAGCATGCATACGTAGGGACGTTTTGTAAATGGGTGTTAATGCTTGTTACTGATCATGCATCTATAATGGTTGTGACACTTGTGTTAGTCTATCCACGCTGTATTCACTATTTTAAGGCATATGAGTCAATATCGACCCCGTTCCCTTATACATTATTCTCAGAAAGCATTATTCTTATAGATAGATAGATAGATAATTTATTTCAAACATAAGGCTTGAAGCCCAACAGTTTACAAGTATGTACAAATATAAATGATAGAATGCAGTATATACAGTAAATGTGATTTAAAGCATAGTCAAATAGATTATGACGGTAATGGCAGTAAAAGATCATTCAGCAAAATATTAAACAGTAATAACAAAACAATATTACAGTATAACAGAGAAAAGCATATCTATGGTTACACAAATACAGTACAGTCACGTAATTCAAAACTTTTGAATACAAAAACTGACAGTTGCTTGATAGTACGATGATTTTCTGATGTTAAAAGTTCAATAAATTTTGTTATATTTGGTCTTTGCCAGAAATACTTGCCAATGTATATTTTACGTAAGCTATTGTAGAGTGGACATTCTAATATGAAATGAAACTCGTCCTCTAATGAATTGCAAATTTTACATTTTCGTTCATTTCTTGGTGTTTTATTGGGTTTAGTCCATCTTCCACTTTCAATTTCTAATCGGTGACTTGACATTATAAGTTGAGAAAACCTTATTCTGTACTTCTTTATATCTATAACATCTAAGTAAGATTTAAAACCAAACTTTCCTAGTAAACAATAAGTACTTGCACGTGATGATTCGTTAATTTCTGCAGTCCAATTTTGTGTAAAGATATCTTTTATTCGTAGTTTAAACAAACTAATAAAAGTGGTACTATTTTCTACTCCTTGAAAAAGCCATACATGATAAAACCCGGTAATTTGTAAAATATTTTTAACTTTTGACGCCCAATTTACAGTATTTGCGTTGTTTTCAATATCATTTAACATGAGATTATAAGTTTGTTTTGTAAGTTTTCTGTCCTCCGCGCGTGTTATTTTAAGCCAGAAACGAATGATGTTAACATATCTATTTTGTTTTAAAGGTATTCTCCCTAATTCACCGTATATAAAATTATTCTGGGTTTGTTTTTTTACGCAAAGAAGTTGTTTACAAAACTGTAAGTGAATTATTTCTAATTTGTCTGCATTACTAAACCCCCAAATTTCGGAACCATAATTTAATATCGGTACTATGAGTTTCTCAAAAATATCTAACGTATGACTAATTTTCAATTTGTTGAACTTATGCAAATACATTTTCATTTTATAGATAGCTTTTAGTGCTTGTCCACTTAATGTTTCAAAAAATAATATAAGTGAATGAGGGACCGGAGTCGACACAGATCCCTATATTTTAAGGCGGGACACGTGCATTTGATGGTTGGTGCCTTAATGTACGCCATTTCTCACCGAGTGACTTTACTGTTTTCTTGTACGTTGAATGAAATTGAAATGGAATGAGAACGTGGTTGTGGACCAGTCAATTGACATCCCGGCCCCTCCAACCCCGGGAAAGGGCGAAGATTTTGACTTTTGCTTTTTCTGACCCGGTTGAAATCCCTGTCCCAATGACCACACAGAAGGTAAAAATCCCCGCACATTGCTCCCGCCCTAAACAAGCGAAACACCGGAAGTGTAGAAACCTGGGACTATTCCCTCGCTATCACCGCCGTTACACATGCTTGAGGGGCCGGGTTTGGATTGATTGGAGCATTACTTTCACCAACATCTCGGACATACCTCATACATTTCCATCCCATACTATGTTCGACGGGACCCGTACGTCGTATGGCTGCACGCGTATCCCATACGTGTTGTAGGTTCATAAAAATCATATACCCAGGACGGGGCTCGAACCTGCGACCCCCCGCTTGCAAGTCAGGTGCTCTACCAACTGAGCTACCCGGGCTGACGACTGTACATAGTAACTGTATCAGTCAAATACTGGCCCTGTGACATACGCCCAAGTAAGTAATCCTTTGCGCACTTAGTACTTTAACATCGTTCTCCGTCTCCTGTATGCCGTTAACTGTGACACGTACCAAATCACATTGTACCCAGTACAATGTACTGCTTAAAGTGTATATAGCTATATCGGAAGATATTTTTTTAAAAAGTTTAAAAAACTGAAAAACAATTATGCTTTCATATCCATTAGATCATTCAAAGTTTCGCTTCAGTTTTAACAGAAACTCTCTCTGTGATTTATTGGACATGCAAACTGTCCATTTTCATACGAAAGTGTTGACTGTTAGAATATAGCTGTATACGCTTTAATAAACAAAGCCCCTACTACACTGTTAGCCGGTGTATACAAATATCCGGGTGAAAACTTCTAATACTCACAAGCCTGGCCGATTGATAAGAGAGTTGACTTCATACAATCAAGTGCGGTTCACTCGATAAGTGACATTAATTGTCTCACCTTATACGTATTATATCGAACTATGTATACATCGAACTGTATACCAAAATACCATTCCACCTGACATCAATATAAAATATTCATTAATACACACATTGGTTCCACTTAGATTATTTTGCCTCGACGAGGTGATCCTGATTTAATAAATGGGCATTAGAAGGCATCGGGAAAAGGGTGCCCACTGTCTAAGGGAAGCTTGGGGAGGACGGGGGGGGGGGGGGGGGGTAATCATTAGAACACTTGAGGTGATATCTGTTCCCGATGCCCCCCGAAGCTAATTTATCTAACTCATCTCGTCTCATATTTAACATGCCTGTTCGATCTTTTCCATTTTCTTTAAACATTTATAAATCAATAATCTGTTACAATATTAGTACATGTACATAATTTCCTATGCCTTTCTGAAAATTTTGCAATTAAATAACTTATGGAAAAACAAGCGTTTCAATTTCAGCTTGGTCAACATGACTAATTACGATTTTCACGAAAATAGGCATTGTGATGTAGATATGAGTGTGTAAGGTCGTAAGTAGTTCATGTAAAAAAGTTCCTACACTAAGTCAGCGAAATATACACGATGTACTTTATTTTTGGTCGATTGTGCAACAACTTCTGTTTGTCACTCTTAAAATCGCATTTCAGGTTATATCCGTCGCGACAAGGAGCATTGAGGTTTCGGTTTTCATTTTATAGTGCCCCAATCGCCAAACATGAGACACGCTAAGTACTGTGGCGCTCTAGTGAATACTAATTATGTCTCCTAGTGTATTTAGGTCGTCGGGGACCGAACCCTAAACCTTCCGCACTTAGGGATCGAAGACGGAACCTTCAGCACTCAGGGGTCGAACCAGAAACCTCACGCATTCAGGGATCGAACCCGGAACACCACGCACTCCGTGCTCGAACCCGAAAACTCCCGGACTCAGGGATCGAACCAGAACCCCCCCGCACCCAGGTACCGAACCCGAAATATCCAGCACTGACGGATCGAACCCGAAACCTTCCACAATCAGGCACTAAGCCCGGAACTCCCGTACTCATGGAACTAACTCGGAACCGCCCGTACCCAGGGAGCGAATCCGCTGACATCATGGGTAGTTTTTAAGTCGATTTTCAAACTAATATCGAACTTTTACAGGATGGCAGAGAAAGCCGGAAGGTAAAGTGCGTGAAGAGAAAGATGCAATTAGTGCTCAGACTTTCCAGTTACGATATGTGAAGAATAGCAGACCAGTTGTGCTGAGAGGGGTCCTTAAAACGGCCCCTGTTGTAGAGCACTGGGAGGAAGACGCATATCTCAAAGACAGGTAAGAAGGATATGACTGATGTGCTGTAAAATCATTAATTTTCCCGGGGGGATTAAATTATGTGGATTTAAGAAACCACGAAATAAAACCCAACAAACAGTTATTTTGACGCTTGTATATACAGGGTGTCTCAAAATACATGTCCGCTTGTTGAGGACATATGACTCCGTAATGTATTGCTTTACATATCTGATAAATACGTGTGATCAAAGGGCATTCAAATCAATGTAGAAATTACGAAACAATTTTCCAAAACAATGCATACAAAACATAAAGAATGCATTTTGAGTAACTACCCCCAATTCGGCAAAACCTGTATTTAACGCCGTTTGGCGATTTTAATGACGTTCACATAACTTTGAGTCGGTTGTGATGTTTCCATTTTCTCCACAAATTGATGATTTGAGTTCTGATGCAGTTATAAATCTTGAACTGTATACTCCCTCTCTCAAATAGCATAAGAATAAATACATATTTAGGATATGTTGGTTACTTTTTCCTGATTTCAATAAAAGTAGCATAACCAAATCCATTATCCTCCTAAGACAGTTTTTTGGGGATTGATACTTTATTAATTACTTTTTCATATTTTCAAGTTACATGATTTGATTATTTGTGGACGGTTGGTGATAAGCCAGCCATACTTCTATACATTCAACCCAGTATGTTCGTTCGAGGCGTTTGGTGCATCTTTTAAGAATATGATATGCTTAGAAGAGTTTGAGTATCAACTGTTCAGTCCCAATTATTTTAAAATGTGTTCCTCACTTAAATACGTCCGATTTTCCGATTTCATTTTCTAGTGACCCCTGATCAGTTTCTTAGTCGGTGTGTGCATAATAGGGTACGAATGCCTATTACTGTGCCCTAATATGATATAAATTTTACCCATGTTACCGTACAACCTATGTTATCTGCCTTTTCGGACATTTTAGAACTCCCGTTGCTAATGACGTAAGTATAACGAATATGACGTCATCAACTGTTCGATTACTGACACATGATATAATTCATCACGCAATTTTTAAATTTAGCTTTCATATAAAACTATGATTATCCATTTTCTAACTCATTCGGCAAAGTTATGGCCCTTCAACAAGCGGACATGTATTACCTGTAATATTGATGTCCCATCGAAATAGTCATTTTTACCAAAACCACGAAATTTCGTCCCATCGAAATTGAATGATTTTTCAGTACTCCGTCAAATTCATGTTCATAAGTCATAAAGTCATCGAAGGTTACATTTGATTTTAATCACAATAAGTCATACACTTCGAATTTTTATAGTATCCTAATAAGTGATACAGTGATTGTATGTTACATTTGCTTTTAATTGCAATAAGTCATATAATTTGAAATAAATAGTGATACGTGATACAGTTATCGAAGTTCACACGTGCTTTTAATTGCAATAAGTCATACAATGATTTGGTGTATACGTCGTGATATTCAGACTCAGGCAAAGAATTCCACCGTAATTACCGTTACAATGTACATAAAGAAAATATAATTGGAACAATACATTTATGAAATAAGTATGCTTCAGGTATGGAAAGATTAACGTGACCATCACTGTGAAGAAAGAGGTTTATAACCGGGAACCACAACATAACAAGCGCAGAATGTTATTCCGGAAGTTCCTCTTAGATTATATGTATGAGAACTGGTACCTATCTTCCACTGTGCACGAGGAAATGATGGCTGAACTTCCGGTATAGTGAATACGATTTTTTCTGGCCATTGTAATATGTACGTTTAAATACATTGAATGTAGTTTACAATTAAAACATGTATTTGACTTATAACATGGCTCGATTATTATTAAAGCAAGTTTAAAAATACCAGAATGTTCGCATAAGAAGTTTTCTTTCACATTCTTTTCCAGTGAACTATAGCAGACATCACACTTTTTCCAATGAGGCAATGTAGTTATCTCACTTTTTTCCAGTGATATATTGCAGTTATTATACTATTCCACCCGTAGTAACGAGGGCAAAGGTTCCTTAACTGTAACCGGAAGTTAGCGTTAACATATAATGTTCCATTGTAGTTACCGGAAGTGTTGTCGTGCGGGTCTTACAAGCAGCGGTTAACGGAAGCGGAACTATGGATGAGTTCCGGTGGAACAGCCTCACTGCTTCACTCACACGGTGACCACAATCTACACTGTGTACTAGACGGCAGGAAAGATTTCATTATCATTGATCCAAAATACAAAGATAACTTTAAGTTTCAAGAAACGGTAAGCACACATGTATATACATGAATGACAGGCTTCTCAGTTTATGGACGTATACTTATTATGTCCTTTGGTTTCATGGGTCATCTTGGTCCCAATGCCGACTATAGGGTGAGCTGTTGTGATCACCAGTCGTCGTCCGTTCGAGCATTCGTGTGATGTGCAAGCGTGCGTCCGTGTGTGCGTCCGTGTGTGGTGCGTGAGTGCGTCCGTGCGTCCGTGTGTGGTGCGTGCGTCCGTGTGTGGTGCGTGCGTGCGGCCGTGTGTGGTGCGTATGTGATGCGTGCGTGCGTCCGTGTGTGGTGCGTGCGTCCGTCCGTCCGTCAACAGTTCATTCAAATGCCGTCTCCTTCTAAAACCACTTGGCTAATTTCACCAAACATCACATGAATGCTCATTGGCTGGTTCAATGAATTGTAATCTAATAATATCGATTCGGTTAAAAGACATAATAATTCTACCACTGACAAGATTTCAAAAGAAAGTTACGGAAATATGGTTGTTGAGTGACCCTCTTACAAAATGGACTTGAATTATCGTGATCGGTCAAAAACTCGACAGCCAGTTCCCTGTATATCTATAATGACATATTTTTTTTATCGAAAGTACATTCAGTATTTCATTATACATTTTTATATTGGTAACACGTTCCATGAGTGGTCAATTCTAAAAATAAGCAAATATCTGAAATCCATACAGAAAGGCTAACATGGCCATCGAAATAAAGGTCGGGTTTGAATCTGGTTATACTCCTTCAAGGTATGCAGGTGACCGATATTTGGCAATCTTGACCCTCTTGTTGTTGAAATTAAGTTTTCGTGGTTATTTTATACGAGTAGTCGTGTCTTTCACTTGTGCTCTGTGCTCTTTCTTTTTTATGTATAACGGTTTTGAGCTCTGATGTTGCAGTAGAGATATCCCTTCTCCGTCCGACGTGTTTGTTTTTGCAATTGACACTTGGGTTAATTTCTTTGCGCAAATACATTTTGTATGTGACTATAAACATTATTATGTTATTGTATTTTTTATGATTTCAGTATGAGAATTCCGGGTCCGGACACTCGCCCTTAGACATGGACATGATAAATGCATTTAAATATTCAAAGATAGCACAAACACCTTGGATATGGTCGACATTGTGGCAAGGGGATTGTATCTATGTACCCGCAGGTATACCATGTATACATTATTATGAGTAGCATTATCTTCTCCTGCATTAAGGCATATAAATTTGTAATAATTTGATAATTTAATTGTTCAATATTTGAACTGCATATATAAGATATTTGAAGAATTCTGTTCACTATGTAATGACAAAAATATACATAATTATGCCTGTGACATGTGTATGCATGTGTGTTCGCGTGCGTGTGTGTGCGCCAGTGTGAATGTTTGGTGTGCTTGTCTGAATGCATGATGTGTGCGTGAATGATAGTATGCTAGTTTACTTTTGTAATTCGATGCCGCCAGGAGGCGGCATCGAGTATGAAAGGGTGCAAGCAGATGTCCCAGGAGGATACAAGATTTGATTGGTTATAACGCTGTTGGACTCGCCCGTCAGGGGTAAAATAGGATGATAAATGTTCGGTAGGTACTAAAGTCCAAGTCCCAGGAGGATACAAGATTTGATTGGTTATAACGCTGTTGGACTCGCCCGTCAGGGGTAAAATAGGATGATAAATGTTCGGTAGGTACTAAAGTCCAAATCAGTTCGGAACGGGTGTTTATATAACGGCTACATATGTTGCAATTTGCGGGTCTTAGCAGGGGCTATTAAAAAGTAAAAAAAAACTATTTGCGCGGAGCGGCGATTTTCCTTTCGAACTTTTATGGAACATGTTAAATACTTTCATGTCTGTCAGATATTTTTTAGTTATGATTTTCGATTTTTTCCAGTTCTTAGGTTTTGTCTTAATCTAAATTTGATAAATGCAAGTGTTTTTTTTAATCTCTATGTTTCTTTATTTATGTATGTCAGAATAGTTTGTTTTGCCAAAATTTAAACGGGTAAATATAGCTTGCCAACATTGAACTGACACTTCTTATTTACAAAATATTCATATGCGCTCCTATACTCCTGCCAAATGGAACTAGTTCTATGCATATTTTAAACTATGTTGAACGTATTAATTCGCAATAAATTTACTTATCAAGCTCACAAACCACGAAATAACAATGTCCTTTAGTGTCAGTTTCACGTTGTCAGGCTATACCACGTTATTGGAATACACTTTGTTATTTTATGAAACATGCTAAATGCCATCTGTGAAGCATTAATCAATATTATAATGGTGCTCATATTTCTAAAACATGTTATGTTCATTTGAATAAATATTTCAATAGAAAATAGAATGTTTTCATGTTTTCTATTCTTTCCTGGTGTTTCACTGCCTTCAAGTTTTTAACCAGGTTTTCCAAAGGAAAACTCTGGTTATTAGATTGCTGAATGTCGGCGGGCCTTAACAATTTCTTCTGTGCACAACTTCTCCTACATTTCTTCATAGATTTCAACCAAACTTTCAGAGAATGATTGTCATCATGTGACCTGGTGCATATTATCAGGGTTTTATGATTCAACCAATTTTGACGGAGTTATGGCCCTTGAAACAGAAAAAATTGGCCGCTTTCCTTATGTCGCACGGTACTCAAAGTACACGACATAGAGTCATGAAACCTTCACAGAAATGGTCAGGATGTTTTCTCTACACCTGGGGTTTCACTCCCCTTTCAGTTTAGTACATCCAGAGTTATTAGCCATTGAAATGGTGTAAAATAGCCATTTTTGACTTGTTTCACATGCTACTCAAAAAGTATTTGACCTAGGATCATGAAACCTTTATAGAAATGTTTGACAGCATGTACTCTAGTGCACATGGGGTTTCACTCCCCTTTCAATTTAGTACAACCAGAGTTATTGCCCTTGAATTAGTGAAAAATACCCATTTTCAGCAATCTTAAGTTTTTGCAGCGTACACTCAACACATGATAATAACTTCCCTTGTGCATCACACATCACGCCGGAATTTTAGTTTGTTTACAAGTTTCTACCAATACCTTTTACTAAATAAAAAGATTTACTTAAAAAGAACTAGCGGCATCTTTGATGCCCAGCATCAACATTTCACTTGTTTTAGTTATATATGTATTGAGTGTAAACTCATGGGTATAACGCCTAACGTTTCTCGAAATAAACCATACATTACTTGCAGGCATGTCGCATGGTCTTAACCATTAGGGCGGCGGGGTGTCCCCTCCCTGTTATTAGAAAAAGTTTTGAAACTAAATCGTTAATGAGGCTAATTCAAGTACTTTAGGATTTTCATTGTAGTATATCAGTCGTTGCTCTGTTGCAATATTGAATCATCTTGTTGATTTCCATTGGTAGTTTATATTGATGTATAATGCTTAAATTGTGGTCACTGGTCTCGTTAGACAAAAGTCGTACAAGACAACAGAAACATGTTACACGAATGACCAAGTGGCTTCCGTTGACACATGAGGAGTACCGTTTGTGTACTTCCACTCCGTTCTGTTTTCAGACCAGTTGCATCAAGTTCGATCATTTGGTAGAGGCATTTCATACACAACACAGTTCTCTCCAGTGAACGAGTTCGACGCTAGTGATTGTAAGAAAGAATCAAAGAGCAAAAGGAGGAAGAAGGAGAAGAAAACAGAAGAGAAGGAAACACAAGAAGTGGAGAAAGTCATGCTAGGGGATGTTGACCTTGTTTGGGCATTTAGTAATGGAGAAAGGGTAAAACAATTAAAATCTACTCCAAGAACTTTTATCTGTTTTACATTTTTTAAGATCATTGTATATGTACACATTAAAACAACAGCAACGCAAACACAGGTGTTACCATTCAAATGATACGAAAGCAAAGTTCAAATGACTTTCTGCTTAAAAAACAAACACAAAACTGGAAAATCCCATTGCTAAAACTTTCAGCAGGCCGCCAACACATTATCAGTTTGATAAAATACGGTTCTGTCACAGGTTACTGTATCAATGATAAAAAACTAAAATATTTTATTTTGGTACATATATAGAGGATCTATCACGAGTTGTCAATTGATATAAATTTATATTAAACGAGTTTTGGAAATTTTATTTAGCAAGCCTCTGGCGAGCTTAATAATATTTCCTGAACGAGTTTAATATAAATATATCAATTTACAACGAGTGATAGATTCTTATATCATATGACACTAAAAACGCAAAATACGCATTGAATTATTGGAAAAACTCAATACCTTATACTACACGTGGTACGTATAACTTTATACGTACTTACTATACTAATCTGGATACAAGGAAAGTCATGTGATATTATATTTTATTGACCTTTACAAAATTTGTTTTCATTTTACTCTTTATCAATGATATATTTATCTGTGAGTTCAGTTAAACCTTCTTAAATTATAAGATTAGGCTGTACTGGTAGTGGGTTGTTTATGGCGTGCTACAAGTTTTCTCCATTATATATATATACAGTAAAACTTCGTTATCTCGAGGAGTGATCGGGATAGGTAAAATGCTCGAGGTAAACCAGGAGCTCGATATAAACAAAGGACATATATTGATGATAAAAACGGATTCGGGTTTAAAACTTGCTCGAGATAGGCCGGGTACTCGTGATATCGATGCTCATCATAACGAAGTTTTACTGTACCGCAGAAAGCTTCATGCAAATCTGTAGCTACTCGCAACATGTAAAGGATAGGTTAAAGTCATTTTATTGCTCCCACAACTTTTTTCCGATCATCCATTACATACAATAAATTATGGAACCATTAGGCTGTTTCTAAACAAATGACCAATACTCGACGACAGAACGTTTGACTTTATCTGTCGTAGTCCAAATATTGTATTAAGCAAATTGTATGGTAAACAAAATACGCACTTTGCAAGAGTTGCTCCCTTTAGACTTTAAATCGTGCATGTATTGTTTACAACTTGTCTTTTTGCTAACAAACCATCTGTGTGTTATATTACATTTCCTTCCATCTTATGGCGTTTTTCCTAATTTAGGAATCAACTAAAGTGCACAAATTGCACTATTCTGCAGAGAGGTTACCAAAAAGCTTATTAAAATAGCAGTTTAAGACTTAATGTGACTTTAATGTTGCGTACATTCTGTAATATTGACATATTCATTCGTTTCTTCCAGCACTTGTCCGACAAGAAATTGGTTCCCCAGTCGATGCGCCGTATACTGTTGATTCTACTCCGTGATAGGGACCAGCTACACAAATCATTGTTCGCACATTTTTATGAAGAGGCTATGGTTGGGGTAAGTTTCGCAAAATGATCAGCATGAAGTTCCAGCATCTCTAAAAATCTTATTTTGCGAAAACCATGTTTTTATAGAGTTTAATAGCTCATTTACATCTAACTACAATTTCACTGTCTACGCATACTATATAGAAGTACAGTGTACGCGTATATCCTTGCAATTGGTGCTTGATTTTATGCTGATATTAATATTAAGGGTACAACATCTATCAAGTACGAGCGAGTCCAGGATCCAGTGTTCTTACCATATGTTTACCAATTGTTTTCAGTTCAAAGTTATTGATACTTCGAAGTTTACTCGAAACCAGTTACATTTATACCCGGTGGTTAAATAATCCCTTAATGCGCCGGTTCAGAAATTTGTGGATATAAATCATAATATTTATGTCTTTAAGACCTTAAAACTGTTGTTTTAGTGACATAATGTGTATATTGGTGTAAATTTAACGTCAATATTCTTCATCTGTTTCTACTATTCACAAAACATTCGCGTCTATTCCTGTCTGTTATTGTCGGTTATTATGGAGACCCTATCCATAACCAACACAATGTACACACGGCCTCCAGTGCCCACCAAAATATGAATACAGAGAGTTTTCCCCAATTTACTTGCCTGTATAACATTACTTGCAGAACAGAGAAGCAACAATGTTTTTGAAGACCAGGAATATTTTTTTTATTTAGTGTAAAGACAATACATTGATTGGTACCCTAGATGGAAAATATTAAGTTTCTTTGCCATATCTGAACGGCAACATGATCATATAATATGGCAAATTCAGCCCCTTGAACCACATAGTTTATTTTTTAAATCAGAAAATGTTCATCTTTCTATCTGTCACATTCTTTACTCCTTCATTAACTGTTTTTTCAGAAATTGCAAACATTGGTACCGTCTGACCAAAAAATATGGAATAATTAAACTAATTATAATTCTGCATCTGTCAAAAAGTGTATCCATATTTTTGGTGGGCACTGTATGTTTCGTTCTTTCGTGGAATTTCCAACTCTGGATCATTATTGCAAATTTTAGAGACAGAGCTGAGATCCGGTTGCGATATCATAGCTGGTTTCGAATAGATTTCTTGGTTTTATACCGTGCCCGGTGTAAAGCACCGATACACACGAGACAACATCTGGGTTTCCTCCCACTTCATCTTTAATTTGGTGGGAAATACTACATAACGTTTCTGTAACGACCAAGTGCCCCGGTCGAGAATCGAACCCCGGACCTCGATCAGGAGTAAAGCGTTTTATCCACTCGACCATTGTGTATTGTTTCATTGCAGGTTGAGGAGACGCCGCCGGTAGAGGAAGCGTTCCATATCCTTACACCAAACGATAACCGTTCCTACATATCACGTGATGAAATTAATGCGCTGGTCGAATCACGTCTGCAGCATTTGTGTGATATTTTCAACAAGAAGAACGAACGAGTACATGATGAACTGTAACGATTCTTGGACAATTAATAACATAATGAATAAACAATATTTTGTAATGATAATGTGATGCATGGACATGTTAATGTATTTTCAACCGTTGTCGTATATTATTGACATTGGGTAACAAGTGCGACGCGTAGCCGGACGATGTCACTCGCGGCGGTGACGACCATTTTGTCATTCCAAAAAAGGAAGAAAAGTTCAGAATGATTTACAATATATTTGTAAGCATGGCGCTGTAACGCAGAGCTAGAATTCTGTTTTAAGCAATTCAAATGAAATACATGTACATGAAGTGTATTGTCAATTCACATTTTTTAAATTAATTAAATCAATAAAAAGTACATCTAACGAACATTTAGTGACATATTCTCACATGTGAAGCATGTTTATGTTTTTTTTTAAAAAGCCGTTTCAGTCTGTAATGTGGCTTTAATTAGTGATGTATATCAGGGTGTTTTCAGTACTGACAAATTTGTTTCCTTATAAATATAGTATACCAGCTTAAAGTGTATAGAGCTGTATCGGACGATATTTTTCTATTTTTTTCAAAAACTGAAAACAATTATGCTTTTATATCCATTAGATCATTTTTGAAAAATGATTTTTCACTTCAATTTTAACAGAAACTCTCTCTGTGATTTATAGGACATGCGGACTGTCCATTTTCATACGAAAGTGTTCTAGAACACCTTATGAAATTATAACAATCGTCTATTTTTCGACGATTAAATCAAAGTACAAAGAACCCATCCAAAGTTTTAATTTGCAATCTAATAAATAAATATTTATTCTGGGACATAATAAGTTACAATCATATATACAAACGTCAACTTGTCTGTTCTAACCAACAAGGACTGTTCCAAGAGATCTACAATTGAAGGAAATAGAACATTGTACACGTACGCAGTATTGAAATAAAAAAATCACTAATGAACAATTTTTAAAAGTTCAAAAATGCCTTCGGAGTCGGAAAATGTTGACCGATATGGGCTATGACAGGGAAAACTTAAAATTTATTGCTTACCACGTATTTATCATTGATGATGTCGATCACAAACAAACGGAGTAAGTTTGTTTATTCATTATATAGTGCCATCCTTTTTAAAAGGACGACCAATCTGGTACCTTAGACACCAACGGTATTGCATTCTGGTTCCTATACTGTTATATTAGACACACGATAACTTGCAACCTGACCAACCGACCAAAGCAGACGGATCGGAATTCCCATACAGTGTTCAAAGACTCCCTCATCAAGACTTTTACCATCTTATTTGATGAACATTGATTTCCACAAAGCACTTAGCCGAAAGTTGACGTTTATGGAATATTTTGCCATTGGTATTTTATATATTTTACATATTTGGCATATTAATTTCTGATTCTTTTGCGAGCATGTGTAATGTTACTATGGGTAGGTAACAAATCTTATTGAAGACAATAAAAACGAGAAGCATTACCTGCAGTTATCTTATGAAGGAAACCTATGATCATTGTAACCAGAAGCTATCGTCAATGATACAGTATGGGCTAACGAGAATCGTTAACTTGATTGATGAATTCTGAGTATGCACCACTGGAGAGCTATACATTTCCCAATTATTAAAACAGAGTTTGAGTGTAGTTGAGAACCAAAGTAGATTTAATAATATGATACATTATAATGTTTACTTATTAATGTATACATTGTATATACTTACGCTGATTTTTCACATATAAAGAAGAAATCATCATCACACCGAAAGTCGAGCCACGTTGATTGTTCACAACCAATGATAGCTAAGCATTGCTCATCGTAGTCAGAACCTAGATAGTATGGTTAGAAATAAATTCTGTTCAGGAATAATAATACAGTAAACATTCGTTAGGACGATCATCGTTATTACCGGCCTATGTTGAGCAAATTGCAAAATTTTACTTGTTTACCAAGAACTTTCTTCATAAATAGTTAAGGACTAAAATACAAACTTTAAATATGTAAAATCTAAGTTTCCAAGCAATTGCTTTCCATTGAAACAAAATTAATATTTACATTGGGCCATTGTCCACAAACGGTTTAAGACTCCAGATTTAAATTGTTAACGATATGTATACACGCCATTATTTCCATCATGTATCTAAACAAATGACAATTTACATTTATTAAGGAAAATACAGAATAGCAGGCTTTTTGGTCTCAAGCACCTGAAATTCAGGCATACGTCGGAAAATTCGACCATGGTTTAACCTTTGGAAGTTATCTTATTCTTTAGTTGAAATATATTTTGGACACAACAAGCGCATGAAACCAAACATATTCGAACAGTAGAACATGGTTAATATTTCTCATTAATACATGTACATACCATGTTTCGGAAAGGCATGATTCCAGTATGTATATACAATATCCGTGAATCCGCCCGTCACGTGGTAAGCCCACTTCCAGTGTCTATTTTGATAGATACCACCCGTCCATACCGCACTGTCGTGTTCTTTATGAGCACTATTATGTATCTTATGTTCTGTAACATATGACAGCGTTAACAGACAGTTATAAATGCTTTTTGGCGAAGTATCCAAACAAAATGTCATGTGTATATGGACTTCTATGCTTCTAATGACAATTTTTTTTATCAATATGACATTAATCAGTAGAATTTGTAAAGGAGCAAAGGGAAACAAAAGACCAATTTGCTATTGTTTGACAATTAAAGTGACTATCCTTGTATTATTCGAATTATTATTATCATCATAAGTTATTATTATGAATGTTTATTTCATGTTTATCAGTGGTTTACGGTGGAATAACGGTGGATTATTCCCCGATAATTTCACAGTTCATAATTTCACGGGACTACTTTCTTAAACAAATTTCTCCGCCCCAATAAATAAAATAATAAGCATTTTCACTTGTTTTCTTAATCTATAAAAAGTAACAGAACATTATATGTACATAAATGTAAAACACATTGAGGAAATTGAAGCCATTGCAGAAGAACTACTTGGTTGAAACTCGACGCGTGCATGGTGGGAAAACGACGTCACGCAAAACATTTGAGGTATATAGTGGAGTATTTCCATCATTTAAGCTATTTGGACAGAAATAAATAGAATACTAGTATTTTCCCGTGTATAAACGGCTGATAATTCACCTCGTGAGCAGCTGACTTATATTTTCACTCGTGGCTTCGCCACTCGTGAGAATATTACATCAGCTGCTCACTCGGTGAATTATCAGCCGACCATACACGGAAAAATACTAATATTCTCTGTATAAATGAGCTTACAGAAACCCTGGTGGTTATTGAGGTGTGATGCTATCATGTCTTGTTCTCCTCTAGATGTTATGATTGCCAGATGAGAGTTTTCGTTCTTGCAAAACTTCTAAAACAAAATATGATATTTCCGGGAAATTATACCAAGGTCTGTCAAAGCATCCTCATAAATCAGTGGTTAGTCAAGTCTCAAGACTTCATATTTCAGATGAAAAATACGCTGGTTGAACGAGAATGTGTCAACGTTACTGAAATTCATATCAGGTCATAGCAACGCCTTGGCATCACGAACGGCAGATTTGTGATAAAATATAAAATTAAACATGATACGATTATTATATAATTATATTGTATGAGTACGAGACTTGATTTCATGTTAGTGCGCTTCCATCTTAAATTATGAAAACACTATGGTTTGATAATAAAAAACCCTTTTCATATTGATTTATTCCTATACGCACCGCCGATGTCGTATAGTCCTTTCTGTGATCCAAATGGAATTCATAGCAACTTGTTTCATACAAAATCCACCCAAGAGGACACGAAGCTGTAAACAAAACTAGTAATGTGTTATTTCCTCTTGACTTTTAATTACAAACGTATGTACAGCCACTTGCTTCAAACACAAACGCATTCCAAGGAGGCATTTTGCTATGAGCAAACTTAATGCCAATGAAATATTTCCCCTTGTCCTTTAAATACAAACGCACGTACAACAACTTGCTTCGTATAAAATCCATCCCGAGGGGTATTGTTGCATAAGAAAAATTAGAAATTACTGACAATAAAATATTTCCCGCGACTTTTAGTACAAACGCGAATGCATAAAAACTTGCTCCAAACAAAACCCAACCAAAGGGTCGTGTTCCTTCAAGCAAAAATAGAAGTCACACTGTAAACCCCATTCGCGGGGACATGTTGTGGTAGTTGAAGGAAAATAAAAACAAAAACAAAAGTTATTTCCCCTCGCCATTTAGGTACATTAAGTGTCGGTTATTTATGGTAATGAGAAAAAGTCTGGAATACATAACGTGACACAAGTGACATAAATGTATACATTGTCATCTTCATACTAGTGCAGCATTGGTACGTCAAGTTAAGACGAAAACAAGAAGTGTTCCAGAAACACGTATGTCCCTGGTGACCTTGACCTTTGACCGAGTGCCCTAAAACAGGTGGGGTTGTATGTCTTGAAGTGTTGCATGCACACATGTAGTATGGAAAACCTAGGCCACAGCGTTTCCATTTTATAAGCAAGGTTAAAATTTTTGGACAGACATAGCAAAACAATATGTCCCGAATCATTTGATACGAGGGGCATAAAAACGCTAGTTCAAAACCTTTGGCTAGTTAAATTGGGGTAATAGGGGTAGTATACGCTTACCGTTGCCTTAATTAATGTGAAGTACGTACATTGGGGTAAAACCGTTGTGTTTAAACGTTTCGACGTCGATGGTATGGAAGTCGTTTCCGCGGGCACAGAGAATGAATTGGTGACTATGCTAGTTGTTTCCGTGCATGGCAACGTTCTGAAATAAACTTCCACAATACACAACAGTTCATAAAAAGCTTTAGAGCCCAATTATAGCACAAACCAATATTTTCAGTTAGCAATATTGTGGTAACCTATCTCGAGAATTATGCAGTCTGAGCACACTACTTGAGTCCCGAAGGTGGAACATACGATGGAAGAACACGAAGTACAGCAATCGAATCGTTTAAGAGAAGCACATTTAAGCAAAATTAGTATTTTGTCATCCTATTTTTTCGACAGATTAAGTTAATATTCTGTCACCAATTACATGTTGTATTGCCAATTTGTGAAAAGCGTTCTAAAGTGACATTATCGCTCCCTCAGTTTTTCCGATCATCCAATATGCCTTCGTCACTATGAGTTTTTTATGCCTCTGCGATGTTCAGTCCATTTAATAAATGGGCATCGGGAAAAGGGTCCTCGTAGTCTAGCGGAGGCTTCGGGATGATCATTAGAAAAAATGGATATTCCTGTTCGCGATGTCTCCCGAAGCTAATTAATATAAATCGAGACCAAAAAGTGCTCAGTGGGACCAATGCAATAAATGAAAAGTTTTATGGTGCCATACGGATGCTAAACAGATGACCACCAAGGGTTTTGGCCAGATTCTAAATTACAAGCAGTCAAGCATACTAACACGTGTTTCTCACATATATAGTAGTAGTGCCCGGAACACAGGAAGTCCCGCCATGTATACTGTTCACTACCCAACAATGCCACACAAACATCATTGGTCTCTGAAGCATCATAGAACATAGAAACGAGAACAGTACTAGAGTATAATTGGAGATGACTTCCTGTTATCACAATAAGGCATAGACGTTGACTCGTATACTGTGATATCCCAATAAATCATACAGTGATAGGAAGTTACACGAGACTTATGACTTGTGATTTGGGACTTATGACTTGTGATTTACGATTTGCGACTTGTGATTTTTTTATTATTAATTTTTGTGATTTTGATTTGTGACTTGTCACCATCCACGCCTTTCAAGGAAATGCGCGTACATATATATTTATAGCATGAAACATTTTCTAAGTCATAAGTCATTAGACACTCTTCAAAAATCAGAAATCTGAAATCACAAGTAACAAATCACAAGTCACAAGTCATAAGTCACAGGTCACACTTCTCAAATTACACGTCCGAAGTCACAAGTCATAAGTCACAAGTCAAAAATCACAAGTCATAAGTCACCAGTCAAAAATGCCCTCCAGGGTTCCTATTTTATGAGGTATAATTGAGAAGTTCATGTTCGGGAACAGATATGCGTTTATAGCAATTTTCTAATTTTCAAAGCGTTGCTACGGACCTGGTGGTCATCCATGTTCATTAGTTTTAAATTAGCCAGAATTTCAAGGCATCAAAACAAGAATTGCCTATCGATATCTTCATAAACTAATTGCATACATACAAAGCATTGCTAAAACTACTGGCATGCCAAATTCTATCGAAATCGATCATAAAGTTAAAAAGTTATACTATGAAATGCAGACACTGTATAGAAACCGATCACTGTGGTGCATTCTACATAAACCAAAATGGACATCTCTCTTTTCGTTTTTGTTTTCGTTCTCAATGATGCCGTTACCTGATGTTGTCCAATGAATAACTCAGACTTCGAGAAAACAGCCTAATTATGAAAAACATGACGACAATGCAACGTACCGTGATGTATTGGAAACTCAGAATTCCAATTATTATAAAGTATTTTGCCAGCATGTGGTTTGTCCTGCCACACCCAATGTCCATTTCTTTTATAGCCGCCTAACCATATTGCACTGTCATGTTTTGAATCATTGCTTGTATTAATCAGGTGTTCTGGGTAAGATACGATATTGCTTATAATTATTATCCAGTTTTGAGCCCACATATGGGCATTCAATTTCAAAATATACATGGGCTTAAGTTCGAAATATGTAACAACAAATAACTTATTGTTATACCAAGGGGTGGGCCTAAACCATGGTATTACTAAACAACAACTAAGAACATATATAATATGGATATAAACAATCAAGATTAAACCAATGACGTATTCATTATTATTTTTGCTGAGAACGTTGTTGTAATGACTTTCAAAATTTGTTTCAGATCTTTTTAATTTACGTGTAGGTACAATCAAATATAGCCTAGTTAGAGTGGTTTCGTATTCATATGCAAACACAACTGACCTCAATACTATTGTCAAGATATGAATATTCAAGTGACACAAGGATTGTGAAGGTCAACATATGTTTGTACCTACAGATTAGTTCATATCCGGAGTAGGTACATTGTAGAGGTTATTGAATCAGGTGAAAATATATATTAACCTTAATAATAACATGTTCAGATATGTAATGAAGTGTTTTTTATTGAATTAATGTCCTTTGAAAATAAGCAAATAGTAATGCCTTTAACAACCCTAGCCTCTTTCTTTATTATTATGCCTTTTTACGAAGACCAACTCGGCAATTTTAATTTCCTATCACAAGCATAACTTACTAATTTTTACAAATAGGCTAAGATGTGCTTTGTCAAATAATGTACACATGAAACATATTGTTCCCATTCAGATATTTGCAATGGTGCAGTTTGATTCCCAATAATTTCTGGAAACCTGTATGATTACAAAGTAGCTACATTAACTTCTTTTGTAAAATAAATAAGAGATATTTAATATTTGTAAAACACATATGTCCCATGGCAGCCTTATAGTCGAAAATAGTAAAGATCAAAGTGACATTGATCTTTGACATAATGACATCAAAATAAGTAGGGGTTAACTACTGCTGCTGTCCAACACTCATGTAAAGTTTGAGGACAAATCGTTCTTGAGGTATTGAACGGTCTACCAAAAGCCCACCAGCCCGCCGAACCGACTGACAGACAGACCGACATACATGAGCAAAACACTTTCCCCCTCATCAATGACGGGGACACAATAAAGCACTCACGAAAGGCGTCGTCATGCCGGAGATAGTTTTCAATCATATGTTGTTCACCTGGTGAGTTTATATGTACCAAACGTGATCCGGAGTTGTGACATTCCACCTAGAAATGTTGAGTAAAAGACTTTGCAGTTAGCTTATGCATTGGTTCCACTGAGCAGTTTTTGAACCGACGATGTACTCCCGATTTCATAAATGGGCATCGGGAAAGGTGTCCTCGAGGTCTAGGGGAAGTCTCGGGGTGGGCATTAGAAAATATGTGATATAACTGTTGTCAATGAATACCAAAGCTTATTTATTTAAATCCGGGGTACTTCGCCGAGGCAAAATCAATTCTTGAAGTGGGACCAAGGCATCACTTTGCATTTTTCTGGCCGTCCGATATTTGGTAGGCCCCTATAAAGTGTACCTACTAAACTACGAAGCGCTTTCCACCGGAAGTAATCCATGCGTTCCAGTGATAGAAACATTTTCATTTTATATACTGAATAAACATAGAAGTATTGACTTTCCATTGGTATATGAAGTTATAAGTATAGGTTATAGATCATATATTAGATTTATAAACAAATTAGAACAATGGAGCGCTAGCGACCGAAGATCTAATTTGTTTATATTTCTAATATGTGATCTATAACCGGCTTATAGTTTACCCGCCCACTTTTGGTGAGCTTGCCAATGCTTTTGTATGCAAACAATAGCATGTCCATTTATTGAGTATTGAGAGTGAAAATGTATATATTAAGGTGTTTCACCGCTTTTGAGTTGGGTGGAAGTTTAAAATTCGCAGTCACTTGGATGTATTGTAAGCGTCTGACAACCGAGATCAAATAATACAAAATGCTTAAAATTGATTTTTCAGCATCTTCCCATGTCTTAAAATTGCGAGTGTACTGACTAGTTATTATAGGATTATATACTTTTAATGAAAAAACAGAAACACCCTTAGCTCAATACCTAAGGGATGATTTATTCCAAATGATATTAAACACATAATGTAGCGAATTGGTTACGACGTATTTAAAACGTAGTTCTATGTGCCCATATCAAACTTAATCAACAGTATCCCGACGGTTATTTTGCATTTATTCCTGCAGAATATTAACTAATACATGTAGAAGTACCCGGATTAAACTGTTAGCGCCTTGAACTATGCACTATTTTTTTAAAAAATAGAATGGTCGCGAAATCTGAATACAACGGATGCCAAACGTTGCTTATTTTTGTTCCCTCCCCTGTTTTCAGCTTTCTGAAATCACTAAAAGTGTAATAAAAATAAATTAACCGAGCAATTGTCATGAAATTTTGCACGAAACTTCAATATTTGTCACTCTACTGGTTGCATGCATGAAAACAGTATGTTCTTCAACGATTTTTCACGTTAAACTCAAAAACGGAAACATATTTTAAAATAGTATTTAAAAAATCAAATAACTTGCTCAGTATAACATAAAAACTACTGTTTGGTTCCTTATATATGAAAATTTATGTATACCAAATTTATGAGGATTGAAACAAAACTTTTTCGTTAAATTATCAGTTTTTAGGGATTGTCCCCAAAATCCAAGAATATCTTAAAACCTAGCCGAGCAAAACTGTTGGGATTTTCCAGAATGATTGTTGTAAATGTGTTCTTTATATTATATACATTTTACAGAAAAATCTAACACCGGTGAATCACCTTAAGCAGATTATAAATTGCTGATAGAATAACAGTAAAATTATGAGAGAAGGCGGTACTAGTTTTCCATATTAGGAAACAGCCAAATTGTCCCTATATAGTTATTATGTCCATTGGACAAATAAATGAATAAATGGTCCAAAATTTTGAAAATCCCTGGCTTTTGATTGGACAAAGAAGAAGGGTAAACTATAAGATGAGATCATACATATAAGTATGGCATTTGTTTGTGATGGGGACACATATTTTGAAACACCCTGTAATACAAATATGCCAAATGATTGTCATTCTCGCATTCAAGTTCGATAAGGTGTAAGAGCCTTACTTGTAATAAAACAATTATGATATCTATTTGATATATGAATGAATTGTGATATTTTTGTGAATTGTTACCGTGTCCTTTTTCCTGAAATCCAAAGTCCTTGAATTTGCCACAACATCCTAGACCTTTCGTCCTATTGAAATTAAATGATTTTACAGAATGTTATAGATACAATTACAGCTATACTTACCCGGGCATCAGAATAATCGAGTTTTCTATCCAAGTGGAAGGCGTAGCAACTTGATTTATACAGAACCCAGGGCCGAGGACAGGATGCTGAAACATGTGTAGTTCAAAATAACATGGCGACCCGTTGCTGCTCTTTTTAAGTACGGACGAGGTAGAATGTGCGTTCAGTCGGCTTTTTTGTTGCGTAAACTGGGTAATGCAGCTAAAACTACCTGGCATTCAGCTTTTTGTTACTGTTTTTCTTCAACATTTTATGGCTTCATACTGCTATAAGTAGGCATTTCGACCTTTTTACTGTTGAGCCTAGGCCATTTAGCTGGTGTTTTCATTGTAGTGATTGCTGAAACTAAGACAATCAGCTTTTGAGTCTGTTTAGCGATAGCAGTGGTCAATGCTTTCGTTCTTTGCTTGCAACGCGGTGACATCGTACAGTGTGGATTCAAATCACGGTGTAACTGTTAACCATAAATATGAACATGAAGAAAAGCTGTTTTGTGCAGCTAGTTTATTAGTTGAAATACAAGTTTGATTAGCGGCGTGTTAGTGATGTGATAAGATGTACTTTGTACAGATTACAGAACTGCCATTGATGCCCAATAAGCAATACAAGAACCGATTTACTTAGCAAAAGTACTTAATAGTAACATACGTATGGATGCTGTGTCGGTTGTCGTCTGCATGCTAGTCGGTGTTGTAGTGGTTATTTTCGTCGTCGGCTTTGGTGTTGTGGTTATTCTGGACGTCTGTTTTGGTGTAGTGGTTAGTTTGGTCGTCGGCTTTGGTGTAGTGGTTATTTTGGTCGTCGGTTTTGGAGTTGACGTTGCTGTAGTCGTCGGCTTTGGTGTAGTGGTTATTTTGGTCGTCGGCTTTGATGTTCTCGATATTGTTGTGGTCGTTGGTTTATGAGTATTTGTTGTTTTTGTTGCTGGCTGTGGTGTAATTGTTGTCGATGTCGCATGTGTAGATGTCGTCATCCGTTTGGTCGTCGGTTGCGGTACGGTTGTTGTTATTGGAACACTGGTCGATGCAGATGTTGATGTAGTCGATAGCGTTGTTGAGGAAGGTGTTGAATTATGCACTGTGTTTGTTTGTAACGGAAATAAATTCGTCGAGTTCAGTTTTGCAAAGAAATGATATATCAGAACAAATGTAAGACGGCAATATTACATTTGATCTGATATATCACAGACTACGAGTGCGTATAGTGCGCACATAATGATGAGAAAGGCGTAAAAATATGGAATATTCCGTAAAGGTGGATTTATAAGATGTGTCCGGGTTTTTTTTATAGAACATATAATTAACGGTTTTAGTACAAATGTGAAAGATATTGATATAGTGTATTGTATGGGTAAATTACTTTAAGTAGAATCAATAGATATTAATAAATTTTCTAATTTTAGAACCTTTTCAAAACCTTGTTACTTCCAGCTTATAACATAATGTCACAGTAGGGTTTCCTGGAAACTGACCCATATACCAGGTAACTGTATCATTGGCAAAGAGTAAAATACATTTACTTTTTTTTGTACTTTTATCAATTCAATACAATTTATTAACAAATCGGTACTATTGCACCTTTGGTCAGATACAAACAAACAAACAAACAAACAAACAAACAAACAAACAAACAAACAAACAAACAAACAAACAAACAAACAAACAAACAAACAAACAAACAAACAAACAAACAAACAAACAAACAAACAAACAAACAAACAAACAAACAAACAAACAAACAAACAAACAAACAAACAAACAAACAAACAAACAAACAAACAAACAAACAAACAAACAAACAAACAAACAAACAAACAAACAAAGATCAGGAACATGCACAAATTATCAATGCAAGTTTCAAATATCGTATACAATAAGAAACTGTTTAACATTTCAAGACTATTGTTCTTTCCTTCATGATATATGTATTTGTCAATGATACAGTAACCTTTGGCTCATGAAATAACACAATATGTCATTATATATTACAGAATTCACTTCAGTAAAGCTGTTACCTGTATCTGTAGAAGACATGGTTCCGGGACATTCCTCGATCGACAGAACTCCCGGGATATTGATAACATATCCAACCTAAATGTGAAATTGAATATACATGTAGTATAATGAGAATTAGACGCAATTCTTTAGATTAGAAACAGACACAGAACAGAACCATTTTATTCAGATTTGTGTCATAATAACGTCACACTTAAATACGCTATAATACAATACGTACAGCATCTCAACATAAAACAACCTGTCTTAACGTAATACAATCATTGTATTCTAGAAGTTGCCATTTGCTATTAATTTAACCTCTCCGGAATAAACACACACCTGTTCATCAACCACATACTTGTTTTTCAAGGGTGTCGTTTAAAAAGGACTAAACTCCAGTTGGTAATTTGCATAAGTTATTAAAAAACTCTTTTAAAATAGCATTTTGGCTTCACCGACCTAATACATTTATATACGAATATGGACTTATTCATTTAGAAGAAAAATAATCGCATAACGTCGGTTTATTACATTTTGAACTTCTAAAATTTATTGCGTGACTAACGCAGTAAAATATAAAAAAAAATAACGTTGTAACAGCGTTGTCGTGTATAAATACATATAAAAGCCGTAACCTAATTAACGGTCGGTAAACTTGTTCGGGAGTTTTCGCCAAAAGCGCATTTGATCGTAAGTTGTAAAAATACTTGATGTATTCGTGCACTATAGTTTTGTGATTAAAACGTCTACATAACGTGTTTTTATCATCGAAATGGAGTCCAGTCCCTTTAAAAAGATTATGCTGTAGAACTTCACACTGTGTACAAGTACACGTATTTAATATATTACCTGCCCTTCGTACTGTAGTGCGATATAATCACTGTTTGTAATATCGACCAGGGGGTAGGTAGGTTTACAATCAAATTCGTGCACATATCCTTAAACACTAGATGAATTACTCCTTGATTTGAACACACGTGTTTCCAGCTGATAGGAACATAAGCACTGAAAACGTCCACTGACTAACACGAATGTATGTGCAATAAGCAACACTATATACACGTATATACAATTCCTCATGCTTATTCAAATTAAATAAAGTATCTAGTATTATAAATATACAAATAATATTGTAAAAAACTAAATGACTTTACAGTCTACTCTGGCATTTAAATTAGTAGGCCAAAAACAGACAATTTATTTATATACATTGTAAGTATGTCACATGCACTGATAAGTATTCACGTGTTTTGTGGTGGATGACCGCGCTTCTTTCGGTCACTGGTAAAATTGGAACAATGTTTATCGCATAAATAATGTGGTATTCCATGTGATAACAAATGACGGAACAATGTTCTACAACACGTGCGATAACAAATCCACGAAAACGTATCGAAGCCGGCTTATATTCGTTATTTCTGACGTCCTTTTGACTTTGTAACTATGGAAATGTAATAAAAAGAATCCGTCATTCGTTGTTTTTGAGACCAACATTTCTCATTATCAACATTTGAGGTCGCTAAATAACTTGTGTTTTCTAGACTCGTTTGATAAATGTTGATCTCAAAAGAACACAACTCAAGTCTTGAGGTACAAACATTCTTCGAGAGATCCACCAAAATAGCAGCAATATAGTTAGTATAGACTGAGTCAAGTCTACAACCATCTAGTACATTATTTAGAAAACCAGAATTATATACAAACATGCTGATAGTAAATCTTAAAGGAGGGATTTAAATGGAAGTATAAATTGACTACTTTTAGTCTAGTATATATAGCCCCCTCAAAGGTCTTCCACATCATTATCTAAAGTATTAATTTGCCAATGCATTGGAGAAAATTGGACCTTTTTCATACGATCAGGAAAATACTAGTTTCAAATGATTAGTTAACAAGCATTGCAAGAAATTAACAAATAATATGATTTGCCAATTTCAACATTTTACAGATTTGTTTTATCTTGATCTGTAGCCTTCTTTATATCTCTTAGCGTACACGGTTTATAAACAATTAAATTGGCAAAAGTTTTAAAAAGCTAAAATGCCAATACTTATTGGTCGAGAAGAATTGCCAATATTTTAGCTACATTTACCAAAAACTCAATGAAAATATAACGAACATGTTCTTGGTTATTTATCAGATGATTATTGTCTTTTTAACAAAGAAATACCGTTATCTATAATCAATGGCTTAAGAAAGTATTCACGATGAATTGAAGGAGCAATATATTTTCTTTACAAACAAACCCCTTGTTCAGTCCTGAATTAATAAAAGAAGAATTGGAAAAGAAAGACTTAATAAAAAAGCATACAGAGTTCAATTCAGTTTCGAAATTGTCTCAGTTTTCTTGTAAAGTCGTGGGAACAAATGTGTGCTTGGTTTATTTAACATAAGATTGATGGGACAGTGACATATTAGAGACAGTGAGATATTTTGAATAAATGGATTACTTTGATAACTAATTATGTTATGCTGTGGTTGGTTAACAAGAATGATGTCAACCAGAGAGCATGTTCTAATCCATGTGTCAACCAAAGAGCATGTTCTAATCCATGTGTCAACCAGAGAGCATGCTCTAATCCATGTGTCAACCAGAGAGCATGTTCTAATCCATACGTTTGATCAGTGATCATGTTAAGTTAGTGTAAACTTTGGAAGCAGTTGTTCTTGACCTTTCGCTTGAACATATGGTAAGAAGATTAGAATCAAAGTCACTGATCACTATAATATGCCATCGTTTAGTGCATTAATAGCTCTTGGTATGTTTTCCACTAAGGTCGTCAATTCAGTTATCATTGATCTGGTTCGTGAAATCCTCTGTCTCATAGAATAAGATGAATAAATGTTAGTTTCATCCATATATAGCATCAATACTGTCTGCGAAACACTTGTAATGTTGGTAAAGTGAATGAAATTGGTCTTCTTCCGATTGCGTCCCAATCTGATCGCTTTTGAAAGGTTTGTCTACGTTACTATAAGCAGTTGATCATTTGAAACCGAATGTTAACGTAAAGTGACTGTGAAGATAAGAATATCGCAATGTTAAACCGAACCTTTGTAAAAACAGTCAACGCCCTAAAATGTGACATTGTTCGGATAGGGTAATAAGTCCGCCTTTTTGAGAGTAAGACTAAATACGAAACACATATTCAGATATTAAATTTGAAGTAAATCGTGATTAATATTTAATGTTTAATACATTTATAGCTCAGTTCATTGTCGTGAAAGTGAGAAGATGAGTGGATAAAGGAACAGCGACAGCATATTGACTACAATTATAATCCACATTGTGTCGTTGTTGTCTTTTATGACCAAACTTCGTTGTCAAACTTCCATTTCAAACTTGACTTTGTACGCGTTTGATGTAACGCAGCGCCTCGATCGATTTGGATTTATAATCATTTAGAATTATTGTCAGTACGAGTCCAGCTAGTTTGAAATTCTTAGAGATCCCTTGTAATAGTTCAAACTGGAATGGATATTTACTTATATCTTGCTCCATTGCCTTATCAATGTTGGTTTGGTCTTCAAGAAGTTGAATTATGTCATTCTCGGTTCTATATCGGTATAAAAAGAAGTCTTGAATAGTCTTTGGAAGAGATGAAACCCGATAGTATACATCAAGCTGTTCGTCCGTGAACTGAAACAACGCACGATATTCCCCTGCTGCATCTAACAAAGGTTGCAATGCGATAGAAAACATCTCGTCACCAACTTTGATTTGCGTTTTCTTTGCCAATGTCGCTACGGAGTAACAAGCAAATTTCCAAACATCAGCTAACAAGTTGTCAGCTTTTCGTTTGATTTGTGCTTCCGATACTATGAAAAGGCTACGTATCAGTGTTCTCTCTTTTCCCTTTGGCGCATCATCTATTAAACTTTCGACAAATAGTGGATAATCATAGCTTTGGATGTCAATGTTAGACAAAAGGAAAATTTTAACCCTTGGAAGGACGATTTTACCTTCTTTTGACTTTTTATTGATGTCTTCAACTATTTGTTTAGTTTTTGTTTCGATGTCTTGACGTATTATTTTTAGAACGTCTTCTGTATTGGATGTACCATCTTCATTGCGTTCGGATGTCAGTGGCTGGTCAATACATGTTCGTAGAACATACAGCATTACCTTTCCGGATTTAATAAGCTCCTCAATTATATCTTCATCAAAGGCAAGCATATTACTGATGCAAATAAAGTAAAAATCATATTTTCCCAACTTATGCTTTTCCATGTAAAGTATCTCTCTAAAAGTCTTAGTACCATAGCCTGGAAGATCCCAAAGTACAATATTTTCGTGTTTAGTGTGTTCGTAGCGTTGGGGTTTCATTGTTGTTTCAGTAACTCCAGTCGCAGCGAATTCTTTCTCGCCCTTTTTTACTCCTCTAATTGTGTTAATAAGACTTGATTTTCCCGTCCCTCTGTAGCCTGTAACAGCGATGTTCACCGGCTCATTTTTCCAACCATTCAACAATGCCTCATACGAAATGTCGCTGCTGCTATCACCTCTCTCTATTTCGTTTGCCAGTGTTTCTGCCTCTGTAGAATATGATATATAAATGATATGTAAATATTTTGTAGTAAGTAATAAGGAAATGGCGTGTATTCATTCAGGCCGCGTTCTCCAAAAATGAAAACCAGACACATTCCATTTGGTCTACTGTCTGGTAGCAGGAGAAACAGTATAAAACTTGCAAGAACAAGCAACAAGCAGCAAGAAATGAGTCTGAATGTGATAAATGTCCCAGCTACTGCTTGACATAAGCAGTAAGCATTAGAAGTTACGTTCGACATTACGCCAGTTGTCAACCCTTTTAAATCAATTTTAACTGTAATTATAATCACATGCTTCAATGGATTGACTTGAAAACCGTCGCAAAGCAACCTTCGACAAACAATCAGGTGGTGCCATCTCTGTTCTGGCGTAATGTCAATTATGATGACGTGCATAACTTAGTATGTGTTCGGATTTGGTGATCAGGAGTACGTAATTCGACACCGCTAGATTGTACCAACGATTGTTACGTCCATATGACATAGTACGATGGGGCTAGACTTAAAATTGATGAGTTACATGTAATAAGCAGTAGGGAAACATAACAACGTAGTCATGCGTCTAAGAAAGTAAATGAAAGAGGCTCGGGCATACCTTCCGGTATGAAATAACCAAACCACTCCTTTGAATTAGAGTCCGTCCAATCACTCTTGGCCATATCCGAACCTGTAACTTCTTCTCGGCATTGGTCGCTTCCGTTTGCACTGGAGTCTGTAAATCGATAACACAGTAGTAGCCTAAGTTTTTTTCAGTATAGCTCATGAGCTGTGAATGAATGTAATTAGCATCGTATATATATCAAATAGGGCGGGAGGTCCCGGGTTCGATCCAAGACCGGGTCATACCGAAATACGACATAAAAAATGAAACCAGCAATTCCCTTGCTAGACGCTTAGCATATAAAGGAAACTTGCTTCTATTCTCTCATATCGTCGTGGAAATGTATAATATGAGGAATAAGGTGTCTAGAGTGATTAATACAAGTTGGAAGAACTTGTTTCACAATCGACCTTAAATAAAGTAGTATAAACGTAAACTTATCATAAACATTTCGACGAGAGGAATTCTAACTAAGTCAATGTGAGTCAAGGCAATAAATTTCAGAAATAGAATTCCTCGGTATATAGGATGAAGGGGATGCAACCAACTCGTATTCCAGCACCGTTCACTACGAGTGACCAGGACAATAATGCAGCGTGCACATAAAGTTCCTATTCCGATTGCAGATAGAAGCTTTATCCATATACTAAAATTGTATACATAATATGTATGTGTTATACAAATAAAAACATGAAAGCTTATTTCTAATGTCCAGTGACTTAACTGATGTAAATGTTTAATCGTAACATTATAATGTTCCAAATAGGAAGACCAGCACTAAAGTTTATGACAGAATTGTGAAAAACTTAAAAGTCACATGCTCCAATGGATTGACTTGAAAACCTTCGCAAAGCAACCTTCGACAAACAATCAGGTGGAGGCATCTCCTGTTCTGGCGTAATGTCAATTATGATGACGTGCATAACCTAGTATGTGTTTGGATTTGGTGGTCAGGAGTACGTAATTTGAGACAGCTAGATTGTACCAACGATTGGTAAGTCCATATGACATAGTACGATGGGGCAAGACTTAACATTGATGAGTAACATGTAATATGCAGCAGGGAAACATAACAACGTAGTCATGTGTCTAAGAAAGTAAATGAAAGAGGCTCGGACATACCTGCTGGTATTAAATAACGAATCCATTCATTTGAATCAGAGTCCGTCCCATCACTCTTGGCCATATCCAATCCTGTAACTTCTTCTCGGCATTGGTCGCTTCCGTTTGCACTGGAGTCTGTAAATCGATAACACAGTAGTAGCCTAAGTTTTTTCCAGTATAGCTCATGAGCTGTGAATGGATGTATTTAGCATCGTATATATATAAAATAAGGCGGGAGGTCCCGGGTTCGATCCCAGACCGGGTCATACCAAAATACGACATAAAAAATGAAACCAGCAATTCCCTTGCTAGACGCTCAGCATATAAAGGAAACTTGCTTCTATTCTCTCAAATCGTCGTGGAAATGTATAATATGAGGAATAAGGTGTCTAGAGTGATTAATACAAGTTGGAAGAACTTGTTTCACAATCGACCTTAAATAAAGTAGTATAAACGTAAACGTATTTAAACATTTCGACGAGAGGAATTCTCACTAAGTCAATGTGAGTCAAGGCAATAAATTTCAGAAATAGAATTCCTCGGTATATAGGATGAAGGGGATGCAACCAACTCGTATTCCAGCACGGTTCACTCCGAGTTATCAGGACAATAATGCAGCGTGCACATAAAGTTCCTATTCCGATTGCAGATAGAAGCTTTATCCATATACTAAAAGTGTATACATAATATGTATGTGTTATACAAATAAAAACATGAAAGCTTATTTCTTATGACCAGTGACTTAACTGATGTAAATGTTAAAATCGTAACATTATAATGTTCCAAATAGATAAACCAGCACTAAAGTTTATGACAGAATTGTAAAAACTTAAAAAAGTCAGTAAATATTCAAAGCTAAAAATCGAACTAGTCACGCAATGGTCCAGGATGGATATTAGTTCTTGCTAAGCAATTGATCCTTAAACCTCTATACAATAAACATACCCATGTCGAGATTTATACAAACAAACGTTGACATAAATTAGGACTAACCTTTATTGTTTCCGTCGGAACCGGTTGTTGATATGTGACTAGACGCCATGTCTGAACCAGTGCTATCATCTTGCTCACTTTCAAGAGTAACTGTAAGTTGGTATATTTGTTAATGTAGATAATTCGTACAAATCTCATTACATTGACGAAAATATTTGAGCACATTTCAATTAATTTGCTTGACAGTAATAAGAGTAACGACTTTATCTACAGCGGATACCATATTTGGTTTTATAACATCGCTAAACACGCTTTAGCCACAAGGCAGCAGGAGAAGAGACAGACCCAACACAATGGCACAATATCGTGTCAAATGGCGCGCTGTGGTGTCGGCCCTATGTCCAAGCGTAGATGAAGAGGACTAAGTCAAGTAAAGTAAGGCAAGCCATATTTGGTCCAAGACCAATTTCCAATGTCAACCTCCAATCTACCGCTTACGGCTTAGAATGATAAGGTCGTAACTACTACTTACGTACTAAGAAGACGGATGCATATTTAAATTCAGCACCACAAGACGCTTCTTATGATCCTATTGTCGTGTCATGTTGACCAAACTGAGTTAGAAACAGCTTGTTTCGACATAATAAGTAAAAAAAGTATTTTTAGGACAACTTTTTCTTGTTTTCTCAAATTATCGATTTTGTACTTAACACTTTCTCATTGTAAGCCAGCGTTATCATAAAGGTTTCAAAACATCAGCAAAACGGCGTAATGGCCTACTTAAGATTATATACGATACAGTTTAACACACGATAAGATAATTGTGATTTGGGTACATATAATATGAAATGAATCATGATCATTTTAAAAAGCATTTAAAAGAATAATAAATAATTGGTTCTGGAGCAATTATTTGTATTAATAATTTTGCAATGCCAAAATATGTAATGTTTTCGTGTGTATATTATCAGCGTTGTGCTTTTCCTCAGATGTATAGCGGTCTAGTTTACATAGATGTTCCAAGCAATGGCCAGCGTTCTCGTTAAACTAACTTCCATGCGTTCATTGCGCCCTATTATTTTACGTTATACGAGGTGTAACATGACCGTGTATTCCGTCCATCAATAATGTTTAGCAACCCACAAAATCATACATACATGTATATATGATCAGCAGTGTGTTTCACATGTAAATGCAAAAAAATACCTTGTCATTTTTGAAGAAATGCTTAAATTTATTGTTTATAACAGGGTGGGGAAAAATAATTGATAATTTCAACTATGACATTGGAGACCTGCAATTTAAAACACTTTCAAGCCATATATAATTGTATAGCTATGTATAACATTTTTAATATATGTGTAATGGAAATATAACGATTTTATGCATAAAAGTGAATGAATGTCTTTTTCTCGAAACATGAAATTTATGAAAAACACAGTTTCCGGATATTTTGTCCCAAAATTTCATCCACTATTATTTCAGAAAAAATCTTTTTAAACAAAGTGATAAAATAGTTGATTCAGACCTAGATAACTTTTTACTCCTATATCTCTTCAATTTAAAAAACAACAAACTTTCAACACATGTACGTGACTTGAAAACTATTCTATATAAAACATATCCCTCTCTATTTTTGGCCAAAAAAACCCTAATAATTATAATGCCATGATTTTATTATCACTTTATCATACATCAACAGATTTGTAGAGAATATGTCAAACTCTCAGCTGATAAATAAAGTTTTGATGTGACGTACAAAACAAGCATACTGTCAATTATAGGTATTTTTGGGCGCCATAAAATGACGTAAAAAGAAAAAGTGATAATGTTTGCGATGTCATGGCAACGTCATATAGGACACAAATGATACACATAATACATCATTTAATTGCACTTAGATTCTAGTTTCCAACTGTACACTTCATTATCAGGTTATCTGATAATGTTCAAAAATAACCTGCCACACCTACTATATTTGCATGAGGTGTTATCTTAATAAACACATACTACTGGACTTGAACCATTTTAAATTGTGTATTTTACTTGTTTACATAAATTGCGATGCTTGTTTTGATTTATATAAACTTTTTTTAATGATATGTATTTTATTTTATGTTATTTTTGACTTGCATATTTGTATCTAATACATGGTGTTATAACCATGCCTAAATCGTCATTGTACGTCACTTTGAATGGTATAACCATAATACTGATTTTGAGATATGAATGAATATTTCAAACTTATCAGAGTTGCCAATACCTTGGTGTTTAACAGCTGACTGTGTCACCTCGACATTACTTGTGCTGGCCTCTGTATTGTGAACATCGGCATAACTTTCTACCATTGATCCTGTCAATAATAAAACAATGGCTGGCTTAGAATGAGAAGGTCGTAACTTCTACTTTATTTTGCAATATGCATCATTAGGCATGAGCCTATTTTTATGAAAATCGGAACTTGTCATGTCGACCAAATTGAAGTCGTAAAATCTGGGGTTTTTTTTGTAAAGAACAACCTTCAGACAGTGTTTCGTGTTTATTTAAACTATTGATCTTCTCATTCTATAGAAGCCAGCGAACAGTAGAATAACGTTTTGTAAACATAATACCGGTATGATAAACGTCCATCCTATAGTATGGGTTTTGCAAGCTGATCCATGAAATCGCTGGCTTAGAACGAGAAGGTCGTAAGTACAAAATCAATATTTTGAGAAAACAAGAAAAGCAGTCCGAAAAATACTCTGTACTTATAGTAAAACAAGTTGTTTCAACTTCATTGTGGTCAACATGACAAGTTCCGAATTTTCATGAAAATGTGCTCATAAGAAGTGCCTTGTGATGCTGATTTTAAATATGAATCTGACTTTTAAGGTCGTTAGTAGAAGTTATTCTTATTGTAGGTTAGAAATATGATTAACGTGTGACAGCTTACAGACATTATAGATAGTGGAATTATTAAGGTACATCCTGCATTAAAGAGCTTTGCATGCAATATTATGTCTTATTTCTTGCTCCATGTATGGTTTATAGAAAATGCGTCGAACTCAGTTAAACTGATTGAATTGTAAAGTAGTGACCTACTAGTACATTGTTTATATAGTCAGAGATACCTATAGATAAATTACAAACTACGCTTAATCAGTTTGGGATTGATAGGGCATGTTAAATATATCTCAATGCGTATTTTCAGAGACGACAGCACTCAACGGACAGACCGTTCACGAAATACACAAGGAAAAGTCAAAGATCACAAGTACGCCAAGATACTAGAAAGTCGGACAGGGAAAACAACACTCAACAGTTACTTAACCAGCAGATCACAGAAAACATTACAACATACAACGACTCTGCAATGTACCTTTGTTAGCAGAACTTGGTGCAATTGTGACATCGCCATCAGTAAGAACAATAATTTTAGATTTGTTTTCTATACAATCAATAGAATCTTCGTCAACTATATTCTTCCCAGTGGCATCTATGGCAACTAACTTAAACGATGCATCCGTTGGCAACTCGAGTTTCTTTATACCTATAACAAATTAAGTCGGCTACATACATATTGTATACAAATTAAAACAAGAGGGCCATGATGACCCTATATCGCTCACTTGATTATAAATGAAGCCATGCACATTTTTCACCCAACGGAATAATTTGAACATCTTGGTAGGAAACCACTAGATGATGCTACATACCAAATATCAAAGCTCCAGATATTGTAGCTTTAGACAAGAAGAATTTTATATGTTTTCCCTATATAAGTCTACGTAAAAACCTGACCCCCGGGAAGAGTCAATTTAGACCACAATGCCATAATTTAAACAAACTAGGTAGGGGACCACTATACGATGTTACATACCAAATATCAAAGCTCTAGGCGTTGTAGTTTTAGACAAATTGACTTTTATATGTTTCCCTATATAAGTCTACGTACGTAAAAACCTGACGCAAGGGTAGTGCCAATTTGGATCACAGGGGCATGAATTGAGCAATCTTGGTAGCGGCCCACTAGATGATGCTTAACACCAAAATAGCAAAGCTCTAGGCATTGTAGTTTTAGACAAGAATATTATTTTATGTTTTCCCTATGAAAAATGGTGACCCCCGGGCGGGGCTAATTTTGACCACAGGGGCATAATTTGAGCAATCTTGGTAGCGGATCACTAGATGATGCTAAACACCAAATACCAAAGCTCTAGGCATTGTAGTTTTAGACAAGAATATTATTTTATGTTTTCCCTATGTAAGATATATATGTAAAATGGTGACCCCCGGGCGGGGCTAATTTTGACCACATGGACATAATTTGAGCAATCTTGGTAAGGGACCACTAGATAATGCTTCACACCAAATATCAAAGCTCTAGGCATTGTAGTTTTAGACAAGAAGATTGTTATATGTTTCCTTATATAAGTGCATGTAAAACGGTGACTCCCGGTGCGGAGCCAATTTTCACCCCAGGGCCATAATTTGAGCAACTACTAAAGACACAATGTAGTACAGTTGTACTCACATTTCTTGATAAAATCTTCATATGTTGTGTACTTGATCAAATAAGCATATTCCTTTTATTGGAGAGGATACACTGAAGAATCGTGCCATATCTATAGTCGTTCCTCTGTCTGTCGTGGTGCAACCCACGTATCATTCAGGTGCTTCTGTTCTCTTCATTTCGCAAATTCGAAACTAATCAAAATACATTGCACAATCAGTCGATAGAAAAGAAATTCAAACAAGAACAAGAGATGTTTGTAAAACATTTAAATGCTCACATTGCAGCAAAATAATATGAAAAAGGCTACAGTGACCTTGGTCCGCGGACATTATAATGAATATTGAACATCTACTCATTCTTCTGGTGCTGGCCAACTTCCGTGTCAAGTTTAATGATCCCATGGCGAAGCTTTATTGAGTTCTTGAACAGAAACCATTTGTTCTATCAACCTGTCAACATGTTCATGTTGGTTCAATCAGAGCTGTGCTGTCTATTCAGCTCGATGAAAGAGGTTGGAAGAGT
Organism: Spisula subtruncata; assembly: GCA_963678985.1. Classification (NCBI taxonomy): domain Eukaryota; kingdom Metazoa; phylum Mollusca; class Bivalvia; order Venerida; family Mactridae; genus Spisula; species Spisula subtruncata. The sequence goes on from OY787676.1 coordinate 13,778,368, forward strand.
AACTCATAATGATATTGCATTTAGAAAAATTACTTAGTCCTGCATTGAAGAGCGAAACAGAAATATTATATACGAAATAAACCGCAGTGATACGGGACCCAATAATCTACCATTTCGTTTTATCATTAAAGTAATTAGGAAGTTCAATAGAACAAACAATGTGTAATTGTATCGTATACACATAGTCACATAATAACCACGTGATGAAATGTGATAGTAAGGTAATCAGACGATAGTGGACCTCTTATCACACCAGCTATCAAATCGATGGCTTAGAACCAGAAGGTCGTAACTACCTCTTACGACCTGATAAGACTCATACATATTTGAAATCTGCTTCACAAGGCGCTTCTTATGAGCATATTTTCATAAAAATCTGAAATTGTCATGTTGACCAAAATGAAGTTTTAAAAACGTGTTTTCCCATAGGTAAAGAATAAATTACAGACAGTTTTCTCTTGTTTTCTCAATATATCGATTTGGTAGTTACGACCTTCTTGTTCTAAGCCAGCGAAATATACGTATGTATACTGCATGTTATAGTATTGCTATTAAACTGCATGTAAAGCAAGTCTGGTGTATTAAGTTTAAACATTTCTCTCACTGTACATTACAGCCGAGTATTCTCTGCACTTTCAGATTAGTGAAAGTAGATATTTCCTTGGATGATGTAAATGACCCCATACTGAGTGTGGTCAGATCCCTATATCAGTGTAACGTGGTGGAGCTCATATGGGTCTGATTTAAATGAGATTGAGCTAAAAACGACTTTTGTTGACATTCATGAAATGTTAGGTCTTTTCTCATCTTCAAAATGGTGATTTCTAGGAGCAAACAAGTTCATGTTCATTCTGGTTTTTCATTCTGTTATCACTGCCAATTTATCCAACTAACTCAGGGGAAATCTCCTTTGTAGATAGCGCATTAGTTCATATTTCGCATGAAATAAAATACGAGTTCTTCATCATATAGTTCAGAATGTTAAGAATACGCCATTAGATACTTTTACACCAATTCCTTGATGACATCATCAAATGGCTTTTGAAATAGTCTTCAGTCTCAGTATTTGTCTACCAAGTCAGTGGCGCCATGGCCAGAACATGTATTAAACTAATTTAATGCACTATACGCCTTGATTTTGTAACATATGTTGCAACAGGTAACTGTATCATTGATAATGGAAAAAAATATTTGTCTTTCTCATAGTTTCTGTAGAAAATATAAATTTACATTTTGTTTCGTTTTGAAATATTCTTTTTCAATGAAACAGTTACCTGTGCACGTGACATGTAAATGAAATTATGAGGTTTATATACGAATTCAAAAGTTACTTGTAGACAGAATAAAGAAAAAAACTTAAAAAGATATACCTGAAAAAATCCCTTTGCAATAAACTCTCGATAAATCCAGTTGACAATCAACAACCTTTATTATACTTTATTGTGTAATGACTGACCTTTTGGTTAGTCTGTTTAATAGTGGGTTGATCATTAGCTAATCAAAGTCCAATTATGTTTAAGCTAGTTTCTGTTTCGTATGTTTTGTACTAAACAAAACAGTAAAGCGGTCTCGAACGATAATGTAGAACATTAACAGTCCAATTAGAATATTTTATGATTATACAAAATATTTTGTGTTTGTATAAGTTATGTAGTCGTGCATTAATGGTTTCACAATATTATAACCATTGTCAGAACAGGTATATTGTATTTTAGTGAAGCATTCCAAATAAAGATTACTACATGCATATATCAGCTTTCATAATTGGTTTTACACTGCAATAATGGACTAATTTTGAAATGCTCAATGATACGATTATGACGTGTTTTATCATATGATCTATGTACAGGTACATACAGTGTATGCATGCACAGTATGGGTTTTAAATTACACTTGTCTGTGCAGTCTTGATATAGACAGATAAACGTCACAACAATACACTGTACAAGGTCAGCAAACAGTTTAAAACAATTATGAGAAAAATCTGATCGAATTCAACACTTGTTTTCATTGTAGACGAAAATATTATACTAGACTATATATCGATGGCTTAGAATTACAAGGTCGTAACTACAAAATCGATATTTTGCGTAAACACGGAAAAACTGTCTGACATTTACTTTGTGCTTATGGTAAAATAAACTTTTACAACTTCATTTTGTCAACATGACAAGTTCAGATTTTTATGAAAATGGGCTCATAAGAAGTGCCTTGTGATGCTTATTCTAAATATGTATGAATCTGAAAAGGTCGTAAGTGGCACTTACACATGAGGCCAAAATATCCTATGTTTTGCCCCCCTCAAACCCTAGTTTTGTTTACTTATTTGAGAAAAATCAAAATATTATACATGTGCATTGACCTATTCTCTCTGGACATTTTGGTTCTTGCTGTATTTCTTTATCAAGGAATGTGTCTGTTGGTATTCTTAACATAAAATGGGAGATTTAAAGGTCAACTGAAGTAATGGAAACGAGCATTTTAGGAGGTATGAATGTAGTGTTTGTAGATCATAGACGAGGCGTTGTGGAATATCAAATACTTTTAGTTTTATTCATTCTGCGAAATAACACATCATAAGAGAGACTAGTGCGAGTTATATTATATTATTGATGTATTATATACCAGTAGGTACTCATCCAACAACTGACGCCACTTCTTTTCAGCTCTGAAATGGAAACAAGAAATTTTCGACGCTCTAGTGCTATAAATTCGTAAGTGGTACTTACGCCCTTTTTATGTTTTTACGCCATTCGATGCAGAACGTCATCGCGCACCTGTAGACCAAATATTATAGTCATAGCATTAAAATTGGCTTCAATATTGTGGAATTATCGGTAGGGCGTAAGTGCATTGAGTTCGAAATGAAAGTTTTATAAGGGCGTAACTACACAATCGACAAATTTAAAAAGGGTGTAACTACTAGTTACTCCCTTATATAATTTTAGTTTACTAACACACTTCAAAATCCTATAAGGGTCTAAGTCATAGATAGGCCCTTTTAAGATTTTGATAAGTGAGTTGAAATAGACAATCTTAAAAGGACCTAAGTCATACTTACGCCCTTTTAGGATTTATTGATTATCTGTCTTTAACCCATAGCCGACGACGTACGAGGGGTGATCAATATATTCGAGGACTTTCCTTCCCAATGTTGAATTAATGGAACTAGTGTAATGAAATTACACGCTGATGTAGATTAATCAATTATCTCGCGATTTGTCTAATTTTCTTTATAGTAACGTCACTATTTACTTTATGACGTCACTTTTTGTAACCATGGTGAAGCGCGCACCGTCGAGCATTTCGGGCGTAACGTTATTTCTGAGAAACGACACGCAATGAAAATTAACGCGAAACTTGTAAATTCCTCGCGATACCTTCAAAATGACTTGACTAAATTGTGCATGAATTCTGTGCGCTCCCAATTAGCCATTTTCATATGCTTTCTTTGTTTATGTGAGTGTAGGGTCTCTGCCAAACGGTTGAGTCGATAAAATAAGGATAAACGGCAAAAATAACACCACGTTAGGGACATTTTCCGTTAAATTCTGCGAAATAAGACGCATAGATCTCAATCAAATGTACCTGGCAAAAACGAAGACTAGTATAAGCTACAACACATAAAATCGTTCACTCCAAATCAAAAGGATTATGTCGATATTGCGTACTAAACTTGATAGGTCCTTTTTTCAGTCTTAATTGAAATAATCTAATTTTGTATAGTCAACCGCCCTTTTCTGAGTTTTGTTTCCAACAACGCATAGATAGTCTTTTTATTCCACCTCACATTCTAGAATCGGCTATTAACTACTTATTTCAGTAGTAAAAGACAACCAGTATCATACATAGAACCGGGTATCAGTCCAGAAAGGAGCTATGTGCTGCTCCGACGGTGACGCTTGGAATGACGTCGCGTGACGTCCAACGTCACGCGCCACTTGAATAAATCAAATAAGTTTATAAGGGCATTCGGTCGGAGACATCTAACTCCGAATGATGTTAAATCGCCTTGAGAATTGCTGCCAATATGAAATTGCTAGATGAAAAGTCCTCGAATATATTGATCACCCCTCGTATGTACTACTTACGCCCCTTTAGTATTTTCTGATGAATACAAAAGTTTGAAGGAGGGAAAATTCAAAACATCATTGTATCGTGTTTACTCCACAGAGGGCTATTTTCACAGGTACGTACGTGTACATATGCATTTTGACTTAATTAACATTAACGCATATTTACAATAGTGTTCTCCGTTATAAAATTGGACTGAGTCGAGAATAACACATGTTGTAAGGTTACATAGTATTCGGATAAACATGCACGTTTGATATATTCAGTGAAATTCCTGCTATTATATTTGATATGTCAATCCATTAAATCATATTACATCATGCAATTTTAATAGAGAGTGTTAGCGAGTCATTTTCTAATCGAAATATAATATCAATACCAATTCTAAATAAAAGCATTGAATTATTTTTAGGATATTGGAATTTAGTCAGACATGCATGATGACCATTGAGCCAAAGAATACAGTTATATAGATTCACAGGTATTTCTATCTATATGTGTATTATTCCTCGCCGTAATTACATTCAACTGCTTCTTTGTTATTCCAAGCAATCAATATATCCAGCGATAGACTGACTGTGTTGCATGTTTCAAAAACAGCAGTATGGACCGGCAAAAATATATGGACCGACAGGTAACTTTAGTCGTGGCATAGAATGCTCTACTACCCTAGGCCTATTCCCAAGTACAAACACTGCTGTAACTTTTTTATTGTTGAACCGAAACATGGCGTGTGTGTATTCGTTTTCTTGGGTAGATCACTTGCTACCAATTTTATGTACGATTTAAAAATAATTCCCATTTTTGTCACATTTCTGGGTTATTTTAGTGAATACACAGGAAGTACACATAGATCTTAGGTCTCCTCATAATGATCCGAAGTTCACGAATTAAAACCAAATGTATTTAAAATTTATGTTTCAGGACGAGACTACAGTACTGTAAGCAATGTACTCTGAATCAGAATATTCTGGTGCGAGCGACACTGAGAGCCACCTTGAAACAAATATCATCAGCTGCAAGTGCCACATATGTAACTTTAGGCCATCATTTCAAGTATTTTACCAACTATTAGAAAGAATTATCATCGAAGGACCATATTTGATACAATAACCTAATGGTGAATACTATGTAAGGTGTTTATTTGAAGACTGCGAACGGTATTATCACTTAAAATGTATACACCCAAACTTTCCAGATAAACATCTAAATCCAACACATCTGAATGACATTAGACAACACGGTATTCATTGTCCTAAGTGTGAACCCGGAAATAAAATTATTAATTACTAAGAAATATGGCTTGCAGAAATAAGTTAAAGCGAAATTTAGAGATCGTGTCGATTGATTCAGGAAAATATTCAAAGAACGAGAAAAGACACCGTCGAATTTTAGAAGTTTTAACATCATTAAAGCAATTGAATAACAAGCATAGTGGAATTAAGTTAAAACATGTTGATGATGAGTTACGTAGGATAGATAGTGAGGGAGTGAAACATGCTGACTATGAGATTAACAGGATAGAAAGTGAGGGAGTGAAACATGCTGACTATGAGATTAACAGGATAGATAGTGAGGGAGTGAAACATGCTGACTATGAGATTAACAGGATAGATAGTGAGGGAGTGAAACATGCTGACTATGAGATTAACAGGATAGATCGTGAGGGAGTGAAACATGCTGACTATGAGATTAACAGGATAGATCGTGAGGGAGTGAAACATGTTGACTATGAGATTAACAGGATAGATCGTGAGGGAGTGAAACATGCTGACTATGAGATTAACAGGATAGATAGTGAGGGAGTGAAACATGCTGACTATGAGATTAACAGGATAGATAGTGAGGGAGTGAAACATGCTGACTATGAGATTAACAGGATAGATAGTGAGGGAGTGAAACATGCTGACTATGAGATTAACAGGATAGATAGTGAGGGAGTGAAACATGCTGACTATGAGATTAACAGGATAGATAGTGAGGGAGTGAAACATGCTGACTATGAGATTAGTAGGATAGATAGTGAGGGAGTGAAACATGTTGACTATGAGATTAACAGGATAGATAGTGAGGGAGTGAAACATGTTGACTATGAGATTAACAGGATAGATAGTGAGGGAGTGAAACATGTTGACTATGAGATTAACAGGATAGATAGTGAGGGATTGAAACATGCTGACTATGAGATTAACAGAATAGATAGTGAGGGAGTGAAACATGTTGACTATGAGATTAACAGGATAGATAGTGAGGGATTGAAACATGCTGACTATGAGATTAACAGGATAGATAGTGAGGGAGTGAAACATGTTGACTATGAGATTAACAGGATAGATAGTGAGGGAGTGAAACATGTTGACTATGAGATTAACAGGATAGATAGTGAGGGATTGAAACATGCTGACTATGAGATTAACAGGATAGATAGTGAGGGAGTGAAACATGTTGACTATGAGATTAACAGGATAGATCGTGAGGGAGTGAAACATGCTGACTATGAGATTAACAGGATAGATAGTGAGGGACTGAAACATGTTGACTATGAGATTTACAGGATAGATAGTGAGGGAGTGAAACATGCTGACTATGAGATTAACAGGATAGATAGTGAGGGAGTGAAACATGCTGACTATGAGATTAACAGGATAGATAGTGAGGGAGTGAAACATGCTGACTATGAGATTTACAGGATAGATAGTGAGGGAGTGAAACATGTTGACTATGAGATTAACAGGATAGATAGTGAGGGAGTGAAACATGCTGACTATGAGATTAACAGGATAGATAGTGAGGGAGTGAAACATGCTGACTATGAGATTAACAGGATAGATAGTGAGGGGGTGAAACATGTTGACTATGAGATTAACAGGATAGATAGTGAGGGAGTGAAACATGCTGACTATGAGATTAACAGGATAGATAGTGAGGGAGTGAAACATGCTGACTATGAGATTAACAGGATAGATAGTGAGGGAGTGAAACATGCTGACTATATGATTAACAGGATAGATACTGAGGGAGTAAAATGTGTTGAAAATGAAATTAATGGAGCAGCAGATAGGTCGTCTGATGAAGTGCAATATTTTGCAAGAAAATTTAATAGTACAGATGCAGATGCATTGAAATATATTGAAAGTGAAATATATAGTGCAGATATTGGTGAATATGATCAGACTGAGTATGGTTCAGGTGATTTTGTCAGTTTAAGTATTTTTATGCAAGAAAACCAAGAAGATTTTTTAATATACGACACAGATGGAAACTTGGTTGCAAATTCGGTAGAAAACCGAGTTGACGCACTGAATATTTCAAATATAGATGAAATAGACTTAGATGACTCAATGGGGAGTGAAGTAGAAATAGGAAACAATGACATGAATGATAATGTGATATATGAAAAATTGAAGCCTGTAGAGAATTCAGCCGATGATACTGATACAGAGTTCTATATTTATCTTTCCGACGAAGCATTGGTAGCAAGTGATTCAGGAGTACATGCATATGCTAAGGAAACTTCTAAAAGACTATCATGGAAGAAAAGACGAGATACAGAAAGATGGATGCGATCAAGATACAAGAGAAGGCGAATAGACGGACAGGAATATGAATCATGCACAGGCAAAAGGGTACCTAGTAAACATCCAAAAGAAATAAAGTGTAAGTGTATGTGGGGTGTAAAGAAATAAACAGCCAAACACAACAACAGATATTTGATGAGAACTGGAACTATGAGTTTGAAAATCAAAGACAGTTTTTAATCCACCATGTGCAGGAGGTTGAGACGAAAATTCAAACAACAGGAAACAAACCATTTAGACGTACTAAGACACTGATGTATTATTTACCAGTTGGTGACGAGTTACTTAGGGTTTGTAGTAAAGGATTTTATAATACTTTGGATATAAGTGTAAAAACAATCCGTTACAGATTAGACAAAGGTCAGTATTCAACCAAGGATAAGAGAGGACAGCATGTCCTGAGAAGGAAAGAAATCATGTCCGAGACCATATTAAGCAATTTCCCAAAGTTCCTTCTAATTTTTGTCGCAAAGATGTACAGCGACAGTACTTAGATCCCAATTTAACTTTGAAAAAGATGTTTAGACTGTATGAAGATAAGTGCGTAAGTAAAGGAAGAAAAACTCAAAAGTTAACTTGGGATTCCATATGCCGAAAAAGGATTTGTGTCTTTTTTGTGAGACATACAGGACCTCAGAGGAGCAAGAAAAAAAGACCACGAATATAACTTACACGTTGAAAGAAAAGAAGATGTACGAAAGCAAAAGGAACGAGACAAAGAAAGAGCAAAGAAAGAAAAAACTACCAGAGTCATTAACTTTGACTTACAGAAAGTATTAATTTCCCCCAAAACTGAGGTAGGAAGCGCATACTACAGTAGAAAATTGTCAACATATAATTTCACTGTGTTCGATGTTGACTCTACTAAGGCAATGTGTTATATGTGGTACGAGAGCATAGCACAAAGTGAAACTATCGTCAATTAAAGGATTTTAACTTAAACAGGCTTACACTGACAAGATATCAATATCAGAAAAGAAATACAAAGATCTGATGAAATTATGTAAAGAAAATGTTATTCCATCAAGATTACATACATTCTACCAAGATTTACCCCATGGCAAAACTGTTAGTTCTGATGAATCAGATAATGAATGTAATTAAACATTGATGAGCAAGGTAGTGATAGAACAACTGCCTAATGTGAAGGTACTACAGTATGGTAACATTTCAACATGAAGTTCAATTACGTTGATGTATTTCAGACACTGTCAAATAGTATTGCTTGTCCAAATGTTGATTAAGTACAACATTGTAAAAATGTTCTCATATTACTAGTTAATATATGTTAAAACTTTATTAACTTTCTCTGTTAATGTTAACCGTTTTGAAATTGTTATTTAGGCAAATAGAAAGTTATCGTTCATAATGTTGTCTTACTAGTTTGGAACATAATGTAAATACCACATTAGACTACACTGAGAAATTTTTAATGTTTAAATCGATTATTCAGGTCAGACACTTGTTTACATAACATTGTGTACATAAACATTGCAATTTCTGTTATTAATATCTTATTTTTATATATTTTAAGTGTATTAATATGTTCCTTAGTGATAAAGGTATTGGTTTTCACTGCCTTTATCTCAAATTATAATGTTTAAAACAATAAAAATACAATGTTATGATATTGCAATGTTTGCATACAAGTGACAGTTCTGATTAAATGGACTTATACTGCAGATCGATTGATAAACCACAGTGTGATGACGTGCTATGGCCTATTTCCTAAGCAACAGTGTTATGCTTTCGAAAAGAGGGATTCGAACCTATATTAAACGGCGCCAATGCCTAACAATGTAAAGTACGAATGAATTACTTCACTCGGCTATCACAACAAACCAAGCACTACCAGTACCAGTATTATTGTGACTGCGCCATACCTAACCAGTAATCGGTTGATACGGATATAAAATGACTATATGAACGGTGTGACTTTTTACAGCATCCACACAGAACATAATACTGTTGCGAAATACATAGTTTGCACCTACAGTGGGATTCGTACTGAAAGGCAACTTCACCTATCAATGTGAAGTATTAAGTCATTAGACCAGACGGCTATCGCAACAACCTTATGATTGAGGAAGTTAACTGTACGCTAATTTGTCACTTATCATAATTTTTAATTGATATAGATCAATTTTAAACTAACATCTTATTGATAACCCATTGAGTAAACCGAATTCTTAAAGGTCGTATGTGGTAGTAACGCCCTTTTTGCAAAATCCGAGTTATAAGTTTAAAAGGACGTAACTGTTAGTTACGACCTTTTAAAGTTATCGACCGATGCATACCAATGATCATATGAAAAGGGCATAAAACGAATTTCGTATTTTTTATAGAAATGGTGTATTATTGTATAGTGAAAATGTTTTACATAAGTCAATAATATGTGTTCTAACAATGTTTCAAATTTCGTCATGATTGAAAAAGTATTAAAGCCGGCAGACAGTTGTTTTTAAATTGCCCAAAAGTTGTCAAAATGCACTTACGCCATTATAGCACTAGAGCTTTTATTGAACGCAGTCTTGTTTAGATAGAGATGCATCAAAAGCAAAAAACATGCAAAGCAAAAAGCAATTATTATACACATTACTGTTTATATATAATATTACACTGTAGTGTATGTACCCAACAACACACACATGCTGTAGAAAATATAATAAATATTCTAAATGCTCTTTTTTCCATTTCAGGTGACGTTATGGGTAGATCTTCATCTGTGAAGTTTCTCACAAATACTACCAGAAATCCAACCCTCAAAAATGATTTTTTTGTTACTATTGTGTCCTGCTTCATCTCTGAATAAATTATTGAACTTTAGAGTAGTGTTGCCTCTAAGAATATATTCTATGCATCAAGTGTGGATCCAGAGGGGGTGTACCAGGGTACTGTTTTATCAGCGTATTTACGGAAATCGTAAACTTACGTTCAAATTTAAAGTCTGTTTAATTTATTAACAACTACAATTTGGAAACAGAAATTGTTTGTAGGTGTTTATGAACTGAATCTTGATAAGTATTGCAGCTCCATTTACCACATTATATATTTTTAACGTATTATTAAGAATTTAAATTTGATTGTAAGTTTAAGATTTCCGTAAATACTTTGATAAAACAGTACCCAGAAGCCTAAGGGCCAATTAAAATTTCACGAAAACATGGATATTCATTTATTACACCCAATTTAAGCAGAAACAGGTTAGATCCAATCTCAGCAAAAACTGGTTAAACACAATCAAAGTAAAATAACTGGTTGGTCCCTTTCAGAAAAAAGCTGGTCTGACCCCCTCCCCTCCTGAGAAAATACTCTGGATCAGCGCATGGCACATGGTTAATAGAAATATGTTTGTACATCTTCTGGAAAAAAGAATTTACAAGGAAACAGTTAAATAAGAGTATATGCAGTACTGATCTGCTACTCCATACTTCATCAAAAAGAGTGTTGGAAATGGAACATTGTGACATATCGGACGTGTTTGAGATATCAACTTGACCATTTCATGAGACACGGAGAGAGTAATCAAATGCTTGTGTATGCATTAATTTGACCATTCTTATTTATAGTGTAGTAAAGCTTGGTAAAACATGATTCTGACTTTAATTAGAATAATTTACCAGCTGATACTTCGTCTATGTTTATAACCTCAGTTGTACTTTTTCATAAGCGGGTACCGGGGAGCATCACGAAGACACACAAGGTGCATTACAAACACACATTTATATCTACGATACTGATATTGCACGATTTGCTTGCGAAAATTGATACATGTTTTATATACAAAACAAGAATCATGTTATATATTGATTATGAATATCATGCTTAAAGGTCAGGATCTCCTAAATATATCAGTCACTGTCTTTAGAATATAATGGATACCAAGCATTTGTAAGATGTAGTTGAAAATGGACAACAAATATCAATGGAATGATCTATATAGGTAGCTGTTAATTGCAATATTGATGACTGGTGTCATGATAAAGAAACAAAGAAGTAGCACTTTTAGAGAAGAAAAACATTTGGCAGCAATTTTATATTAGATATTTCCCTTTTATGCTGAGAGGCTAACAAGGGAATTTCTGGTACCATTTCGACTCCTTTTGAATGATGCACCATGTGATCTAGTCCTTACAATAACACAACACTTGATGGTCAGACATTAAAAAGAAGCCACTAGGAGACAGCAAGCATGTATTTGTGGGATCAAACAGGGTACCCACACTTGATGAGAACACTCTACCACTAGGCTATCGAGGAGGCGGTACTTATTTATGAAGCAGAACTACTTAATAATATGACATAATTTATGATAGTTAACAGCATCATGGACCATATAGCTTCCTGAGAGCATGGAGGCTTAATTGTTTTGACAAGGATTTTAATTATACCAACAAAAAACATGAATACAGGCCCAAATGCACAAGTGAAATCAAACGCAAGCTTCCCGACATTTGGGAAGGGGTTTTGACTTTTTTTATCAACACCTGGGTAAAATCCCTGACCACAAAGCAGGAACAATGTAATTGTAACCGAAATAGACTGTGCCTGGCACAAAGGGTCATAGTGAGCCTCTCCATTGCCCCCCTTGCCCCCCTCCCACTATCAAAGGCTAAGCCAGTGAAATATAGACTTGGTTGTATTTCCTGTGAACAAAAGACCTGCATCCAACCAGCTGGTTCACCGGAAAAGTAAAACCCCAGTAATATACCCCAGCACTTCCGCAATTAGGAGAGGGGCTGCATGGTTTCAAAAATAATTGTCATTTAAGCCAAATGTTGTAATCTTTATTTTGTAAACATGTGAACTTTTATTTATTTAAGCATGTATTCTAACTGTTGGATGTATATCTACGTTTATATGATACACGATATGACTCATTGAATGTCATGAACTGTCCTGTGAACCAGCTACAACAGAACTCTGACACAGCATGTTGATGCAGCCTTTATATGATTGGTTATATAATGGCATCAGTACGCCACACATCAGTACTTTCAGTGCTTTGAATTCGTTTTTGTCTAAGACAGTTGCTTTCTTCTAAGTGAGGTTTTCCAACCTTGTCGGTGTTCAGTAACCTCCCCCCTCTGATACAGCGATCGAGACAGATATTGTATTCACCGCAAATAATGTCTGAGGCCTATACTTAATATATATTTGTTTAGTTGAGGGTATAGAAATACGCCCAGTGTTCAAATATCAAGGAATTTAATAGCAAAACTCCTTTAAAGCCTATACATTGAATAAGTTGATTTTTTTAAAGGAAAAGAATGATAAATGACATGTTGTAGTATTGCTATTTAACTATATATACAGCAAGTTTACTCTCTAAGTACACTAATGTATAAAGTTTAAACATTTCTCTCACTGTAAATTACAACAGATTATTCTCTGCACTTTCAGATGTGTGAAAGTGGCGATTTCATTGGATGTTGTCATGTTCATATCGACATGACCCCATGCAGTTTTTACTGCCAGAGTATCAAACTACCTTAGGGGAAACAAGCTCCTTTGTAGGCAACTCATTTGTTCATATTTGTCCGGTCGCGAGGAAGATGAACCTTGCAAAACATGGCATACAAAATTTTATTAATGAATCTTGTAGAGGACACCTTGGAGGTCCAGAAACCGATTGATACGTGTCTGGTATCATTGGGGAGAATTTGTAATTTACGTTATTAGGAATATGTTACCGAAATAATATACATACTATTATAATCAACCGAAAATAAAGGTAACTTGATGTTAAAAACATTATTTATTAAACAAACAGCAGTCTATAATTTGCCCTTTTATATACATTGGTATAAATACATGTATAGTACTTTGAAATTGAAGTAATTTACATTGCCTTTTATGTTGCCATATAAAAAGTAAAATATGTTACAAGTTTATAAACTCATACAATAAGCACCATTTCTTCCATAAAATTGCGTACATTGGTACTTTGGAAAGATATGTGCGTCTGTCAAAAAATGCTTATCCTGTATATTGATGTATATGTATACACATTCTCAAAATGTCAGTCAATTGTCTGTCATAGCTACATGTACATTACACACTCTAATAATTATATTTGTATATGACAGTACTTTTTTCACAAACGAATACATATGTACTACATTGTAAACACATTAGATTTTATTGTTTATTTTAAAAATTCAGGTTATAACCTGTAAAACTGAAAATCTGCTGCTAGAAGCACAAAACACCTCACTTAGATGTTTCCTACAAACAATAAATTGATTTAACGTGTAAATGTTGCTGTTAATTTGCATACATAATACGTCGAGGAATGCACTAAATGCTGGGCGAGAGGGGCACGGGCTGAACGAGTTAATATGTTTTACATCTGTCTAATAACAGGTAAAAGCTAATTTACGTGACTGTTTTGTGGATGTGATAACTGTGTAAATATTTACGATAATTCTTCATTTTAAACCAGCTTGACCACAAATATAAGTACCAATAATCAGAGACATTGTACAGTAAAACACACCCAAAGTTTTAATAATGCAGTCTATTTCATGTCTGAAACACATAAATACCGGGCATTTCATGTTGTATTCTAACGTAACGCCCACAAATCGTATATCTATTGCTCATTTATCTTTGATCCGACGTCTTTGGAATTAATCTGTATGAAATTTTACATAATCCGAAATCGACAATAGCTATTAAAAATGCACACAAAGGCTACAATATGTATTACCTGACTGTATACTTGTATGTGACGGTTAAAAAGACGTAATGTCAACGAAAAACGTGATATAATTTATCTCATTCTGTGTCATTAAGACGCATTTGGTGAGAACTGTCGATATGTATACAGATAAACACTGCATACTTGGAATTAAATTGAAATGTTCAAAGGAAAGTGTCAATCATTAACAAATGGGACATAATGTCTACCCCTTTGTCAGCATGAATCTTAAACGTCACTTAAAATACAATTTAGTGAACCTAAAATTTCAGTTCAATATTTGGATTTCTTATGAACCTACGATTGATATGTTTTGCATTTGAAGACTTACAACGTGATGTTTGAATATAATAACTTTCAATAAGTAGTATTTGTCTATATATATATATTTGGCATTAAATTTGATGTTTGGAGAGTAAAAAATGATAGAATTTTCAGTTCTTGTAGTTACAAAAATTGTAATAAATTATGAGAAGCAATGTTATCTGTTACATTTACTCGCACCTTTCACAATGCATGTGAATTGTATATACTATGTATTATGCCTAATAAAATAAATAAATATGTTTTATTTCATGCTTATCGGTGGCTTACGGCGGAATAACGGTGGATTTTCCCCCGATAATTTAACAGTTCATAATGTCACAGTTCATAATTTCACGCAAACGGACTATTTTAAAAAACAAATTTCCCCGCCGCCAAAAATAAAATATTTTCACCTGCTCTCTAAATCTTTTTTACGTGACCACATTTTATTCCACACGTAAACTTATCACTACGAGCAAAATATACATCGATTTGATTTTTTTGGCGAACTTTTACCGAAAGGTTTGATAGTATAAGGTTACAATTGTCTATATAATTACAGCACAAGTTGTATCATTTTATTATATGCTTTCAATGGATTATGGCGATTTTCAGTGAAAATAACAATGACAAATAACAGTGAAATAACATTTTTGATAATTAACTGTTTTTGACGGAACTACATTCTTCAATGAAAAAATAAATTACCTCCCTTTATTTCATGTTTACCGGTGGTTTACGGCAGAATAACGGTGGATTATTCCCCGATAATTTCACTGTTCATAATTTCACAGTTCATAATTTCACGGCAAACGGACTATTTTTTAAAATCAAATTTCCTCGCCGTCAAAAATAAAATAATAAGCATTTTCACTTGCTCTCTTAATCTTTAACAAATAACACAATATTATATATATATACAATGTAAAACAAATGGACGAAATTGAAGCCATTGCAGAAGAACTATTTGATTGCAACTCAACGCGTGCATGGCGGGAAAACGACGTCACGCAAAACATTCGGGGTATATAGTGGAGTATTTCCATCATTTAAGCAATTTGAAGCATGAAATAAATAGAATATTAGTATTTTACCGTGTATGATCGTTTCATAATTCACCTCGTGAGCAGCTGACTTATATTTTCACTAGTGGCTACGCCACTAGTGAAAATATTACATCAGCTGCTCACTCGGTGAATTATCAGCCGATCATACACGGAAAAATACAAATATCCTCTGTGTATTGTTTGTTTAATTTCATATTTACCTCCTTGATTATGTCTGCTACTTAACAGCTGTCAAAAATGGAGTATTTGAATCTGATACCAATGGCTTTGAATTTGAAGCCTTTTTGGCATTTATTCGAGCCTCATTCACAGGTAACTGTATCATTGAAAACGAAATTTTTTTTTTTATTTAGATCTATATTTTTGTATACGTATAGAAAGAAAAATATAAATTTTCTAAAAAAATGTTTCCCCGAAAATTCTTTTGTTTTTTTCGTTTTTACGATACTGTTGGCATACTGCACCTGTGTGACCTCATTATTGTGAGGAATAAAATGAACCTAGATCTACTGCAAATCGAGAACCTCAACAAGTGACAGTCAGGTGAAAGAACCACTATTTATGTTAGTGCATTCCTAGAAGGCCTTAAGAAAGAGAATGGATCCTTCTTATAAACTTCAATTTATTGGAGAGTTTGGAGGCTTATTCTGTTCTGACATGCCAAGGTCTCAGAATGAAATCTATTGTTCCGTATTTAAAAGGCGAATCTGAAATCTGAACGAGCTTTGAACAATTCAAATAAAAGCAATAAACACAAACCTACAATTTATCGAAGCATATAGAATCCACTGCCTGTAAATGATCATACTAAATGCATTTTGAGATTCAAAATCGCATCTCGTCAAAAAAATCAACATGTCTCCTCGTTTTTCGATGTTGTCATGACGTCAAAACACATGATAAAGTCACTCTGTACGTCGAGTCACGTTTTTAATGTTGGTCTAGACAATGGAGGCATGCATAATATGCATGTCCCAGAGCACGTGACTTGGTCACATGCTCTGGGCATGCGTCTTTCATCGGTGCTTTCCCGGTACCGGTACGAGTATTTCCCCTTACTAACCAGACTGACGACATAGAAAAAATAAGTCTATGACGTGATAATGATTAAAAATTCCAGGCATCGTGACTTGAATTCACCATGGTGGATGACAAAACTGTTTGTTGACAATGAAATTACTCCGCGATCAAATTTAATAAATGCCAGTTATTTCGCTTTCAATAAAACATTAAAATAATTTTGTGTTCGTCAAATATTATATTTGTTTTATTTATAAACTTTACACATATCTTGTTTTATGTTTTGCGGAAAAAATACTACTGCAAATAGTTGCACTACTTTCAGTGGAACTTCTGTTAAAAAGGTGAATAGGTTGAAATGAATTTGGGGCGCCCCACGGGATGAGGTTCCAAGAGGGAATTGATAAATATTGATAATATGATTAATTACGCATATAATAAACAGAAAATTTGTTGATTTTTGATTTCACTCGTAATCACATAAATCTATATTTTCACTCGTGGCTATGCCACTCGTGAAAATATTGATTTCTGTGATCACTCGGTGAAATAAAATTCGATCTTACACCAAAATCAACAAATATCCTCTATGTATTCTTGTATCGATAGATGTTTATTTTATTTTACGGGACGCAAGCTGCAGTTAAACACATGCACCAGCATATATAATTATGTTTTATGTAAAAATAAAGAGATAGTCTATGGCAAAGCCTAAAGCCTTTGTATGTACCAGTGTTGAATGCTTTGATACTTTTTTTGGTGGGAAAATGTGATTTCTGTATTTGGTAGAATAAGAATAATTATTAGTTATATCGAGTCAAGAGTATGCAATAGTACATTTTTATTGTGATAGCTGTACGTATTACTTAATTGTATGGTTTTGAAGTATACTCAAGTGATTTATAGTCTCAAGATACTGTCTCTATTGATTATATTTGTAATTGACATAATTGGACGCACTGAATAGGAATAATTTATTGTGTTGAAATAAATGAAACTCACTCTATTTTTGCATATATAAAGGTTTATTACCTCCCTTAGATCACCAGTATTCACTTAAATGGTCTTATCGTCATGTTTCAATATTTAGAAATAATATCAAGATGTATTATTGGACGTTTAAAGACATGATCATGTATATAAACATGTTTATGTACCATAAACGATTGAATTATTCTGTCTGTATTACATGGATCCCATTTAGATCGGATTGCCTCCCTTTTTATCTATTTTAATGAACATTGATGACAAAATTATACTTATCAAAGAGTACTAAATGAGTGATAAGATATAATTTTGAATTGAATATACGCTGTTTTTAATATAGAAACTATTGAAGACCAATAATGGGTACATATATATTGAAACTCATTATTGGCGGCCATCTTGGACACCATCTTGTTTCTAGGGAGTTCCCCAAAGAAACCAAACACGTATCAATCGGTGTCTGGACCTCTAAGGTGTCCTTTATAAGAATCATCAAAAGCATTTTTCTATGCAAGATTTTGCAAGGTTCCGTCGATATTTCAAATTCTGCTGCCGGACTATATTTGAAAATAAATAAAAGTTCCTCATCATATATTTCAGAATGTAAAAACAAACAACATTCGACACGTTTACACCAATTCATTGATGACATCATCAAAATGGCTTTTGTTATAGTCTTCAGTCTCAGCATTTGTCTACTAAGTCAGTGGCGTCATGGCCAGAACATGTATTAAACTAATTTAATGCACTATACGCCTTGATTTTGTAACATATGTTGCCACAGGTAACTGTATCAATGATAATGGAAAAATATATTTGTCTTTCTAATAGTTTCCATAGAAATATATAAATTTACATTTTTTTTTCATTTTGAAATGTTCTTTTTCAATGATACAGTTACCTGTGCATGTGACATGTACATGAAATTATGAGGATTATATACGAATTCAAAAGTTACTTGTAGACAGAATAGCCTAGAATAAAGAAAAAAAAGTTAAATAGATATACCTGAAAAAATTCCCTTTTCAATAAACTCTCGATAAATCCAGTTTACAATCAAAAACCTTTATTATACTTTATTGTGTAATGACTGACCTTTTGGTTAGTCTGTTTAATAGTGGGTTGATCATTAGCTAATCAGAGTCCAATTATGTTTAAGCTAGTTTCTGTTTCGTATGTTTTGTACTAAACAAAGCAGTAAAGCGGTCTCGAACCATAATGTAGAACATTAACAGTGCAGTTAGGACATTGTATGAGTTACAAAATATTTTGTTTATATGTTCACGAAATAGTACAACCATTGTCAGAACAGGTATATTGTATTGTATTTTAGTGAAGCATTCAAAATAAAGATAACTACATGCATATCAGCTTTCATAATTGGTTTTACACTGCAATAATGGATTCGACCGTTGCGTCGCTCTACGTATTGCTACCCTAAATATTGTCCGTTGCCTAAACAAAGCACTACGTAGCGCTTTCTTCGAGAGGTTATAATTATTTAAACCTCTCGGTCAAGGATAACCCATGAAAGTGCAAGCACTTATTTCCAATGGGGTCCCGTTTTTTGCTGAAGGGACAGCAGATGTAAGAGATAGTGGTGTGATACAAGGTATCCGGGCGAGATGCCCTAGCTCTTTCCGAAGAGACACCTTGGTTCTTTAACGTGCCCGTTGTATAGAACCGATACACGCGAGACTACCTCTGGGTTGCTAACCCGGCCGAGGATCGAACCCGGGACCTCTCGATCAGTAGTCAAGCAGGCTATTCGCTCGACCACCGTACCACCTAAGGTTATCCATGCCTTCTATATTTAATTGAATATGAGGTAAATGAACGAATGAAGGCGCTCGGTAGCGCTTTGCTTAGGCAATGGGTACATGGAGAACAGTACTTACTGTTGAGCATTTCGTAAAGTTTCTATAGTACACAGACGTGTGACGAACAGCATACACTTGTGTGTACATATGAAGTTAATATACAAATGTATGTGTATGTATGTGACCTCTGGCTCACTTTATTTACCAGTATAAAATACACTTATATGCATGACAAAATGCTCAAATTTAATTTTAGTCGTACATGTTACACATTGTTTTTAGCTTACTGACTGAAAGTAATAGAGTAATAATAAGTAATATGGTTTGCTACGAGTACAGGTACTCGTACACGTTCGATTCGCAACCTCTCTAGTATTGCAAAGAAAACAATCGTGAATGCTTGGCCATTTCCGTGTGTCTCCGGTAAATATCTCAATGTATAAAGACCGAGGTAATCGGAATGCAAACAAAAAGCGTACATTCAATAATAGAATATTGAAAGGTTTATGTTTAAAACCACGTAAAATTTAAGAAATATTTTACAATATACGAATATATCGTACATGTAAAGTACAGACTAATTTTGAAATGCTCAATGATACGACCATTATGACGTGTTTTATCACAGGTACATACAGTGTATGCATACACTGTTATTAATACAGTATGGGTTTCAATTTACATTTTGTACAGTCCTGATATAGACAGATAAACGTCACTACAATATACTGTACAAGGTCAGCAAACAGTTTAAAACAACTATGTGATAAATCTGACCGAATTCAACACTTGTTTCCATTGTAGACGAAAATATTATACTAGACTATGTATGTATTAAAAGTAATCATCCCTAAAGGTTGAACAAAACAGCCGTCGAAAATACATTCCATTTTCATTTTTAATTCGTAAACGACAAAGGCTAGTGTTATCCTCAGCGGATTTTATCTGGTTTATGTTACCAAACACATGTTTACCACAGCAACCTTATATTTTTCTACAAATGCCACTAAACATTATCCAATACACCGTTACTGACAAGCACCCTTACTTATTTGAATTGCTGGCGGCACACACATGAGGCCAAAATAAATAATCGTTTACGCTACCCCTACCTATCCTATGTTTTGCCCCCCTCATACCCTAGTTTTGTTTACTTATTTGAAAAAAATCAAAATCTTATACAT
The DNA here is from genome assembly GCA_963678985.1 of Spisula subtruncata. Taxonomy (NCBI): domain Eukaryota; kingdom Metazoa; phylum Mollusca; class Bivalvia; order Venerida; family Mactridae; genus Spisula; species Spisula subtruncata. Next base: position 13,799,107 of record OY787676.1, read on the forward strand.
GTGATTTGACCTATTCTCTCTGCACATTTTGGTTCTTGCTGTATTTCTTTATCAAGGAATGTGTCTGTTGGTATTCTAAACATAAAATGGGAGATTTAAAGGTCAACCGAGGTAATGGAAACGAGCATTTTAGGAGCTATGAAAGTAGTGTTTGTAGATCATGGACGAGGAGTTATAGAATATCAAATAATTTTAATTTTATTCATTCTGCGAAATAACACATCATAAGAGAGACTACATACGAGTTATATTATATCATTGATGTATTATATACCAGTAGGTATGCTACATTTGAACTCATCCAACAACTGACGCCACTTCCATTTCAGCACTGAAATAGAAACAAGAAATATTTGTTAAACATTAGAGCACCAAAGACATCTCAATAGTCAGAAAGAATGCAGGTCACAGAGAGACCTTGTCATTTGACCTACTGTCCTTAAAACAATAGGTAGGCATATCATATACTGGTACATGTCAACCTTCATGACAAGTTTAAAGATCACAGGACATGTGCGCTCTTGAGTTATTGAACGAAAACCATTCGGTTTACCTACCGATCAAACAGATGGCCCGATATGGGCAAGTCAACGTAGTTGTATCCCCTCATCAAAGTTGGGGACTGTAAAAAGTAAATAAAATGCCAGATAGGGAAGGCAGCACTCATATTAATCAACCAGGCTCAGAAAACATACAACATTACATGCCACCATTACATTGTTACAGTTAACTAAACGAGAAAATTAACTGAACTACCGAACTACCAACTTTCAGCAGCCAAAACGTGGGAAGTCCTCATAGAAGTCCCAGCTGCCCAACGGCTGAAAAACCAACGTTCAGCAGTCAAAACAACGTGGGAAGTCTTCATAGAAGTCCCAGCTGCCCAACGGCTGAAATACTTTGTTTCAGCAGTCTAAACAATGTGGGAAGTCTTCATAGAAGTCCCAGCTGCCCAACGGCTGAAATACCAACTTTCAGCAGTCAAAACATGGGAAGTCTTCATAGAAGTCCCAGTTGCCCAACGGCTGAAATATCAACTTTCAACAGTCAAAACGTGGGAAGTCTTAAGCAGCAGCGCCCAACGGCTGAAATGCCTTGCCTCAGCCAGAAAAGCATGGAATGACCTAGTTTCAGTTATGAAAAGATCATTACTTTATTACAGCAACAGCAAGTATAGATAGGCACATTGACCTAGTTCGAAGCATGTGTAATCGTACAGTATAATTATCTCCACAATGGTGCTATAGAATGAATATAAGTATATACTTACGACATCTCACAAAGAGGTTTGAAAAGATGTGTACACGGTTCATCGACCCATTGATAATTACGTGAAGCCCATATAGCTCCACAATTAGAATGTTTACCCTCATTGGGTTGGCCACTTTGCCAACCGAAAAATGGAGGAGTAGCTTCAGAGGGGTAAAGTTTCCACACACCTTCAATTGCCTCGTCTGTCAAACCAATCCAGTGGTTGGCATCTACGAAATATGAGCTTAACATGGTAACATATAATTGAATACGATGGTTTCTCTAATATGGTCACCATAGCAACGACGGGAGTTATTTTATCATAATTTAAGAGACATTTTAAATCTTAAAGATAGTACTTTATTATCAAACTACTCAAAATGAAATCGATGGACATGACTTTTTCTCATTTTAAACCTATTCCTTAATATCATTACATAATTACTATTATAATGTCAATAAGCCCGGTTTTCATAGAGAACGGCTCAAGTGTATATATGTAGAGTTATTAATTAGATTACCTTTTAAATCACCCAAATAACTTTGTAAGAAAGTATTCTCCGCCGCAGACTCTATGTTGACCAAATTAGCTTTGAAATGTTCACAGAAATGCTGAAACAAAATAGTGATTAGTTGCATTTTAATCTCAACCACATACAAGTATATATATATATATATACATATACACTCATTAAATGTTATAAGTACACCAACACAGTACATAGCGTTACAGTGTAAAATGTCGGTCGGTCGACATGCCGAATGGTTTTTCAATAATAACTCCAAAACGATTGGACCTAGGATTCTTAAATTTTAGGCGGAGATTATTCATCCTCCAAAGATGACCCGACTCAATTTCAAGGTCATTTGGATCAAAGGTCAAACGCACCATGACCTTTGAACACACAACACCCACTGGTCCGTATCATAAGAAATATAGGACCTAAGATCGTAAAACTTTACAGAGAGATTGCTTATCATCTGATGAAGGCTCCTACTAATTTTGAGGTCAATAGGTCAAAGGTCAAGGTCATGGCGACCTTAGCTACACTAGGCTAATAACTGCCATGAGACGTGTATGTTTCACAAACCTCTCTTGTACGGTCTGTTATTGTATTTCTTCCGGTTTTGTGTTTTCCTGGTGTGGGTATTGATGGATAATGTCTATGCAACATTTTAAGAGTTCTTGCGAAAATCATTTGTTTTGCACGTGCATTTTGCATAATTTGAAAATTCACGGTTCACTGCTCGAAGCGTGCCAATAATAATCATCGAATTATCGGATATTGCTGCTATGCTACTCGCATGAAGACATGCAAAAAATGAACATGATATCATGCATAATAAAAAAGATATACCCATTACATGTTGGTGTACTTATAACATTTAACAAGTGTATATATATTAAAGTTGCAAACGCTATAAAATCAATAAAAACGGTTGTATTAAATCGGACAAGGACGACAACAATCAACAAAAACAGAGGCACGGGAAGGACAAAATGTAACAGAAAACGGAAAATGCTGGCTTAGAATGAGTAGGTAGTAAGTAAAAAATCAATATTTTGAGAAAACATGAAGAAACTGTCCGAAAATTACTCTCTACTTATAGTAAAACTTGTTGAGATGAGCAAAGTACATACGAGTATATACCTTTGTGAAACTAGGTCGTCCTGCCGCGAGGGGGGGGGTCTTGACTGCGTTTGATGTGGTCTTTTGGGATCACCATTATTTTGTTATTGCTTTGTGAAAGTGGGTCATACTGTATTTTTGCGACGAAGACTTGATATTTTATCATTTCTTTGGGTTATGCATGGACATTGCTACGTGTAGTTATGTTGTTACTGTTTTCTGTGTTCGGCTGGTTAATTTGAGTGCTGCCTTCCCTGTCCGATTTTCACATTTATTTTTAAAATCATATGTAGATAATAAATAAGTTACCTGTGCTTCCTGAAATGTTCGATCATCGTGTCCAAAGAGGTAGCAAGAATCACCAAACCGTGTCCACCCATCACGACAACAAGATGATACAGTACCTTTACGATAAATAGTTTCATTTTAGACTTTAGACTTTGCTAAAGAACTGGTAGGAGAGTGTTATGTTCTCGTACACGCAACTAGTACAGCTTCATTTTTAAGTGGTTTATAATTATGATGATGACTCCGCTAGATATGATTTATGATTAAGAATTTAATTTTGTAAGAATTGCCAAACGTTTGGGTAGGTAACACTTGATTAGTCTCCCAACAGTTTTTTATCAGCACAAAGTTGTAGAACATCGTAATGTACACGTTTGTAACTTAAGCATTCCTGTGTAAAATGGACACTATCAGGGGGATCAGAGCAAGACCGAAAGATACATGAATAAGAACTATCAAGACTGAGATAAAGACCATAGGGAAGACTTTGGGAGAAGTTGAGAAGATTGAAAAAGACAGGAAGCAATGGAGAACTTTGGTAGCAGCCTTATGTGCTAACACGACGAGAATAGGTAAGTCAACATTTTAGCACATCGCAATATCAATACCATGCCCTTTCATTACCATTTACCTAGGAAGTTCAAATATCATTATGACGCTTTCAGTTCAAGTGATCTGCACGTATTCTATAAATCACAACTTCGCTTAAATCCGTTTATGCACTTTATTAGTTTACAGAAATAGTAAATGATTACTGTACTCACCTACTAAGTACAAACCAATAACGAACATTACATACATGGTTGACATGTTGACTAGTCCTGTGTAACTAGGTAAATGACTTAAACAAAGAAATTTTAATCTCAAAATGACGATAAAGCACCAAAGACAATGTTATGGTTCAGTTTGAATTGATAACACTAAGGGTCAAGTTGATTTAGGGTCTTTGAAAATGTTCTAAATGTGTCAGTGGTACTTAACAATGAACAACAAATTGTATTCAATATTCAACATTAAACAATATTACGCACTCTTCTAGGCTACTTATAGAAATATATAACAAGAAAGTCTCGGTCTTCAAATATCTTTTGACTGGTCGAGCGGTCTGTAATAGACTAATATATAATACTGATTACAATTTGCACATACGTTTTTCAAAACAAAAATTCATATACATAACAATGTTTCGGTGTGGCAATGTTTCAAAATATTAAATAATCGTTTCGAATAATACGACCGCATGCATACTCATGGGAATTGCGTGGGTGTGTGTCTTAATGAGATAAGATTGCCACTTAGTGGAGTTCAAGACCGAGTGTACACTGGAAACGCTGGTAGACTCAAAATGTCTAACATATTTATAAGTCTAGGATTATGTTTGTTGATTACCGGTGAGTACAAGACATTACTAACACTGCTTCAGCGTTCTTTTTCATGTTTATGTCTTTAAACTTTCGTTTCTAAAGTCACACTGCGCCTTAGAATGAGCAGGTCGTAAACAACTAGACACCAACATAATTGAAATATGCAGTACAATGCCCTTCTTATCAGCATATTTTCATGAAAATCCGAAGTTTTTCATGTTGACCAAACTTAAGTCCAAATCATTTTTTCTCCAAATTTTTTTTTAAAAGTATTTCTTCTTTTCTAAATATCCATTACGACCTCATTCTAAACCAGCGAATCGTGGTACTATATGTGATGTTTTTATGTTCAATTGTTTAAGTTAAGTGCCGCTATCCTCTGCGATTTTATCAATACATTTTTAGCACATCATCATAAATCAGTTGTCCCCAGACTGTATGTTCGGAGGAAATTCTAGAGGATGAGCGTTATAACTACAATATGTTATTATCTATTAATTAAAGTATTTCTACGATTGAAAGACAGTTTAATGAATTTACTCAATTTGAGAACAGTATTTTTATCATTACACTTTAACAATTCAATAAGTTTATACATACTTGTTCTTTGGTAAAAATATTTATCAATATAAATGCGTCTAAGATCCTGAAAACATGGACATTTACAGAGAAAATGTAGTTCATCGTCTATATCATTAGTATTACAATAAATACAAATACGTTCATACCTTGGTATTCTATTTGTTCCATATCTGCCTGTTTGAACTCTTTAGGAATGGGATGAAACTCGAAAACGAGTAAGACAATTTCTCAAATCACTAGGTATAACATCGAGATAACTTTCATAACAAAATTCTTCTTTAACGTGATCATATAATAATAACATTGAATTAGAATATTTTTTATAATACCATTCTTGCAAAAAACAATCGATGCACCTTTGTTTAAACAAAATAAAAAAGTTCTTTTCATTTACATTAAATGGGTTTTCAAATACATAATTAAATCCATGATCACATAACAACTTTTTAACATTCGACACCCAATTTTCTTTTCCATTAATACAATCTATATAAGATACATTATATACTTTTCTTATAATTATATTGTCTGTATTGATTACTTTAAACCAATATTGAATAATGTTTCATGAGAAATGTCTTGGTCCTACTGAGCATTGTTTGTTTTTGTGATCTATTCCCGACGTATTAAATGAACTACGGAAGAAATCTGGAAAACTGGGAATGTCTAGGAGAAGCCTTAGGGAAGTCATAAGAAAATTTTGGAAATCCCTGTTCCCGATTTCTTCCTAAAGTCATTTATTTCTATCGGTAGTTCATCGCCAATGAAAAAAAGCTCGTGTGACCAAGGCATAATATTACATTTATGGCTATTATGCCACCCATTATACATGTAAAAGTGTATTTTCATTGCTTGGTTTGCTTTATTTTCTGAGTAAAATTTGATTTACGCGAAGGGTTCGTATCAAATATATGTCATCTTTTTTATTCGTCCGTTGTTATTCGCATCCCTTCAAATTCCTTCATATAGTTAAATGCTTGTGTAGGGTTATCTATGTAGTTTTTGTTGCCAAGTTGGGCTTAGGAATTTTTTCAGGATTTTGTTCACTTCTGTTGTTTTTACTCGTGGTTGCTGGGGTATCCGCTACTATTAAATTGGTCGCTAGGGTGACCGATTTGGCATATGTTTCAGAACTTTATACTGTTGTGACTTGCTCGGTTTGCTGGGGGGGGGGAGACACTATTTAAATTAGGACAATGTGCAAGTATGCCCAGTTCGGTCGCTAGGGTCACCGTTTGTAATATTTGTTAAAACTACATACAGCTAGAAATATGTTTTGTCCCCACCCTCCCATTTGGCTTGTCCGATTTGCTTGGGGAGCCACTTGATTTCTCTGTTATTTTGTTATTTCTTTATGAAATAGGGTCCTCCTGCATTTTGCGGCGAGAACTTGGGCTTTTAATTATTTCTTTTTGTTGTGTGTGGGCATTGCTCGAAGTAGTTGTGTTGTGATGTTAATGTTATCTGTGCTCTGCTGGATAAGTTGTGCTGCCTTCCCTGCCTGAATTCATCATTTCTATTTTGTGTGGCATTCACAATACATTTTATAAGACAGCGTAGTTATTTCAAAATATTGGAAATTACTAACAAGTCAATAAGCTAAACAGGAAACTGGTTGATTGCTATTTTTCCATAGTTTAGAAACGTTGCAAGCGGCTACTATTACCATTTAGAAAACATGGATTGTTTTTCAATATGTGAAAAATCTGAGCGACACTTTTTTTTAAATCCTCCACTAAAATACCGCTTTTGGTAAATACAATTTACACGCTTTGATCTTATCGTTTTTGTGATTGATTTTGTCATTTCCTGTTAGACACTGCATCTTCCTGTTGCTCTGATGTGTGGATAAGGTTTGGTGCCTCATGCTACTTTTTTGGACACGATGATCGGACATTTCAGGAAGCGCAGGTAAACTATTCTCGGTTATTGAGTATTCTTATTCTCCGACATATATATGTAGCTTTACTAAGTTTCTGATATTTTATATGTGAATGATATGATTATTGATTATAGTTCTGATAATTCCGATGACAAAATGATGTTATGCATGCTTAATTATTGTTTGTTAAGATAGACTACGCAGGTTTTAAAACCTTTTGAATCTTCCCTTCCGCTTCCCAAACCATACCTCTACATAGCAGGATGTCATATATCATGTGAGTTCATACAAATATGTGTTTTACAAATAAAAGACTACAAAACAAAGTATGAGTGAGTATGTCATTTAATTTTCTAAATGCCGAAAATTTAGCAAATGAAAAAGTACAATTATTAAAATACATCAAATGACTAGAAATTGAATTTTAAACACAACTTTATATTTTTGCCAAAACAAAAGGTGGGCTACCATGACTTAATTGTTTTCAGCACTTTTGTGAACATTACAAGGTCAACTTAGTCAACATTGAATCTTCATTGGAGAATATATTCCTCAAAAGTTTCGCAAGTGGTTTACAAGGTAAACGTTATCCATACGTATTAATTCAGAAAATGTGCAGGCGTCTTCTTTTTTTTCTTATTAAAAGCGATGTTATTCATATACTGAGCGTCAAAAGTTTCGCAACCAAATTAAAAATTCAATATTTTTAAATTGATCACTCGAAAATTTTTTACTAACACCGTCGATTTGTGTACCAATAGTCAAGGGGTATAACCTAAAGCATGGAGATTGGTGGTTTAAGTAAGACTTTCCATGGAGATTGGTGCCAATGGCCGATATTTTGATGTTTTTTGTCACTTGACGGACACATTTCCACCAAAGTAAGTTCATTTTCTTGTTTTATATGTGGTGTGTATGCGATAACCACCTAGCCATAAGTTTAAGCCACCTATCGGTGGTCTGTTTTAGTCCGTCTGTGCAGCGATAAAAGCCTGAAAGAAGGGATGGTGACATCGGGTGTCCGTGGTCCGCATTGATTTGTATTAATTCTGACGTATCTGGGGCATTCTGGAAGGTTTTTCTGTGTTTGCTAGGTACTTCATGCATGATTTTATGGTTAAAATACCGTTTCTGCTTATTTAGGAGGCTCCAAGTGCATATTTTTAACGTTTAAGACGATTTCATGGAGATTCGTCAACTTTAAGACCCGAACTGTGGAGCATTAAATCAATGTAAGTATTCTGTTCTAAAATGTTTTGCAGCATAGTGTGTTACCTTCATTGATAACAAATGTAGTTTCTATTTATTTTTCAGACTCCTGGTTTGAAGAAAACGTACCAAAAAGACGATACTTCGTTCAAGGAGGAAGTGGCAGAAAAGAAAACGAAAGAGAAATTTTAATAAAATCTCATTGCCTAATAAAAGTGACACTAGGAAGCTTTGTGTCGCAATTTAAACACTTAATACGCCGTTACCATTTAGAAATTCGTCATCAAAAAGAAAACGATTAACTTCAGCACCACCTTGTCATTTGTATCGACCCGAAGAACCCCAGTGAAAAGCCAGAAAATAAAAGAAAATAAATATAGAGTAAAGTCTCATGATAACATTTTATTCACGTATTTTAATACATGTTCAAGGTTATGATTCTATAAAATAATAAAATAACATGAAATGATGCACATCAATGTCTGTTTTGTTTTGTTGGAAAGTTCCAATAGCACATATTCTGGTTGTATTCTTTGTTAAGATACTTGCTGGAACATTTTGGTTCACAAAGCATCAGATCACACTGCCTTTATAAAATTGACCTTCTTCGCTAATGAACCTTTAAAACTACAATTTGTAAATAAAAACATCAAACAAATTTACGTAATTATTACAATATTGATTGCACAAAAAGTGACCATCGGTCTACCATGACCTCTCAGCAATGACCCCTTTATTAATAGTATACACAGTATTTACTAGGGTGGCACTGTGGTCGAGCGGAAAGCCCGCTTGACTACTGATCAATAGGTCCCTGGTTCGAACCTCGGCCGGTGCACTTAGTTATTCATGGAACGCTTTTCCGTGTTTCCCACCCAACTAGGCATGATCTATTTGGAAGGTGACCCAGAGGTAGTCTCGCATGTACAGGTACGTTAAAGAACGAATGTCTGTAGGGCAGTTCGCCCATATACAAGGAAACACCATACTGTGTTCATACTGCCTCTTTAGCAAAAACACAGGAACCATTCAAAATAAGTGTCAATGGTACGATGCATTTAACAAGATGAATGCATCATAGAGACGAGAGAGATTATTGAAATTTCACTCTTATGAATGTAACAAAAAGTAAAACTTCACTTAAAGACCACCTTAAAATTAAAACCTCCAGTTCGAAGTCAATTCACATGATTACATGTTGTACTTTTGATTTATAATATAACCAACTCTTAAATAAGCCTTTATTAATATATAAACAGATATGATAAGTATGTTTTAAAATAAATAAGGGTGGTCGGATGAGTGAGGTTTCATTGTGATGTTTTGAACATTGACCAACAATATACTGCCACTTATAAAACTGCTGCAATGGTTAACGCGCAGTGTTTGTAACAAGCAATCTTGGTTTGATTCCCAGTTGCTTCAATTTGTCAATGCTGGATAAATTACTCCACATGTTGAGAAGTTTTTGGTTCCTTGTGGATTGTAAGTAAGTGCTTGAAAGAAAACTGATCAGAAAACTGATTACAAATCCTCTATATTATAAATGCGATGAAGAAAATGGTGGGTGTTTCAAATATATTTTAAACCACGATCTACCAAATTGATGTGGCCTGAAGCACACATTTCCGAAGAAGATAATATCCATCTAGTAGAGAAGACGGCAACTACTAGGCCTTTTGTCAGTTCAACTGAATATCATAACAGATACACAATGCACCAGTCAATTGAAAACCTTAGCACGGGGAAGGGACGGGTTGACTTTTTAAATCATGGTAAAATCCCTGCCCGAGAGCCTTACAAATGGTAACACCCCCCTTGAAACTTATTCCCGGCTGCATTTCACATCTACGCATTTAGGTGCGGAGCAAAAGTCCTGCTCTCATTCGGCAGTGCGGGGACATCAAAAATTAAAAACTCGTGACTACTAGTATACCCCGGGTTTGGAAAGTCAGGGTTTGATTTGACTGGTGCATAATAAACAGCACACAAGATTATAAAAATCATCCTTTATTACTTATAATTTTTTATGCATATCTTTGGAGTACAAATAAAAAAATCACAACAATTGTTGCAGCCAGGTGGTGTTGTCACTGTATTTGGTTCCAATTATATGTTACTCGCCAAGCCAAGACCCTCTGTAAGACGGTAGCCCTGAAATTGGTACAAAATAGAGATTACTTCCATGTTTATAATACCAGTACATATGGTTTACAAAATAATAACAAATCTCCATGAAGAGGGTCTTAAAGTTGACGAATCTCCATGAAATCGTCTTAAACGTTAAAAATATGCACTTGGAGCCTCATAAATAAGCAGAAACAGTATTTTAACCATTAAATCATGCATGAAGTACCTAGCAAACACTGAAAAACCTTCCAGAATGCCCCAGATACGTCAGAATTAATACAAATCAATGCGGACTACGGACACCCGATGTCACCATCCCTTCTTTTAGGCTTTTATCGCTGCACAGACGGACTAAAACAGACCACCGATAGGTGGCTTAAACTTATGGCTAGGTGGTTATCGCATACACGCCACATATAAAACAAGAAAATGAACTTACTTTGGTGGAAATGTGTCCGTCAAGTGACAAAAAACATCAAAATATCGGCCATTGGCACCAATCTCCATGGAAAGTCTTACTTAAACCACCAATCTCCATGCTTTAGGTTATACCCCTTGATAGTGTTCATGTTGAACTCATTTCCGTTGGTCTCTGTTACGCTTGAATGATCACACCATCAGAAATGGTAAAACGTCTTTTTAAGCGCGCAAAGTAAGGGCTTTTTGTTTTCGTCTTAATTTCCACTTCCAATTCACTTCATACATGTCTGTGATACGAAATACACCATTAGTTAGTCAAAATAGTTTACAATGTACGCTACATTAGATAAATGCACTCATTTGTGTGTATGCTCGTTGCTTTAATTTGATGAGTGTACACTTGCATGAATGTGCATTACCTATGAATTTTATTAAACGAGTGGAAAAATAATATGACACAAGGCTTTGCCTGTATTTATCACATAACCTCAGAGAAGGCTTATTAGCGTTTAAGATTTAGCCGTACACTGCATATAAAGTTATGACAACATTTGTATTATCCAGAAGTCATGGACCAATCAATGTATCGATTGACTGACGACGCGTCATCATGGTCATGCTAACTTACATAATTATTTATCGGTCAGTGCCGAACGATATTCCGGACATGGCTTTACTGCACTGCTGGACCGCAGATTATGTATACATAATATTATAATATCCATACATTACAGATGCTAACCACTGGATTAGTTTGACGGACGAGACAATTGAAGATATTTGGAAGCTTTACCCTTCCGAAGATACCGCATCATTTTAAGATTGGCAAAGTACCAAACGAGGGTACAAGTAGCAATTGTGCTGTTCTATGGCATGATTTCCACAACCAGTGGGCCGACGTGCCGTGTACATATTCTGCCAGACCACTGTGCGAAATGCCGTAAGAAAAACAATTAGTCGCTTTATAAGTATATTTTATAGAGAGAACAAAAGTAGCTGTTAAGTACTAGTTTATTTGATTGTCATTTCCGCATCAGGTGCTTAATGCAAATTCTGAATACGAACAAACTCTTGTTGCTAAACTTATTCAAATTCTGCAGTGAATGCCTTCTCATACCCAGGACACGTGCTACAGGCGCAACTCTGTCATTTACGTTGTGACTGACAACATAATCGTCTGACTGCAGGAACAAACCCTTGATTACATACCTTACTTTCGGTATATCGGATCTCCACTTAACCTTTGTAATACAATGTCACTGTTGTAATGCTCGTGTTTTGTCCTTATATAAATTACACTCCTCATCTATCTGATGTAAACGTTCAAGTGTAGCTGATTGTCTGATGTGTGTGGGACACAACCCTAAGGTTCCTTAATAATTATATTTAGCATTCGGCTGTGGTCGTCGAAAACTATGGTGGGTATTGAATACGTATGTGGAATATCTATCATTGCTGTCAAATTTAACTTTAATAATGCTGGTCGTGATATATTCAGAGACTAAAATTATTGCAGAAATTGTAATGAAGAAAATGTTATTCAACTTCATGTATATTTCAGAGCTGAGGCTGAAGGACCGGTTGTTATTGGATGAGTGGACAACGCCACATTTACTAACAAGTGTAAGTGACGTTATAAGTGTAAAATGGCTGGAAAAAAGTAAACTTGAAATGCTGCTTAAATATGGTATTGTTATTACTAAACCTGCTACTATATAAAGTAACAGTTTTACGTTGAAAACATCTGCAATATCGGCCCGCCGGGAATATTATCACCAAAATGATACTATCACCGGGATTATTATCGGTCATGTGATCGATAACGGCCTTGCGATCGAACATAGACACATCAGAACGTACGCATGAACGCTAGACTAAATCAACTAAGGCCAAGAGGGACACCCAGTATTTGTGTTTACCTGAAAAGTTAATTGTATGGACAATTTTATGAAGCCTCTTTGTTGTATTGTGCTTCTGATAGCGTATTATTTCTAGTTATATCGATGGTTCATTGAAAACATATCAATTAACGATTTATGACAAATGTTTGGTTTTTATTTCACTGTACATGTAAATATAATTAAAGCAACATTATCACTCCAAAACAAATTTCCGATTACCAAACAAATACAAGGAATTATGGTACCATTAGAATGCTTTCCACAAATAACTAATAACAGGTGGTATTCATTTGTCCAAACATAGTTCAACCGCTTCTAATGAATCACACTATGCTATTTACCGGTATAATATAAATGATATAAAAATGTATGAAATATTAAAACTTAAAACCCGACCCATTATATGCAAAACGACTATTTTTAAAAAGCAATAATTTGGTATCCAATCTGCAAACTGAAGTTTTTTCAGCACTCATCCTGCTACAAGGGACGTCTCAATGCATGCTGGAATAGAAACAAAATGAATGTAAAAATGTTTGTAGCAGTAGGTTGTTTAAAGCGGTGGTCTAGAGGTAGGGTGTGCGCTTTGGGATCGAGAGGTCCGCTGTTCAACTCTCGTCTGGACCACTGGTTTCTTTCTGAGCAAGAATAGCCCACATGCTCTACTCCACCAAGGTGTAAATTGGTACCAGTAAGGGCAGTGTCTATTTCGCAGTTCGACTTTGTCTGCCACACCGACAGGAGAGAAATAATCTCCCCAGAGAGACTCGAATGAAGCTTTGATTAGCAAGCCGAATGACCAGGGGAAGATAAAGGTGGTTTATCGGTTGAATAGCTGAAAAAAGCCCTCGAAAATTGGTAACCTTTTTGTAGTGTATGTTAAAACATGTAAAAAGATAATAATACAAATCGGACAAGAGCAAGCACCACTCAACTCAACTGAAACTGTCGAACACAGACAACACTGAATGCGATGAACACTTCAAGATACTACATGGCACAGTAATTTAATAAGTATCAAACTTCTAAATTACGTCAGATGTTATGCACGTATATCTAGCTCGATCATAAATAATAGTACAGACATCATAAGTGAACATATTAAAGGACAACAACTCCCTGTCGTCTTAGGCCTTGTTCCCACTCCGCATGTTTGCCTCGATGATGTACTCCCGATTTAATAAATGACCGTCGGGAAAAGGGTCCTCGTGGTCTAGTGGAAGTATTGATGAAGTCATTAGAAATTTTTGGAAATTCATGTTCTCGATGTCACACGCAGCTAATGTATAACAATCGATAGTACATCGCACAGGCAAACAATGCTCAGTGGGAGCTAGGCTTTATATGACCATTGAGTGCCAGATATATTGAACATTCGTCTTGGAACTGATGATACTTTCAAAGATTCGTTAAAAAACAACCAATAAATTGATCTTACAATGATATGCATAACTAGACATAGTGCTCGTCGTTGTAATATGTATGACCAATAGTAGTCTTGGAGCAAATGAAACATATGTCAACTAGTTCTAACCGTTTTGTAATATTTGACTTTTTCCAAGGTATCCTATCCCGTTGCAGTTCTGCAGGGTGGATTGAGTACGGTAATTCATGTTACTAGATTGGATTAATGGAAGAGCGTAGACAAACATATTAATGTAACAACAAAGGACAGTTATTGCTATAATTGTTTTTATATATGTCATTTTACTTACGGCCTTTCACACAGAGGTTTAAACTGTTCTGTGCACGGTTCGTCGACCCAATGATAGTCAAGAGAAGCCCATATAGCCGCACAATCGGCAGCAGTACCCTCGTTAGGTTGGCTTGGGTGCCAGTCGAAAAATGTTGCAATAGGTCCAGAGGGGTAATGATTCCATTGGCCATCGATTGGTTCGTCTTCCAAGCCTATCCAGACTTTGTCAGCTACCAAATATGAAAGAAACACTGTAAACACAGTACTAACAAACCGCTTCATCAATAGCCTAGGGTTTGAGCCTTCGCTTCGATTGCAGGAGGACCTGTGTTCGATCCCAGGCTGCGTCATACCAAATAGGAAATAAAAATGGTACCAGAAGTTTCTTTTTTTTTGCTAGACACTCAGTATATAAAGGAAGCTGACTTATCTTTTCTGTCAAGTCCTGTTCTGCCCAACCTTGCCCTGCAACGCCCCACCCACCCGAAACAACCACATCCCACCCACCCCATCATACCCCACCCACCCTGCCCTGTAAATGATGGCAATGGAATGTTTGGATTATATAATTACCGAAAACTATGTCTAGAGAAATTGATTTTGTTACCGTTTAACCCAATTAAGTACATTTGTATCCATGCATTTTCCACAAAAGACTCAATGTTGACCAAGTTTGCGTCGGCCATTGAACACATGTGCTGGAACGACAAGAAGTTTATCACATTTATAACTACTAGTATATTTGTATAAACAATTTGTCCATCAGAGCTGGTATTCACAATGCATCTTAGTACAAAGCATAGTATTTTCTCGAATTATTGATTTTTTTTCGCATATATGTTTAAATCAAGAGCAATATAATAGTCATCAAGAAAACATTGATTAATATTCTTAAAATGAACACTATGTGCAACACAAATGTTTAACTTAAGTCAAAATTTGTGAATACCAAACCCGGAGCAATTTTACACCGAACTACTCCTTAACCAAAGGACCAACGGGTCACACTTCTCAAACACCCTCACATAATTGAAAAAGGATTCTACTTCAATTATTTGAGTGTGTTAGAGAATCGGCAAGTTTTTAGTCCATTCTAAAAAGAAACAATATTGAAAAAGAGTCTCGTAAAATACGCTAATAGAGATCATTTCTATCGTAATATACCGGTAGCATATTCCTCAATACTCCTTCTTAAATAAATGTCGAAACATCATTAACGTCAAGTATCCAGTCTGTGGTATTTATACATGCATTCATTATAACCTCCATTTATGGATAATCATGCAGGACATTTAAAATCCACCGTGCGTAACCCATTGCGTGATGAGTATACAGACTTGCTTGAAATACACTATTTCTAAAGATACAGATAATTCGATCTATGTCCGACTCTTGCGTGGGTGCATCGCTAAACGCTGCCACCGTATCTTTGTGGAATTGGATTATATGTGTGCTTACAAAATGTAATGTTATGACTATTATATATTACAGATACCAACTACCTACCTGTGCATGGTCAAATGTCCGTTCTGTGTGTCCAATCCAGTAACATGAATTACCGTACCCAATCCATCCTGCAGTACTGCAACGGGATAGGATACCTTGGAAAAAGACAAATATTACAAAACGGTGAGAAGCAATTGACATATGTTTCATTTCTTCCATGACTATGAGAATATGGAATAAATATCAGTGCATATGGGTTATCTATATTAATTGATTATATTAATAATACTTATTTCTTACTGAATTTTGTAACTTAGTTCCAATAGGGATTTTTAAAATGCGTCGTTTAGATGGCGACGCCGAGCGGAATAATTATTTAAGTTTAATTTCAGGTGTAAAAATACTCCTGTAAAAAGGTATGAGGAAATCAGACAGGCAAGGTAGCACTCAACCTAACCAGCCGAGCACAGAAACACCACAACGTAACTACACTGAGCAATGCCCACACACAAGCCAAAACAACAATTAAAGTCCAAGTCCCCGCCGAAAAAATGCAGGATGACCTAATTTCACAAATAAATCATAGAATTCCGTATATTCCTACTACTGCAAAAATGATTTTGGGGATCATAAGATATGAGAGATAATAGGCAAACGAAAAGTGAATAATCAAACTTAACAAAATACGTATAACAGACATGACGTACATATATCTGAAAAGGCTTATTTCGACAACTAATTGAATTAATACTGTAGAGCTTCTTTAATATATTTTATATTAAATTAATTAAGAGCAATTCTCTGTAAAAACCAAAAAATTAAAGAAGGGGTCCGGCAGGCATAGTCACCGATTTTGCTGAAACTTGCACCCTTTTAAACATACCACCCACTAACAACAAACCAGGGTTCATATCAATGATATCGGGTACCGTTGCCATGGAAACCGGGTTTTTGTGATTTGGGCATATTTTGCCACTTTTCCTCATTCATTTTACAGCCAAAATGCGTTATTTAACCATCTCCTGTAATCTTTACTAAGCCACTTACATGATTTTGAGTTTTGAATTAGATATGTTCATGGATAGGTGTTTATATAAACGTTAAAAGCCACGGAAATATACAAATGCTAAGTATATGGCATGCATTTTAGATGACCATGGTTTTCATACATTGATATTTTATCAAATTTATATTTTTCATGTGTTTTTCAAATTAAATTTGCTAAAAAAGCCGGGCACATACCACATGCTTGTTGCCATGCCAGCAAAGACGACAGACTGGTTCAAATCAATTTAGAAAAATCTCGGTGGGGCTATGGGAATTTTTTTTGAAAATTTTGTTTAAAAATATCGAAAATGGCGACTTACGTATTTCTTTAATTTTCCTATTTTCGCTAATTTTAGTTTAATTGCATTCAGAATAAGTCTTGGTAGGTAAAAGCTGGAGTTATTCACAACACATATTGTCAAAACAACACTTAAATTGTCTGAAGTAAGTCCAAAAATCTATATTTTTGGATTTTGTGGGTATTTAATTAGTACCCCACCCACTTTGTTAACAGGGATATCAATATACACATTTTTCTTAAATATTATGAGGTACATGATGGATAATATATGTCAGACTATCTAAACAACACTCTATTAAATAGTTTGATCATCAATTATACAACATACACTCATATCTTCATTTGTTGCCATGGCAACAAAACTCAAACTTTCCAGTTAATTTGAAAGAAAGTACAGAAAGTTCATACTTCTGCTGCTATCTGGTATCAACATGATACATGTGTATCTTATACAACCCTCTACATAAAAATGTGTACTTCTGTGAGGAACATGTTCATAATAATACCCATTCCAGGGTTTGGGGGGGGGTGTGAGTTTAGGAATACAGTAGATTTCAGATGGGATGTGTCATGGCCATATGGTTCAGTGGGCGACTGCACTGGATTTGTAGCAGGACATTCCGTGTTTGTTTCCCAATCGATGCAGGTCATTAAAGTCTGTACATGAAAATTGGACAAGATGATGTTTATCCACCTGTGGATTTGCTGCTTCCTGTTGGAAGGGTTGGTATAGCAGTACTGGTTAGAATACAGTTCAGGAAAACTTGTACGGTTTATCAGCTACTATATACTGTATAACTGAAAATGGTTGTGAAATGGCATTTAACCCGGATAAACAGACAAGACAATTATTCCATGGACAATATGATTTTGGCTCTGGTGAAATCCAGATAATGAGATTTTTTTTATGTGAGAAGTAGGATGTGTGTGCATTTTCATGCAGAAAAGGGCCTAGGGGTTTTGAATGTATTATAAGCCTGAATTTTGATTGTGCATGATCAACAAACATACATGAAGTTTTAACGATTGACAAATATCATTAAACTCCATGTTAATGCCAAAAGAGTTAAGACTTCCATTAAATAGACTTAATGAAATGGTCCCTTGAACTTAGGTACATTTATAACAATAACTTACACAAACATTTTTTTTCAGAATTGAGTCTTTTAAACTATTTAGACATTTACACACATTTCAAATGACTTTTCTCTGGTTTGGTAGATCATAGCACAACAGAAATATAGACTATGAAATAATTTGCCATTCCATGCATATTGGTTTGCATGCAAAAACTGTGTTTTGCTAACAAAGATAATAATAAATAAATTTATTGAGGTTTTGGTAACTTTTATTTGACATAGCTCATTTTTATATCTACATACAAGCTCAATGGCCTTTTCAATGACTATACTAACAAAGTTATAACTACCTACTTATTACAAAAATAAGTAATTCAAGTATTTTTACATAAATTTACAAACTACCGGTAGTTACCATCTTGCATGTGACTGTCATGTAAAATGACTAGTGATGACCTAACATTTTAACTGCAAATTATCCAAAATTACCAGATACATCACAGCCAGTCAGACTGAAATATGGCATTATGCATTTTAGGCTAGACATGAAATGGAATAATTTATACCAAATATAAAGATTCATACACAATAATTTATTATAGAGACAATACATTCAAATATTTGTGAATACTGTACGCATACATTTTGGAATTTCAGATAAATAATTTAAAATAACTAGTGTATGCATTTATTTATTGGCTCATTGTTTAATATTAATTGATCACACTGGATAATAAAATATTATATATTATAATTTTAATTAACACAATGTTTACTATGATCAAAAACTATTTATTTAAAACACTATTGACTGATACATATGATATATTAGATTCATATTTTAAGGAAAGAAAGACTATAGTTTCAATGCTAAAACAATTCTAGTTTCAATTAAAAGCACAGAAGAGTTCTTAGAAAAAAGTATATTGGAGTTCAGATTATGTTGAATCTTGCTGTCAACACTGCACATTATGAGTCCACTGTTTGATTGCACCTTCACTAAACACTATGTGTACTTTGGTTTCTTAATCAGCTGTATTTGTAGAATCTGAAAATATAAATACACTGAATGACTGATTATGCAACATGTGCAGTACAAGCTCTGTAGAATAACAGCAATTGTAGCTAGCCTTTATATTGGTCATTGTTTATAGGTTTTTGCTGTACAATAGATTAAATTTACAAATAAATTTCAACTCTAAAAGGACAATTTTTAAGTGTTGCTATCCAGAGGTTACTTTCTGACAAAGGGCTGCTCTTTAGATGAAGTACTTTTTAAAACGTCTGAGTGAGGATAATTTCAAAAGAAGCTGATGATTCAACATACTGTGTTTAATAAAAATAAATAGATGTTGAATACTAGGCCTGTCAGTATGGATTGACAGTTAACGTTCATAACTCAGAATAGCCAAGTCTTGCCATCTTAGTAAAATGTGCATTTATGATTGTGTCCAAAAAAGTACCTTGATATCTAATGATCTTGGAGATTGATGCATTGCTAGCTGTTGATATGGCCCTTTGTCACCTAGTCATGACACCATGAACAGAATCAAGAAAGACTGTATTTAATTAGCATAGGCAGTGGTATCATATGTTGATCCATAGTGAAATCTGAAAAGATAAAATAATGAAGTGTATTAAAATGAATTTATTTTAAAAATGACTCCTTGTAATTAGACTGCGGATTGAGGGTATCAATTGTCGCAACTGAGAAAAGACATCTGATTACAAATACACAGAGCTCCAGATAAGGTGCGTGAAAGCGTGATTACGCATTGAAATTAATGAATAACGCATTAAAAATTATTTCTGTGCGTCATAAAACGTATTGAAAAAGACGATCACGCATTTCTGATCAATTCCGATGCGTCGAAGGGAAGTAACTCTTCCGTAATCCGGTCAGTTGTCTTGGTTTTAGACACTTCCAATCCGGTGTACAGGTAGAAAAATCCACTGACAAATGTCACTTTGAAAAAGGTAAAAATGCAGGATTCTAGCTCTCATATGCGTGTATTTTAAACCAGATGTGGTAACACATGAGAGTATGTACGACCTTGCATATAATTTATCATGGAAGATACTATGATTAAAACTTGAATTGAAACTTTCCAATACAAAATAGTTGAAAAAACATGCATGACAGAAGCAATGACAACACGCAAAAAATGCGAGTTTCACGGTTAGTGTAAGTTGATGTTACGAAAAATCTATTGTACCATGTAATTCAATTCACAAACAAATTTTAAAAAATATTGCTTTACAGTTCATTTACACATCATGTCATGGAAAAACATAGATGCATTTTTTCTGCTAAAAGTTGTCAATTTATTGATAATGGTTTAGCTACGGGACATATAGTCATATACCAATGAGACAACACATGCATTTGGAAAAAGGAACTGTTTATTGCTTACTTATTGAATGTGACTGTATGTGTTTAAAGCTGAAGTCATTAATATTTTGTCTGCGGAGTGTTTCACTCATTTGTGTTGAAAACAGGGAGTGAACGACTCATTGCACCTAAAAATTATCTGGAGCACTGAATACAGGTCAGCAGATCAGACTTTAGCAACCTTATATTCTTTCTAAATAGTCAGGTAAAATGCTGGTTCTCACAAACATTAACCCTTCCACAAGGACCTCACAACTTCTCCACATGTGGATAAAAACCAATATTGCTTTAAAATTTTCATGGAATATCCAGTGCTGGAATATCATGCCCTCAACCTGCGGTGACCCGGAAAAGACATTTCATCACAGCGTTACTAAAACAGGACCCATTGCCTAAACAAAGCGACCGCTCTGTAGCACTACTCTAATCTAGACTACAGATTCTTTTTCCTGATTTTATTTTACAACAGTGATATCATAAATAAAACTTTAAAAATCTAGCATAAGTATATCTTTGTTTTAATGCAGTGTGTCAATCGCATGTTACTAAAAAATCATCACCTACATGAATCTAGCCTTCTAGGGCCAACTGTCTGAATGTAGTCTTATCTAGACGAAATCTGACTGTCCGAATTGCATAACATAGACGAATATTTGTCAATTAGCAGAAGTGTTACTGTTTATAAACTCAAAGGTAAATAAAAACCAAAGCTGGATAGCACTTCACTTACGTTCAAATCAATGTCAGCCTATGACTTTCTCAAGTTTCTGAACTGACTGTCCACGTCGGTGATGATGGACTGACCCGACACAGATCAGCTGATAAATTATCCTCCATATCTTACACCAATTCGTTTATACAGCATATGTCTTTGGTCACAGGTTCGTTCCTTTTATCTAAACACCTTTAAAGCATACGTGTATCATTCTAACACCAGAAACAGGGTAAAAATGCAAGCATTTACAATATTCCGCGAATGTTAAATATTTTCCATTGGATAAAAACCGAGGTGATCAGAATGGTCGTTATGGAGATCGTAGTTATAAAACCTCGTAAATCCGTACAATTCCGTGAAAATATGCGAAAATAGACATTTCGGTAAAAATTGATGATTGATAAATCGGTCAAATCGAGTAGCCCCACTCAAATTTTTATTCATTTTAGATATTCAACATCTCGTTAATTAATACAGTTAAGCATCACATTCAAAGTGCCCGGCTTTTCTCGTAAACGGCTGTAAAATAAGCCTTGTTTTCAGTCTAAAATTAGGATTAACATCAACTTTAAACTGGTATAAATATTCTACAACGTATCCATTCAATTGATGTTTGTACTTTTTAGGAAGATAATTTATTCATCTTTAATTTGGTATATCAGTTTGTTCACTCAGAAATGTTTGTAGAGATTAAATTGGAAATTTATTTCAACCACCCTAATTTGACCAAAATTGCATTTTTCTCGAAATTCAAAGTCAATTTCCATAGCAACCAAGCAACATTTTGGAATTCAAAATTTATTTTTATGAACAGGATGATGACATGTATGTGTGGAATTAAAATCATTAGAATCCATGACTATGCCTGGCCAAGTTTTTTTGGTGGTTACAGAGAATCACTCTTAAATGTTATACGTAATAGTAGTATACACATACCATACGCCATAGCGTCGCTGGCTGTTACAGATATCAGAGCTTCGGAAGATGCGGAACATCCCATACATGTGCTATTTTCAGGCATGAAGTAAAATCGTTCACATTCTGAACTGGATTCACAAAATATTGCACATTTCGCTACCGTACTGCAAGATTTGATAAATAGCTCATCAACGCAATGCGTACCATCAAGGCCTGGAACTCTTCTGAATTCATTAAATTCCTGTACACAGCAAACAGATGAAATGAATGCAACTAAATAAATTTGACGAATCATTTTACGAAAATGAAATCTAGAGTATGTGTTAGTTTATAGTCTAGTACTAACAGCTGCGTAATTCATCTACCAATTGGACACTTATGTAAGTCGGCTTTAAACCACCGCATGGTAATTGTACATTTCGAACAATAAACATTGTACGCCAATCACCAGAACTAAAGTACATTGTATACATATACATATGATACCATAACGCATGTTTGCTCACATTCAGATCTGTTCATTGGTCAGGCTTTTCCAAATATTTATATTCATAAAATGTTGATTATACTGAATAATCAACCAACATAAAATGGTTTTTATTTACCGATATACCTTTCACATCATTCAGGAAATTACTAATAACATTTGTCGTGGTTTGTGTCTACGTCGGAGGCAAGTAACTAATGTGTTAGTCGTGTGCAAATAATAACAGGAATAAATAAATGACTATCACTTGATCCGCTTAAACAATGCCACGCATTGTGTCACTGAACTAGTCAATACTGCTCCTTTTAATGCCACAATATTATCTATAATACACTTATTATTTCAGGTCGTCAAGCGGATGTTAACTGTCCATTATTATAAATTCAAGCGGAACATATTTCTAAATCATGTTTGCTTCATGCAAATGTATCTTGAAGTCCGTAATTACTAAACAGAAATAGTGTGTGTTGAGTTAAATGTAGTCCGGTGATATTTATATGGGTCAACAATTTACCAGCACTGAAATAAAAGTCCCTTAATCAATATAGACGCATGTCTGACATTGATATTGACAATATTAGGTGAACTAATGTTGACTAGGGATTGAATACTGACCATCATTCTGACTTCGGCATTCAAACTGTAAGGGTATCAAGAAAATATATTCGCACTATAGTACGTAAACGCTTGAATACCATTACAGGGGAGTGAACTGTAACTCCTAAAGAGATATAAGGAAATCGGCAGGGAATGCAGCACTCAACCTTACCAGTCGAGCACAGAAAACATTAACACCACGACGCAACTACATGAAGCAATGTCCGCACACAACCCAAATAAATTAATAAAAGCCCAAGTCCCGGCCTAAAAAATGCCTGGGATCGAACCAAGGATCTCCTGCATCCGAAGCGAAAGCTCAAACCCTAGGCTAATGAGAAGGCGGATTGTTTTGTACTATGTATACAGTTTTTCTTTCATATTTGGTAGCTGACAAAGTTTGGATAGGCTTGGAAGCAAAACAATCGATGGCCAATGGAATCATTACCCCTCTGGGACTATTGCAACATTTTTCTACTGGCACCCAAGCCAACCTATCGAGGGTACTGCTGCCGATTGTGCGGCTATATGGGCTTATATAGACTATTATTGGGTCGACGAACCGTGCACAGAACAGTTTAAACCTCTGTGTGAAAGGCCGTAAGTAAAATGACTTAAATAATAACAATTATAGCAATAACTGTCCTTTGTTGTTACATTAATATGTTTGTCTACGCTCTTCCACTAATCCAATCCAGTAACATGAATTACCGTACCCAATCCACCCTGCAGAACCGCAACGGGATAGGATACCTTGGAAAAAGTCAAATATTACAAAACGGTTAGAACTAATTGACATATGTTTCATTTGCTCCAAGACTCCCATTGGTCATACATATTTCAACGACGAGCACTATGTCTAGTCGTGCATACCATTGTAAGATCAATTGTATCATCAGTGCCAAGACGAGTGTTCAATATAGCTGGCACTCAATGGTCAGATAAAGCCTAGCTCCCACTGAGCATTGCTTGCCTGTGCGATGTACTACCGATTGTAATAAATTAGCTGCGTGTGACATCGAGAACATTAATTTCAAAACATTTCTAATAACTTCATCAATATTTCACTGAGACCACGAGGACCCTTTTCCCGAAGCCCAATTATTAAATCGGGAGTACATTGTCGAGGTAAACATGCCGAGTGTGAACAAGGCGCAAGATGATAGGGAGTTGTTGCCCTTTGATATTTTCACTTATGATGTTGTCTGTACTATTATTAATGATTGCAGCTAGGTAAAGATCTGATACACGCATCTCATCATAATTTAGAAGTGTGATACTTTTTTAATCACTGTGACATGCAGTATCTTAACGTGTTCATCACATTCATTGTTTTCTCAATCTGTATTGGACAGTTTCAGTTGAGTGTTGCTTGCTCTTGTCCGATTTGTATTATTATCTTTTTACATGTTCTAACGTACACTACAAAAAAAGTTACCAATGTTCGAGGGCTGTTTTCAGCTATTCAACCGATAAACCACCTTTATCTTTCCCTGGTCATTCGGCTTGCTAATCAAAGCTTCATTCGAGTCTCTCTGGGGAGATTATTTCTCTCCTGTCGGTGTGGCAGACAAAGTCGAACTGCGAAATAGACACTGCCCTTACTAGTACCAATTTACACCTTGGTGGAAAAGGGCATGTGTGATAGTCTTGCTCAGAAAGAAACCAGTGGTCCAGACGAGAGTTGAACACCGGACCTCTCGATCTCGAAGCGTACACCCTACCTCTAGACCACCGCTTCAAACAACTTACTGCTACAAACTTTTTTACATTCATTTTGTTTCTATTCCAGCATGCATTGAGACGTCCCTTGTAGCAGGATGAGTGCTGAAAAACTTCATTTTGCAGATTGGATACCAAATTATTGCTTTTTAAAAATAGCCGTTTTGCACATAATGGGTCGGGTTTTTAAGTTTTAATATTTCATACATTTAAAATCATTTATATAATACCGGTAAATAGCATACATGTATGGCTGTGTGATTCATAAGAAGCGGTTGAACTATGTTTGGACAAATGAATACCACCAAATATTGGTTATTTGTGGAAAGCATTCTAATGGTACCATAATTCCTTGTATTTGTTTGGTAATCGGATATTTGTTTTGGAGCGATAATGTTGCTTTAATTATATTTACATGTACAGTGAAATAAAAACCAAACATTTGTCATCAATCGTTAATTGATATGTTTTCAATGAACCATCGATATAACTAGAAATAATATGCTATCAGAAGCACAATACAGCAAAGAGGCTTCATAAAATTGTCAATACAATTAACTTTTCAGGTAAACACAAATACTGGGTGTCCCTCTTGGCCTTAGTTGATTTAGTCTAGCGTTCATGCGTACGTTTTGACGTGTCTATGTTCGATCGCAAGGCCGTTATCGATCACATGACCGATAATAATCCCAGTGATAGTATCATTTTGGTGATAATATTCCCGGCAGGCCGATATTGCAGATGTTTTAAACGTAAAACTGTTACTTTATATAGTAGCAGGTTTAGTAATAACAATACCATATTTAAGCAGCATTTAAAGTTTACTTTTTTCCAGCCATTTTACACTTATAACGTCACTTACACTTGTTAGTAAATGTGGCGTTACCCACTCATCCAACAACAGATGGTCTTTCAGCCTCTGCTCTGAAATATACAATCATGTAAAAATATCTTGAAGTTCGTAATTACCAAACAGAAATAGTGTGTGTTGAGTTAGATGTAGTCCGGTGATATTTATATGGGTTAACACTGTACCAGCACTGAAATAAAAGTCCCTCAATCAATATAGATCAAACGCATGTCTGACATTGATAATGCCAATATGAGGTGAACTAATGCTGACTTTGGATTTAATACTGACCATCATTCTGGCATCGGTATTCAAAATGTAAGGGGTCAAGACAATATATTCGCACTATAGTACGTTAACACATGTATACCATTACAAGGGAGTGAACTATTATTCCTAAAAAAATATGCAGAAGAAATCGGACTGGGAAGGCAGCATTCAACCTTAACAGTCGAGCACAGACAACATTAACACCACGACGCAACTACATGAAGCAATGTCCACACACAACCCAAATAAATTAATAAAAGCCCAAGTCCCGGCCTAAAAAATGCTGGATGACACAATTGCACAAAAAATAATGGCGATATTATTGTAAAAAAAGGTAGGAGAAAATCCGGCAGGGAAGGTAGCACTCGGCCTAACTAGCCGAGCACAGAAATCAAAAACACCACGACATAACCATCCTGAGCAATGCCCACACACACCCATGCCAAAACGGCGACCCAATGACGTACAACAACCCCGGGGCGTGACCTAGTTTAAAACACTCAGGACAGTGACCTAACGTTATGCGACCTAAAGAGGAACAACTACGAATTGACCTTGTCAAAGAAATGGGCAATGTAGGAACGGGTTGGAAATAATATTGCATATTCCTAGCAACTACACTGAGCAATGCCCACACATTAGCCGAAGAAACAATTAAAAAATAAAGTCCCCGCCGATAAAATGCAGGATGACATACTTTTGCAAAGAATTTAGATTAATGTTAGTCTTACATTTATACAGATCTACTTAAATGTTTGTGTTTCAAGTACAAGGTAACTCGAGAATATCTTGATTTGTCCCAAATATTGACAAGTACGAAAACTAAGTATGTGGATTTGCCACCATATACTATGTATCGTAGATTGACCAGTTTCAGTGACCCTAAAATCTAATCCGTTCTTACTGTTTAAATATATTGAAAATTAACTTATGCTAGTTCCTTAATATAACCTTGCCTTATTTTGCTTTGACCTAAACCAAAATTCCTTCAGAATATTTGAAATAATCACTAGAATCTACAATTTAATGATGTCCATTGAATTACGTCACCGAAAATGAATGTGCCCTGTATCAGTGACCTTTACCATTATCCAAAATACAGTCTATTAATTAAAATTTAGAGACAAAAATTAATACTCAAATAAAGTTGAAACTATTAACTATGAAATAAATCAATTTTAAGATATGTATTAATATTTCTTGGCTGTACCTAAAGACTTGATAAAGGTGGACCGTATGAAAAAATGGCGTCCCTCTAGATTTTATGGCAATAATAAGAGAAAACATGGCCCCTCTTATGATTTTTTTATTTCTACCATGACCTCTAAGTATTAACCATTTAGAGACAGAAAACAATATGTAGTATATACATGTGTTTTTAGTTTGTTCGTGCTTAGTTTTGAGCTCGGTCATTATATCGTATGCTTCGGTGCACGACACTTTGTTTTTGTTACTTTTTTCTTTTAGTCGTTCACTGCAGCTTTTGTCGCGTGCTGACTTCCGTCTCCTTCTTTTTTAGAATATTTGTTCATTCCACTTTCTCTGTCGGACTTAAACAAAACAGCAATTGACAAAATATAGTAATTCGATCAATTCCTGGAAGTTTTAGTCTTAGACGAATAAACACTATATATGCAATAACACCACTTACAATTAATACCAAGGCGAAAAGAAATTCACTCCTTGGTGCTGATGTAAATGGCGTAACTATCAAAAAACCACATATGAGAAGGTTTATCAAAGGTATCGAAATATGGGTGCGGAAATCGTCTGTTTGGGCCTCGTTCTTCCAGTTTTGATATCGTATTTTAATAAGCGATATTGTTGACAAAAATGCTGCTATGGTAATCATAAACCTAAGTAAATTGATGAGTGACAAAATACCACCATACACAAGCCATGCGCAGCTTATGAAATGAACGACCAGAATTGCTACAATTGGCACCGATGAGTTTACATTTAGGAAAGATATTACTTCCGGATAATGACCTGAGCGAGCAGCAGCAAATACTACACGGCTTCCGCTTACTAGATTGCCCTCGCACGATCCATAGAATGACAACATAGCACCTATCTGTATGAATGGTACAGCATAAGAAATCTTTTTTAAAGACCAATCGTAAACTACTGCATTTGAATTGAGCATTTCATCCTTAGTAAGAACTGAGACAAATGCTACATTTGCTAATACATACACTACAGTAACTATTGAAATTGTTATAATAACTGCTTTGGGAATGTTAGATTTGGGGTTAATAATTTCATCAGCTATGTCTCCAATTCGCGTCAAACCACCATATGCAAATGTACAGCTGTACAAAGCCAAGCAATACGATTTGGCATCGTTATTTGTTCCAATGAAAACATCACTCGGCAGAATGGTTGACCCTTGAACTTGAAACACAATCCAAGAAATACAAATAAATATAAGTGATGATAACTTTGCAACTGTACAAACAATTTGTACACATTTACTGAAGTGTACACTGTAAGAATCCGTCAAAGTAATGGTCGTGATCACTGAAAGTGATATGAGGATTTTCACATAAGTCGGAAGTACGCATGTGCCTTGAAGCCATGCAGCAAGATATTCCGAAAACCCTAAAGTCATTACCGCTAAGGATGCAGTTGTGCTGAATAACGGTATTATCCAAACGACCAGGAAAGCTGGAAACTCCCCGAGTCCATTCTTGATGTATATAAAATCACCGCCTGATTGTGGAAATAACGTTCCTAGTTCTGCGTAGACCAAACCGTTTATCAATGTAACCACTCCACAAAGTGCCCATATAATCAAACTTGCACCTGTAAAATCAGATATGATACATGTTAATTAAAGATATACTTGTACAAAGCCGATCAGAACCACTTTAAAAAATACATGTATAATGAACATTGTTTTAGAATTACTATATCTAATAAGTTAAACTAGATTGAACATGTAGCTACAATTCCCTTGCTTAGAATGAGAAGATCGTAAGTACGAACTCGATATTGTGAGAAAACAAGACAAAACTGTACAAAGATAACTCTTTACATACTGTATTGTAAAACAACATGACACGTTTCGGTTTTCATTAAAATAGGCCGATAAGAAGCGCTTTGTGATGCTAATTTTTAATATTATAAGGTCGTAAGAAGTGGTAAGCAGAACGACCTTATCATTATAAGCCAGCGAATTGTAGCAAATGTCATACAAAACTAACAAGAAATAAACACATTGCGTCACTTGTCCCGATACTTTTCGAACACTCCTCGTATATCTACTTCCTAGAGAACATAAACGGCGTCATCATAGCATTTAGAATATAGCATACAGTCACTTTAAACCATATGAGAACGCCGACTTGTGTTGGTCAAAATAAACATTTAGTCATTCAAACTTTACTCTGATCAGGCATGACGGAATTTGTTCACGCCATAGTATATAGGTCAGTGACAATGAAGGATAATACATTATTTCATGCTTACCGGTGGTTTTGGGCAAAATAACGGTGGATTATTCCCCGATAATTTCACTGTTCATAATTCCACAGTTCATAATTTCACGGTAAACAGACTATTTTTTTAAAATCAAATTTCCTCGCCGTCAAAAATAAAATAATAAGCATTTTCACTTGCTCTCTTAATCTATAACAAGTAACACAACATTATATATACATAAATGTAAAACAAATGGACGAAATTGAAGCCATTGTAGAAGAACTATTTGATTGCAACTCGACGCGTGCATGGCGGGAAAACGACGTCACGCAAAACATTTCAGGTATATAGTGGAGTATTTCCATCATTTAAGCTATTTCAAGCATGAAATAAATAGAATATTAGTATTTTACCGTGTATGATCGTTTGATAATTCACCTCGTGAGCAGCTGACTTATATTTTCACTCGTGGCTACGCCACTCGTGAAAATATTAAATCAGCTACTCACTCGGTGAATTATCAGCCGATCATACACGGAAAAATACAAATATCCTCTATTTCTTTGGCGTTGCTAATGTCAGATACGCGCTTGCTAATGCTGGAAGAAAATCTTATCTTAGCAACAGCTTTCTTACATGCGCAACCGCACGTGAATTTATTCCGACCTTTTTGTGTCTACTTTTACTTCTACTACGTCTGCATGGTAAATAAACTTGACACAAATATGTTCAATACTATTTAAGGGGCATTTTCTTAGACAGAGCATAATAGTGTATAGGCATATGCTTTATTTACGATGTTATGTTATCGATTGTTTCGAATGCGAACGCACAGCAAATGCCACGTCATGATGACGTCACGTTGACGCCACGAATTTTCACGAATTACGTCGAAGAAAAATTACCCACCATGAGACAGTCTATGTAGGATAAGGAAATCTCACTTTCGGGGTGGAAATTTTAACCACGGTGACTAGGCAAGCCTCGTCCCTGGTTAAAATCCGACCCTTCGGGTGAGATATCCTTATCCTACATAGAAGCTCATGTTGGATCATTGTACTCTTAGTTAGTTAGAACATACACATACGTTTAGCTCACTCTGTCCCTTTAATAAAAATGATATGTTCTAATTATTACATAATAGAAGCTATTTATTAGAGGAAACACCTTGACTTTTTATAGAAATTATTTATTAGAGCAAACACCTTTACTTTTAATAGAAGCTATTTATAAGAGCAAATACCTTTACTTTTTATAGAAGCTATTTATTAGAGCACTGACCTTTACTTTTTATAGAAGCTATTTATTAGATAAAACATCTTTACTTTTTGTAGAAGCTATTTATTAGAGCACTGACCTTTACTTTTTATAGAAACTTTTTATTAGAGCACTGACCTTTACTTTTTATATAAACTTTTGATTAGAGCAAACATCTTTACTTTTTGTAGAAACTATTTATTAGAGAAAACATCTTTACTTTTTATAGAAACTATTTATAAGAGCAAACACCTTTACTTTCTATAGAAGCTATTTATTAGAGAAAACATCTTTACTTTTTATAGAAGCTATTTATTAGAGAAAACACCTTTACTTTTTGTAGAAACTATTTATTAGAGCAAACACCTTTACTTTTTATAGAAACTTTTTATTAGAGAAAATATCTTAACTTTTTATATAAACTTTTTATTAGAGAAAACATCTTTACTTTTTATATAAACTTTTTATTAGAGAAAACATCTTTACTTTTTATTTAAACTTTTTATTAGAGAAAACATCTTTACTTTTTATATAAACTTTTTATTAGAGAAAACATCTTTACTTTTTATATAAACTTTTTATTAGAGAAAACATCTTTACTTTATGTAGAAACTATTTATTAGAGAAAACATCTTTACTTTTTATAGAAACTATTTATAAGAGCAAACACCTTTACTTTTTATATAAACTTTTTATTAGAACAAACAACTTTACTTTTTATATAAACTTTTTATTAGAGCAAACATCTTTACTTTTTATAACTAGTAAGATTCAAGATTCCAAGATGAAAAAGATCAATTCAAACCTACAGGTGACAACAGTACGAGTGTAGTTTTAATCTAATTAGCATGAACCGTGATTTAAACTTTGATGGTAAATTACTCGCCAGAAACTATTTAAGCAACTTTACAATACTTTGAAATACACAATCATCATCGTCAATAAATTAGTGCATGACTTAATTTCAGTAGTAGTAATTAATGGTGTACTATATGATGCCAATCTCAACATTTTATTTAACCAATCTCTTTTGTAATCACATTAGCTAAAATATCCTTAATTAGAGTTTGTCGCCATGTGTGGTAATAATTTGTGCCACTCTTCAATATGCATCTAGTCCAATTTTCATTATTGCACCGCTAAGTTATTTCTTCATACACATTGTATAGCTAGTTTGCGATAGAAAAAATCGTGCTTTTTAAAACATTTCTCTGTAATAACTAAACCTAGATGTATGAAATTTTGCACGAATAAATGAAATATATCTACCTAATACACACTGAAATTTCAGCAACAACAGAATTCAGTTCAAAAAACTTTTGTTCATATGTTCTATGTAACTTATTTGTAGTTTTGTATGAAATATCGAGTTAGAAGACTTGATACTTGCAACAGCCAATTTTACGGTCATGTGATACGCATAACGGTATATTTATGTATTTGCAACCTACTTAATACAACACACACGAAGCCCGTCTGTGAATCTAACGGGGTACATGCTATTGTTGTACATTATTTACAAGCGACACACCTAAATAACCTGAATCATACGGACCTCCTAAGTCTCGTCTTCATAATTTTTTTTCTATCGCAAACTAGCTATAGATTGTGTCTCGCGAGATGAAACCCTGCAAAGAATTGAAGCTTGTCTGAAGGATATCTTGCACTGGATGAAAGATAATTTGCTGAAACTAAATGCTGACAAAACAGAGGTAATCCTGTTTGTACCAAAACGGAATGCCAGCACAGCCGAGAATCTCACAGTGACAGTTGGCGACGCTGTAATCAAACCATCATCGATGGTGAGAAACCTTGGTGCAATGTTGGATTCACATTTGGACATGGATAAACATGTAAACTCTGTTTCAAGGTCGTGTTTCATGCAGATCCGACAAATAGGTCAAATCAGACAATATTTGACTGTTGATGCAACAAAATCCCTGATTAATTCTTTAGTAACATCGAGACTGGATTACTGCAATTCATTATTATGTGGCACCCCGAAAATCATTATGAATAAACTACAAATTATTCAAAATACAGCTGCCCGCCTCATCACACGGACACCGCGTTACAATCACATCACTCCTGTACTAAAGGATCTTCACTGGCTGCCTGTACAGTACAGAGTAGAGTACAAGGTTTTGACTCATGTTTTCAAAGCACTACATGGAAAATCGCCTGGCTACATCAGAAGTATGTTGGAAGTATATACTCCACAAAGACAGCTAAGGTCTCAAAATGATTCTGTTCTTCTAGTTGTGCCAAGGACGAGGACTGTGACCTACGGTGACCGATGTTTCACAGCTGCTGCACCGAAACTCTGGAATGCACTGCCAACAGCGCTCAGAGACAGTAAAACACTCCCGTCCTTCAAGAAAGCCCTGAAAACGCATGATTTTACTATAGCTTATTCATGCTGAAGTTCATGGTTAAGTAGACGCCAGTCTACTGGGTTAAGTAGAGCCCCGTTTCAAAGTGTGGTAAGGTCTTGAAGAAAGTATGTTATTTCTTCGACCTTTATGGTAAGGTCTAGAAGAAAGTATGTTATTTCTTCGACCTTTATGGTAAGGTCTAGAAGAAAGTATGTTATTTCTTCGACCTTTGTAACTCATATGATGATAGTAACTCTATGTCATCTGTGAGTCATCCCCCTTTTAAAGGAAGTATCACTATTCCTTTAAGGGTTAAGGACATGTGGTAATGGTACTTGACGTTATCCTTGTCCTAGTTGAGGTTTACATTCAGTTAATACCCCTACAGATAATCAAATCGTTGCACACCACTATCTTATTGTAGCAAAGTATTTCTATATACCATGTCTCCTAAGTTTTATCTTGCATTTCGTTTCGGCAATATGATACTGATGGGAGACTAAATAGCGTTGATAAAAATGTTTTTGTATATTTTATGTACATTGTATATTGTTTTAAACATGTATTAGTCGGGACTGTACAGCACTTTTGAACGTGTGTATACATGAAAAAAGGGCTATATAAATATGGTATAATAAATAGTGCAAATTATCAATTTTCGTGAATACAAATTTACATGTTGAGTTTGTGATACCCCCTAAGATGATACCGGTCCTTCAGTCAGCTGGTAGATTTCCGTGAGACTTAACATCACATCATTGTGGTTAACATTCACAATTTCTTCCCATTATGGTTAATTATGCACGGAAGTGCACATTATGCCATCCATTGCTGGTTGATTATATGGACCTGTAGTAACAGCAATTGTTGGGGATGTGGTTGGTTCGTTCTACGTCTGACGTGGGTGGCTAGGCGATGCAACAGTTTTGTTCGACTTTCAAGTTGTTTGAGCTTATCTATATCTGGTCCGTCAAATGTCTGGCTAGTCGATATTGAACGTTTTTTATACCACCCCGAGGATCGGATATCAACACAAAAATATTAAAATCGTGCAGGAAATGCAGTATTCAACTTAAACATCAGAGCACAGAAAAACAAAATGGAAACCTACTGCAATTACACAAAAAGATTCAGTTATACCAAATGAAGTTTATTAACAGGCTGAGATAAAGTACAAGAATGTTGTGCCGAGTGTGATAAGTGCAAGTTGTTAAACAAATACAAATTACGGAAATCGTAAACTTACGTTCAAATTTAAATTCTGCATATTTCTTTAGCTACAGCAAATTGGGGACATAATTATATTGTTTGTAGGAGTTCATTTACTGAATCTTGATTAGTATTGCAGCTCGATTTATCACGCTTTACAGTTGTAGAAGTGTCATTAAGAATTTAAATTTTATCGTAAGTTTAAGATTTACGTAAATACTTTGATAAAACAGTGCCCTGGTGCAGAAATAAACACAAATATAATTATGAAATAACACAAATATTAATATCGTCACCTATTGATCCGGCAAACTTCAGTGATCCAGTCGGTGATATAAATATTCCAGAACCAACCATAGCACCTATCCCAAATGATACAGTTCCAAATAAACCAATATGTACTTTTGGTTTGACCAACCCTGTTTCCATTTTAGAAGCTAAAGTGCCACTATTATTTATCTTTTTAAAATCCTTAGTCGCCATATTGCATAGATAAACTTTTTTTTTATTTAAGTCAAAATGCGCAAGTATTGACTGCAATGCGTTTGCATGAAGTCATTCATTCAAAACTTTTTTTTTCCGTAAATTATAATTCAAATACGTTTTGATATATAAATAGACTATAAAATTGCAACAAGACAGTTAATATAGCTACCGGGTGTAAACAAGTGTTTTACATTTGTGCAACATTTTATGTATAGAAAACAAGTTTATAGTTTAATATGTTTGGAGAAGTTATGGACCGTAACATTGATCAATAAATCGCTGGCTTAGAATGAGAAGACCTTATAAGAATAATGCATATTTAAAATATACATCAACAAGCCAGTCTGTATCATGCACTATCCCCCAAAAACTAAAAATACTAAAACTCTTCTGGGGGCCTCGCCCATATGGATTATCTGATGGCGAGGATAAATAAGACCATTAAAATAAAATAAATCTACATCGTAAGGCGCTTCTTATGATCCTATAGTCATGAAAATCGGAAGTTTAAAAAACTTATTTCATCATAAATAAAGAGTGATTGTCAAGACAGTTTTTCTTGTTTTCTCAAAATATCGATTTTGTAGTTACGACCTTCTCATTCTAAAATGTAAGCTAGCGAAATGCAAACAAACTTAATAAAAAACATTGAAGATATAATACAGTGTAGCAATACCACGTTACTTTGGGCTACATACCCAAAACGAAATTTGCTTCACCTGGTAAACAAAACTAGCTGTAAGTAGTTTACTTCCATGCTGATTTCTTTGAATATGCGCCACGCTCAAGGAACACGGTAGGATTTCAACGAAACAGCAGTCGTCTCGTTATGTCAATCACCTTGAGATATATTGGGAAAAATTGGCTCGAAAAGTTAGTCCGCGATTCCAACGGTTTCACATGGTGTCCGTGTAAAACATTTATACCATATAATGCAAATAACGATGGTAATAAAACCAATGTCATCCTTGTTGATTTTTTTTAATTTCACATACGCATATTACATGTGTGCAGCTTTGCTGAACGACACAATTTTGAAAAGGGTAAGCAATATCGATGGCTTAGAACAAGAAGGTCGTAACTACCAAATCGATATATTGAGAAAACAAGAGAAAACTGTCTGCAATTTAGTCTTTACCTATGGGAAACACGTTTTTAAAACTTCATTTTGGTCAACATGACAATTTCCAATTTTCATGAAAATAGGCTCATAAGAAGCGCCTTATGAAGAAGATTTTAAATATGTATGAGTCTTATAAGTGATAGTGATCGTAAGTGGTAGTTACGACCTTCTGGTTCTAAGCCATTGATATGTGGCTGAAGTTAGGCGGTATCGATAACTAAGGCATGAAAGGGGTTTTTGCGCAGGTTTATGTTTCGAACTAGTAAAGATACATAAAACCCGATAGTGTAGTTGTATTTATATAAGTTCAATATGGCGCGTTGCAATGCAATTGTGCGATTTTTTTAGCATTGACTAAATCTAGTTTTTTATGTTCATCTTGTCATGCATCGTTACAATTACATTGTAGAGGTTTGTATTTGTGTTATGTGACGTTGTTTATGTTTTCTGTGCCCGGCTGGTCAAGTTAGGTGATGCCTTCCCTGTCCGATTTCCGCGTATCCTTTTTCATGCAGTGTTAGTTTCATAGTTTCATAGTTCATGATTGTGATACGTAGTGGTTTGGGAGTATACTGTGTTATCTGTGTGGGTATGTTCGTAAGTACCTCTTACCCGAGGATTTGAATAGCGTTACATGAGGTGACAAAGGATATGTCGCTGGTGATAGATAAATATGTAAAGTTCCGAAAGCAATGTATTGATGGAAAATATTTTAGTTTAAACAGGGAATTTTCCTTGGTTTAAACAAAACTACAAAATATATCAACACTTACAACGGGACAATAAGACCGATGACAAGACAATCACTAGCCTGTTGAGGCTGTGACAAAAAACACCACAAACCACTAGTAGAAGTTATTATTTAAAAAAGATAACCAAACTGCCATGAACACACGTGTTTATCAAGCTGTTATGAAGAGTGGTTCCATCAAGCTGGTCAAGGGCATCGGTGCATACGGATATTTCAAACTTGGAGAGGTGAAGAAGGCAGCTAAGGCCAAGAGCCTAAAGCTGTCACACCAAAGAAGGCAAATACACACACCAAGAAGAAGCATGTAGTAAAAAAACACCTGTCAAGAAAGCAACCAAGCCTCATACCCCTCAGGCTGCCAGGAAACCAACTGTAAAGAAGGCTAGAGACACTAAATATGGCTGCTGCTAAGCGAAAGAAAGCTGCTGCTAAGACGGCTAGAGACACCAAATATGGCTGCTGCTAAGCGAAAGAAAGCTAAGGCTGCTGCGAAGCCAAAGAAGGCTGCTGCTAAGAAATACTAGAAATCAATTTCACCTTGTTTATTTCACCACAAAAGATAACCAAAGTTCCATGAACACACGTGTTAAACAAGCTCTTAAGACTGGTGTGAAGAGTGATTCCATCAAGCAGGCCAGGGGCATCGGTGCATATGGATCTTCCAAACTTGGAGAGGTAAAGAATGTAGCCAATGCCAAGAAGGCAACCAAGACTAAAGCTGTCAATCCAAAGAAGGCAAAGACACCCACCAAGAAGAGGCCCATGGCCAAGAAACATGCTGCCAAGAAAGCCACCAAGCCTACTACCACTAAGGCTGCAAAGAAACCAGCTGCAAAGAAAACCCATAAGACTGCTGCCAAGCCAAATATGGCCAATAAGTCGCCCAAGAAAGCTAAGGTTGTTGCCAAGCCAAATACATCAAAGAAGGCTGCTGCTAAGAAATGATTAATTTCATCTTGGTTATTTCCTAATTTACGTAATTAGGAGATCTTGTCTTTTCTATCGAAGAGTTCACGAAGAAGTCAACAAAATATTAATTTGCCTAAAACCAACAGCATGGACATTAATAAAACGTACTATTTCGATAAGTGTATAGCATTTGAATCACCGGCATCTCACTGGTTTTTTGTTGCAGAGTTTATAAATACGTTCAAATAACCTTAGGATAAATAAAGTTCATCAATCAAAAACATATTTTGTTAATTGGTTCGTACTAACCTCTCTGTGCGGTTAATTATCGTAAGGAAATTCTAAGCCTACGTGTCATTCATTGCATACTAGTATACATTTTGTGGATGTTCGTCCCATTTCTTACCCTTGCGATGTCACCATTGCTTTTGAATTGTTTGTGTGCAACAAATGATAGTATATTCTTTTACACAGGATACACCGTCTATTTTTAGAACCAGTAAATCCGTTACTTGGCACGACTCTTTTGCAGTTTCGACGTGGCAAAGCAAAATCCATATAAAGCCTCAGTATAGCTTCATACAGCTTGACAGGTTTATCACGTTTTAAGTAAAATCTGTCGCAGTATTACAAATCACAATACCGGGTACTTAGTATTCATAACGACATCATCTGACCCATTGCGTAATAGCTCGAGGTATTTACAAACTGATATCGTTGCTATTTATACTTCTTAACAATGTTTAATATGTGATAAATGAACATCCGGCAAACAAATGCCTATTTTGGTCTAATTCATGTATCGACTTTTAGTTAGGTAAACCCCAGTTATATTTGTTAATGTTGTCACCAACTGGGAGTGCCAACAAAATGTTACTAATTTTGTATTTTATGTCCATGATACAGAAGACGTCTAGTTCTTCAGACACGAGGAGTGCCTTTTTTGCCTACGCCAAGCACCATACCAATTTGCAGTATTTAAAGAATCATACAACATTTTATGTTTGTATAATTCTTTAACAACTGCAAATTTGGGACATATATAGAGGATCTATCTCGAGTTGTCAATTGATATAAATTGATATCAAACGAGTTTTTGAAATTTTATTAAGCGAGCATCTGGTGAGCTTTTTAATATTTCCTGAACGAGTTTACTATAAATATATCAATTGACAACGAGTGATAGATTCTTTATATCGTATGACACTAAAACGCAAAATACGCATTGATTTATTGGCAAAACTCCATACTTTATACTACACGTGGTACGTATAACTTTATACGTACTGGCTCCACTAACCTGGATATAATAATAGGCATGTGATATAAGAGTTCATTAACTGAATCCTGATTAGAATTACAGTTCAAATTACCATATTTTATAGCATTATAAAAAATTAAATTTTATGGTAAGCTTAAGGTTTCCGTAAATACTTTGATAAAACAGTACCCTGGACCCTATGCATGCCTATATGTCGCCCATTCAGATTTGTGGCACTTACGACCTTCGCATTCTAAGCCAGCGAAATATTGTTTTAAAGTTCTTCATCAAAATGTTCGTCCCATTAATATCCGGAAGTTATTGTTAACTGTCACTCCTATTTTTGAAATTACCGAAAGTACCTGTGGTACAACCCTTACACATGGGTGGCAATATACATATAGGTCGTTTGGTGTACGAGCATTTAACTCGTAGTTTAAAGATTTTTGTATTAAAATATTAGAGCAATTTTTATCAATGTATCTAGCCCAGATTCATGATATTACTGCTTCACAGAAAAACGAGGTGTTGTCGTGTAAATTAAATGGTGAGTTTAGGGAAATTCCCCTCATAAACCCGTTCAAATAATTTTGAATAGTTTACGCCAGTTTTGATTTATTTCACAGTTCTCCACGCAAGTACAGGTAAGACATTTTTGTTAGCTTATACTTGAAACTGTCTATTGACTTCTTCAGCGTGTTAAGTACATTAAACAAAATATTTAATACATAAATGTAAGAGCAAATATAGTCTGACTAGCGACTTGATCACAGGTATCTGTATCGTTGAAAACGAAAAAAAAAGAAAACAATTATTACGTTTTCAAATTGTTTTTGTTAATGATACAGTTACCTGTTATACTAGATGAGACATTTTATCAATCGATTATCATAACGTGTTTTCTCAATTTTAACACGTCGAGTATATTGTTGGAGTTTAAACTGTATTTCTTTTCAATAGTCATACTGCATAGTTGTAAGCAATGAAACAGACGTTGAATAAGCTTATTAATCGGAACAATTTTTTTTTAAAGACAATGTGATTTCTTCACAAAGGACTGGCTATACATGCAGTAGAGTTGGTTTCGGACATAAATTGTGATCTGCGTTACGATACTATTAAATTGGGTGGGTAGTGCTCAATCTTGGCTTGAGTGTCGAGCATGCCTCATGAAAATCGGTCAAATAATAAGATACTTCGCTGGCTTAGTACCTTAGTACTTACGACCTTATAAGACTCATACTCGAGTGTCGAGCATGCCTCATGAAAATCGGTCAAATAATAAGATACTTCGCTGACTTAGAACTTACGACCTTATAAGACTCGTACATGTTTTATATCCGCATTACAATGCGCTTCTTATGAGCATGTTTTAATGAAAATCGGAACTTGTCATGTTGACCAACTGAAGTCCACACTGTTTGTTTTTCCATAAGCAAATAGTAGTGTTCAGTCAGTTTTTTCTTGTTTTCTCAAAATATCGATTTTGTACTTACGACCTTTTCATTCTAAGCCACCAAAATTGAATTTTTTGTTTACATATTTTTATTTTGTCACTTAAACCTTATGTGGAAGACAACGTTGCTATGATTAATCTTTACAAACATTCTGCTCATGTAATATGAACAAGGAAGTTTACCCACCAAACCCGGGTGTATAGCAATGATATTTATTTAAGATAAGTATGCACTTAAGAAAAGAATATTTTAGACTGTGGTATGTGCTTCAACATGTTTGCAATAAAATTGATATTAAAACAAAACGAGTCAAACATAAATTATTCCGTTTGTTTCCCCTTCTTGGCTCTGGCCTATTCTAGTTAAGTCTGGAAAACTCATTTTACACACAATGTCATCTCCCGGCAAATTTCTCGAATGTTTAGCTATTTTGATAAATATCAATACGCACGTATACCGCCTTGACAAACGTAAACATGTTTACAACTCGATCAGTAAAATATGGGTTAGGCCCTACCTGAATGGGTGTTTTTGTCCGAATATATAAACATACTAAATTTAACCAATATGCCCATTCGAATAATTATCATACTGGCTTTAATCACCATTCGAAAACAAATTCGATTATTTCAATATATGATATAGAATAAATGTCTTTTAATAAGTGATTAAAAATTATGAAAATCGGAATGCGAGTAAATAGGAAGTTATTGTAGTTCTTTGTATTTTTTTTACCAAAATCTAATTAATAGATTTTCAGAAATGTTTAAAAGACAGGATTTTTTCTATCGCAAACTAGCTATAAATATATCTATTCTGAAACAAATAATGATGAAAAACACTAGGTCACCAAACTCGTTTTCCGAGTCATCAGCCCTGTTGGAAGTGTGTTTGACATTTTTTATAATAACATTGAAATAATTAAATTAATGGTGGTTTACAAGTATGACATCTCTATTTGATGTCTGCGATCTAAATAATAAACTATGTTCTACAATATGTTGGGTATGCATCGTTTTACGTGGCTAACATACCATAAATGGTATCCTTTAGACTTAACCTAAAGCGGACGAAAACGTCTAAATTTGGCAAATAATACTTCGTTATTACACTTCGTGTCATCGAAATCCATAAATGGTACAAAAGTCGTAAAACGTAAATACTATGGGACCCAGCTCATTCCTATTTATGCTCTGTACTGAATAACTTGTCAATGTTTTGGATACATTTATAAACATACCCCGTTTCTGTAAGGTCATGATAAAAAAAACTCAAGTAGCAGTGTAATGTAAAGGTTTGTAAGCTGATAAAACCGGTTAGATACCGAGTTAACCTGAAGAGTCACCTAGTATGACCATCATATAAGCTGGTATACACCTAGGGATTTAATTTACACTTAACAAATCAAGTGCTATGTTAAATGTGTCATATCACTATCACTGTCGGAATAATTAATAATTTAAAATGAATCGACCAGTATGATCATATTACGTTTAGGCGTAATGCAAAAATAAGATAAAATTGTCAAATATTCACTTAATTTTGGTACAATTCACTGTATAGCCAATAAACAAGCACGATAACATTAAATACACTTGCGAAACATCGGCAATTCGTAGTTATAAAGTATTTTATATCCAATATTCTATATCCTGGCATTGATACCCCACTGTTTGGTATATAGAAAATCAAATATTGGTATTTACCTCGTCTAAACTGAAAATCACCCGTCTCAAGTAACTGTTTTAAAAACTGTCTAAAACTAGACGGTACACTCTGTAGATCTACCAATAAATCTATCATAAAGCGACCGGTAGTGGCTTTCTATAACATGGATATTTTGGTAGGTAGGAACATTACTTCATACACAATGTTTAACTTCACATGTGATGCCGCACATTTAAACAGTTTAGTCCCCCCCCCTCTACTTTGACGTAGCAAACATGAATCCAACATTCATAAACAATGGGTCGTATTGTTACGTGTGCAAAGTATATGTTTGCGTAAAGATTCATTTATGTGTTTTGTTTATTTATGTGACTGTGCATAAAAACATATGAGAAAATCGGACATATAAGGCAGCACTCAACTTAACCAGCCATACACAGACTAAAACAAAAGCATAACATAGCGAAATAATTAAAAGCCCACATACCTGCTGCAAAGAAGCAGTGTGATCTAGTTTCACATGGAAATAACAACAAAAACGTTGATCACAAGTGGCCGAAAGAAACACAGATAATGCCCGGCCAAGTACATGCTGCCCGATGCATGGTATACAAAATAATAACACATTATTAAATGAGAACCATAGCTAGCTTATTCTAATGTCTAAACTATATTTTCTTTCAGAGAATGGTGATACTCCGTACATTCTTTATGGTGTTGTGGACTGTCGTCGTAACGTCAGCGGGTACTTTAGAACATTGCCAGACAAAATCTAAGTCTGGTACGACCGTGGTTATGTTTGATATGAATGGGCAGCCTTTACCGACTAGTACACAGTAAGTGACACACTGTCTTCCAAATTTTGATTATGCATTTTACTTAAAAACGACAATAATTCAAAACCAATGATTAATGTCCCGTTTACACTAATTCAGGAAATAAAATAAAAATATTCAAACAAAGCTAAGAACCTATTGCCTACCTATCATCGCTACGAAACGCTTTTGGAGTAACCTCTGGTTCATTTTGGAAATTAGAAAGCACGAACGACTTCTATGGGAATGTGCTGTGGGGCGCTTTTCTTAACAATCGATATGTTGTTATGAAAATATCTTCTAGTTTCTTGTATGACCACACAAAGGGTAGAGAGCTTTTTGTCACAACCAAAAGCAATAGACTAAACCCGCACTTTCGGCAATGTCATAACATTATTAAGATGAGTAAATTATCTGTTCTGTGGTGGTATTCAATATCAATCTTATTTAATTGGATAACCAATCACATATCCCGTTACTGACCTGCAATGGTGTGGTTTGAGTGGCTGTCCTTATCCATAAGTCAAGTAAGATCAATATTGAACACAACCCCTACGTGAACGGTCAATTATTCTGGTCATAATTCTGTCTTCCGAATCATTTGACATTACGCCAGAACAGAGATCGCTCCGCCAGATCGTTTATCGAAGGCTGCTTGTCGAAGGTTTTCAAGTTAATCCATTGGACCATGTGATTTTAATTTACTGCTAAAATTGATCTGAGGTATATATTGACAACTGGCGTAATGTCAATTATGCGGTACCAGTAATTTAAAATATTATTTTATTGCAGCGGTACAGATGTCTCAGGCACAGATGGTGGCGAGTGTCGTATAAATACTACAGACCTTGTGGCCAACATGTCCCTTAACATATCCGTCTTTAATGTAGTCGGTATACATTGTTTAAAACATCAGACCATCCACTTCACAGATTATAACTCTACCCGATACGATGAAGCCATTTTACATATGGAATTGCTGAACTGCACTTTTGACATCAATAGCCTTAATACACTGATGAGCATCGCTGACACAAGAGTATTAATTGCCTCTAGCATCAATGTCGAAAACGTGGAACATAAACAAAAGGACGATGCTTTCCAAAACATTGTTACTTTATCATGGGTAGGCATAGAAGGTGATGAACGCAAACTCAGTGATATTTTGAATGACAGTAACATTTATCCAGAATTAGCAGAAATCATTCTAAAGAACATTACCCTTGACATAAGTTTGAATGACATAAAAACCATGTTACCTAACTTGCAATCTTTAGAGGTTACGAATTCAAATTTGCAAATGCCACCAGAACATTTCCC
Organism: Spisula subtruncata; assembly: GCA_963678985.1. Taxonomy (NCBI): domain Eukaryota; kingdom Metazoa; phylum Mollusca; class Bivalvia; order Venerida; family Mactridae; genus Spisula; species Spisula subtruncata. The sequence goes on from OY787676.1 coordinate 13,843,339, forward strand.
TTGGACTGACAGCTACGTTAGATTACCAAGTAATCTTTCAAGGAGCGAATTCATGGAAAGTCACTACAGTCGATCAGAATACGTCGTCGTTCCTCCTTATTTCTTTAGGCGATATTTCAACCTGGGTGGCAACAACATACAAAATCTTAGTAACTATTCGTTCCGTGGAATATTGAACAAAATCAGTCTCACTAACAATGGATTGGAGGCAATCAATAAGGACATATTTGCTCATGTACAGGAACTTCAGAATATCGATATAAGTAACAATAAGCTGATAAGTCTACCAAAAGGTGTATTTAGAAATTTGAACAAGTTACGAAAACTAGATCTAAGTGGTAACAAACTGACACATTTGCCCATGAATATTTTCGATGACCTAACGGCATTACAGGGGTTGAATTTAGCAAACAATTCTATAGAGACACTACCAGATGGGATATTCATGCGATTGACAAATCTCGCAATACTACGTGTTGAACGTAATGACATATATCATCTCAATCCTAAAGCTTTCCCATTGCAATCAATAAAGTTAAAAGAGATGCATTTCCAATACAATCCGCTCACAACGCTGCCCCATATTCCGTTTCAAATTCGAGGATTAGAGCTTGCTAATTTCAAGGGTACTGATATAACAATAACCAACTTAACTAGTGTCTTAGAAAATGCTAATTATATAAGTATTGTGCATAGTGTTATAGATACTGCAAGTGATACGGACATGTCAGATCTTCTTCAACCACAAGAAACTCTCCGCAGAATTGACCTAACTGACTGTAAAATCTCCAATTTAGAACTTGTTGATCCTAGAAAAATGCCAGAGCAACTACAAAAACTGCTCCTCATATTACTATTGCATTTTGAGTTTGTACTAACTGAAAATCCAATAAGGTGCGACTGTCGGAACAACAATTTCATTAAATTTGTGAATTTGCACGCTGCCAATGGAACTATCTCACGAAACGAATATTTTTACAAGAACTGGTTCTGTCAGACACCGAATGAATTGTTGAACAGGAGGATGTTGGATATCAAGCCAATCGAAACGTATTGCAGAGTGAACGTAACAAATTGTCCAAGTGAATGTGAATGTTATAAGAGATCTATTGTAAATAGCATTATCGTAGACTGTAGGGATAAGCATATCAAGAACATGCATACGATTTTGCCGACAGGAAAGCTTGAATTATGGTACAGTGGAAATAATATTTCGTTATTGACCGACATTGCTTCACCTGAAAGTATAATAAGTATCGATTTAAGCGCAAACAAACTAGAACGAATCGATGCGAAACTGATTCGAAAGATGATAAGTCTGAAAGAAGTGAGATTGCAATCTAACATACTGGCATATTTACCAAACTCATTTAAAGAGCTGTCTTTAAAGAAAGCAGAAATTTGGCCGAATCCGTTCACATGTGACTGCAATTCTTTATGGATGAAGCAATGGTTGATGTCCCATAAATCCGTTATAGCTGACTGGGATAAGGTGACATGCAAGGTGGAGAACGAAGATGGAATGACTGTTACCATGACGCCAGATGATAAATTTAAATGTGACACCCCGACACCTTTTAATGAACTTTTGTATGTAGTTATGCCATCGGTCGTGTCCTCAAGCGCTATTGTCATTGTAGCTATTTGTGCTCTTATCATATACGCGTATAGACTAGAATGTAAAGTGCTTTTGTTTGTGTATTTTGGACTACATCCGTTTGATAAAGACGCTGAACACCTTGACGAGAAGATCGACTGTGTTATAGTTCATTCAGGAAAACAGACTGATTGGGTAATGGAACGCATCGTGTCATTACTAGAGGGTGAAAGTTATTTATTTTTAGTCTGTGACATGGATAGGGATTTTGTAATTGGGTATTCATTCCAGGAAAATCTAACCAGAACAGTTCGTCACAGTAAACGGATGATATTTTGTGTATCACCGGACTGGAATATAGCTTCTGACAGTTTCAAAATGGCGTGGAGAATTGCTCAAGAGAAAGTAAAAGACACTAAATCACAGTATGCAATTGTTGTAGCTCACGATATAACAGCAAATGAAGTTGGGGACAAAGATATGGAAAGGCTGATGAAACAAGGACGTTATGTGAATTCGTCCGCAAAAATGTTTGAAAATAAGATTGTCTATTATATGCCGCAAACACCACAACAGCAACACACTGGAAAGGTTCGTGTTCAATACACACGAAGCAATAGCGAGTATATTTCTAAGTGCTTTAAAAACTCATTAACATGTTATGATAATGGTGGTATGCCACAGTCTTCAATAACGAATGCGGATCTAAACGATGATGTATTTGCTCATACTAAGGGTTCACATGTGTTTATTTCATATCACGATGATGATTTTGACTATGTACTTACAGAGCTAATTCCTCTACTTGAATCAAAGGGTTACTCATTTTGTATAGCCGACAGAGACTTCGTTCCAGGAGCGTCAAAGGAAGAAAATATCTTAAACGCAATAAACGGTTGCGCTAGAACTTTGTTTGTAATGTCAAAGGCGCATATTCACGATGAATGGTCATTATTTGCCTTCCGAACGGCGTACGAACGATCTTTAAGAGAAAAATACAATCACCTTATAGTTGTTGTTAAAGAAAATGTTGATAATGAAGTGCAAGATGAAGAAATGAGATATTACGTTAAAAATTACATTTGTTTAAACACTACTGATCGTTGGTTTGAGAAGAAGTTGATAAATGGTTTACCGCGTCTGAAAGAAAGCAAAGACTCACATGCGTTTGTTCTCACGTCAGCGACTGATGAAGCACTAGGTATGGATAATATTGTTATGGAAATCGAATAAGATTCTGTTGTTATGTTTACTACTATTCATAGTGATTTGTGGGGCTGCAGGGATTTACCATTTACATTTTTGTAGTGTTATTCATAACTTTGCCGGACCATTTTATAGCTGAAACTATGTCGCGCAGCCTTTTATAACTGAATAGACGTCTTTAAATAAACTATTTGACGTCTAGGACTTGGACTTAAGGCTTTTGACTGCTGGAACGGTCAAGTTCATTTTCTTGGTTAGTTGTGTGTTTGGCATTGGACTGTGTAGTTGTTATTCGACTTTTTAAGTTAGGTGATGTTCGAATTTCTATCATAGTTTTTACAAATCCCTAGTGGTTTGCGCGAACCTCGAATGAGTGATTGGTAGCTTAATTTAATAAAATGAAATAAATAACAAATGAGTTGAAACTTCGATATTGACTTATATTTAAAAAACATTAACTCAAAACTCGTGATTTGTTTATGAATGCACACGACAATTTTTTGGAAACATTAAATTTTATATAGGTTGTAGAAATGTTGGTAAATCAGAACATTATTTTAAGAAGCTCACATTGTAAGATCCGTTGCAGGATTGCAATCTTCTGCCTACCCCTGGCCGTAAATGCATATTATGTATTTAATAAATCAAAATTTAAAACAATTCGTCATTTTATTGACCAAATAACTTGTAAGGGGAAATAACGGCTTTGGAATTTGATAAGAATACTTCTTCACTGTTTCGTTGGGTATAATAACCAATATTGCAATTATAGATTTCCTTTCTTATGCACGTATTCCAAATGATTTAAACGATGTTTGAATAAGATAACAAATAACAAATAACAAAAAACACTAGTTCACATCACAGGTAACTGTATCATTGATAAAAAAATATATAAGTATATGTAAAAATCATCATTTTCTTTCAGTGTCCATTTTGATCAATTCCGATGAGACATTTGCATGAAAGACTTTAAACAATGTATCGAATGGATTTAGTTAGTTTATGCAATTAAGAAAGCCAATTAAGAAAGCCAATATTTTTGATACCTTGGAATTCTGGCAACTTTAAACAAATATAATAAAGTAGACGTTTAAAGGAAATATATACATGTATATATATATTGCAGTTTATTTCGTTTTACTCTTCATCAATGATACCCTCATTGTATAAACCAAGTCACTGTATTATTTGATTACTATAAAAACTCAATTTGTGTCCTTTATTGTCATTGAAAGCACATGTAAAATCTGATCATTGTACTCATTATTGCCACATTATATAATTCAACGTGTACTCATTATTGCAATTGTCGGAAATCGACTCGTTTATACATGACATTGTAGTGATACTGTTGCAAGTGAATCAAATACTTGTAATCGACCCTTACAGTTGGGCGCCACTGCCTCCCTAGGTATATAGTCTTTAAACCCTACCTTGTTCAATATATCGCTGGCTTAGAATGAGAAGTTCGTAACTACAAAATCAATATTTTGAGAAAACAAGAAAAACTGTCTGATGATCACTCTTTAATTATGGTAAAACAAGCTTTTTTCAACTTCGGTTTGGTCAACATGACAAGTTCCGATTTTCAAAAAAATATGCTAATAAGAAGCGTCTTCTAATGTATATTTCAAATATGCATTAACTTTGCCACTTACGACCTTCTTATTCTAAGCCAGTGATATTGGGCTAGGTAATGTTGAACGCTGGGTAATTATGTCTCAAAGAAATTAAATTGAACGATATAGACTCAACCACTACCTTGCTTTATTATTATCCAAACTGAACAGTAATATAAACATATATCGTACATGTAATTATATTATACTATGGAATAAAATGTTAGTAATGAAAATATAATTCTATTTACAAAAAGAAAATGAGAAACAGTGAAGTACAGTTCCAGTATTCACTATTTAAATGGATAAGTTAATAAACATTTACTAGCAATATATAAGTTGTTTATTAAAAGTGTATTTTCTGATGTCATCAATTCTATGAAGCTTCGTAAATTTTCCCTTGAAAATGCTAGATGCTTGCGTAGTATTAGGAACATTGGAATAGGAAATAGTATTCGTCTTACATAGAATTCAACCTATGTCTACATGTTAAATTACTTGTCCTCCTTATTTCTTCTTACAAATGTATGTTTAAAGTCACATTGAGTCTTATACTGCTATTGTGATAAGCTGTAACTTGGTAACCTATCTGCAGAATGATGCAAATTGAGCACTTTAGGTGATTCCCAAATGTAGAAAATACCATAAAATGAAAGAAAATGTAATAAAACATACAGTTAGTTTGTTGAAAAAATGACAATTTGTAACCAATAATGCATGATTTAAAGTCTAAGAGGAGCAACTCTTGCAAAATGAGTATTCTGTTCACGATACATTTTCCTAAAAACGATGTTAGGCCGACCGTTTCGACAGATAGTTAACATTCTATCTTCGGGTATTGGTCATTTGTTAAAAACAGCTTAATGGTTACATAAGTCAATGTTTTTAATATATTGATCAGAAAATATTTGTGGGAGTGATAATGTGACTTTAATTAGACAATAATAATGTAAACTGTAGTTATATAAAAATGATAGATATACATGTTTAAAGTGTATATGGCTATATTCTAACAGTTATTCAATGTCAAAATAATTACTTGCATCGTGTTGAGTATGATACTAGACTACCGTAATTGCAAATTAAAACTTTGGATGGGTTCCATGTACTTTGATTCAATCGTCGAAAAATAGACGATTCACATAGTTTCATAGGGTGTTCTAGAACACTTTAGTATGAAAATGGACACTTCGCATGTCCAATAAATCACAGAAAGAATTTCTGTTAAAACTGAATTGAAAAATGATCTAATGGATATGAAAGCATTATTGTTTTTCAGTTTTTGAAACTTCTTTTAAAAATATCTTCCGATAAAGCTCTATACACTTTAACAATTCTATACTTAACATTCATCTCAAAAATATTGTGTTCTTTTCATCTTAAAATTCAACCCCACAAAGCAAGAAAAACTAATCTAAATTGCCATTCATTTCTAGAACGAGTATCTGCCATATTAGAATATATTGTATGTTGTGTTGTATCACCCTCCAGCCCATTATTACACTACGAACGTGTACTATAGCACTACAAGAACATCTAAGCACAAATACAATATAAAAACGTGTAATAAAAAAGAATTCGCCAATATCTCCTCACTCCACCTAATGTCTGAAATTAAGAACTTGCAATTCGTAGATACAGCCGAGTTGAACAAAATTATGATGGCATGATTTTTAACAGTTGCAGATGGAATTAAAACAAACATGATCACGTGATATACAATGATGGTAGAGATTCCATTATGACCAAGTTCATCTAGTTGCTTTTAATATAGCATTAAATCCTAACATGGAGAGAGCACTGAGTCCACCTGACACTGGAAGTGTGACACACCACGCTATGATTATATTCCGGAAGAGTTTCCAATCCACGTTATCATTGGACCTGACACGTCCTACACAGACGACCGAACCAACCTTGCAATGTGTCGTACTGATTGGTATGCCAATATTGGAAGCGACAAGAACCGTCAATGCACTCCCTACTTCAATACAGAATCCACTGAAATAAAATAAGTTCAAAATGTCAATAAGCATTCATTTGCTACGCTATTTATATAGAAAATAATATTGAATAAGCCATAATTCTGCAGCACCAAACTACTATAGTACGCATAATAGGTAATCTGAATGATACCTGATTCGATTAAGAGTAACAGGTTTTGCCATAATATATGCTGCTGAAATGCAACGTTTACAAACTTGAGCAGGCATTGCGAGGAGTGATTTAGGTCAACATTAAATACAACTGCTCTCGATACGTTATTTGATGATATACACGAAAACAAGTTGAACGCTATATAATTGACTGCCGCCTGGTTTGAACAGACATGTGGGATAAGCCCCTTTACGTATTTTTAGACATATATTGTATGAAACCAGAAATAACTTAATCTATATGAAAGGACCTACCTTGATGGTGTTAGTTTAGTAAGATCCTCTCCCATAGTTTTCATCACACGACGTCCCCAGACCCACAGCCCTACAGATATGCCGATACCGCCGTATACCAGCACCCAGATAGGTACCGGAGCTTTCTGTGCAGCACTTCCGGTTGTCGCAGTGACCCACAATGCAACTAGAGGACCAATAGCATTGCTGCAACATATGATTTCAAGGTATAGAACTACAGATGATGTCAAAAATCTCCAAAGTTTGAAAAAAAAATCGTTAAAAAACCGGTAGAATGTAGATTCTGCATTTCGCTGGCTTATGATGAGAAGGTTGTAAGTAAATATGTATCATAATGCGTTTCTGATCAGCCTATTTTCATGAAAATTGAAAATTGTCATGTTGACCAAAGTGAAGTTGAAAAAAGCTTTTTTTTCCAAATGTAAAGAGTGATTATCAGACAGTTTTTCTTGTTTTCTCAAAATATTGATTTTGTAGTTACGACCTTCTCATTCTAAGCCAGCGATTTGTAGATTGATAGTAATTGATTCAGAGTGATTTTATGGATTTCTAGTGGAACGACCTAACCTCAATTAAAATGTTTTACTGGGCGAGGATGTCGATTCGATTTTTAACCACATCTCAATGAGCTATTGAATTTTCAGGAGCAGGCATCGGTTTCATTTCTTATAACAAAACAAAACACTAACGCATTTTTACCTGACGTCATTTCCACCATGAGCAAATGATCCGAACACAGCGGTTAGTACTTGGAGAAATGTAAACAATCCAGCCACTTCCGGTTTATCCTGTAGTTTGTCCCTGGCAATATCTATGTCATTCTGTAAGTAATGCAACACATGCGAATATGAAAACACAGTAAATAAAGTAAACGGACATATGATACAAGTATAGCGACTTTTAATTGAAAATTATTATGCCCCGGTATTTCTGATACTGGAGGTATAAAGTGGTTGTCCTGTCCACCATTTGTACATCCGTTCGTCGGAAAATATTTCCAAAAAGTTCAACCTGATGAAGTCAATTCAGGCATTGATTTCAAACTTGACATACTTAACCAACAAAATACCTTATATTGTCCAAAGGACATGCGACACTATCCATAATTTCAACATTAACATTGCCCCTGCCTGACTAAGCTAGTTGTATGGACACGACTTTTAATAATTTCTTTGGGTTTTGTGTGGACATTGCTCCGTTTAATTGTCTTGTTATGTTACAGCTTTATGTGCTCGACTGGTTGAGTGAGGGCTTCCCTGTCCGATTTCCTCATTTCTTTTTCCTTCGGGACATATATAATATATTGAACACAGTCTTGTTAAACAGAATGTTGTATACCTTAACATCGTCATCATCATCATCGTTACCTGCTTCCGCGTCTCCATCCAGTAGTTTATCTGCGAAGAAAAGTGAATATGCATCATTTGTACAATTAATCACAATATACATCTGTGTCCAATTTTCAAAATTATCTTACAGAAAATAACAAACTTACAAAAAATCCACTGATTTATCAAACAGTCCTCGTATTTATATTGTTACTGTAATGCCTCAATTCCCGTACAATTATTGTTTATCTAACCGCACATTAGATCTCAAACGCAATTTATATGCACTATATACACGCTGGTACATAATTTTTTTAATGTGATTTGCTTTTTGGTACATGTACATATCAGTGGCGTCATTTTATAATTGCCAATACACATGTCTAAACTAACGTACATATGCCATATTGGTTTACCCGTAGAGAAATTCATTTAAAGTGCATTGTACCTGACCTAATCTAATGACGTGTAAGGACAAGACGTATTATTTTATGTTCATGTATTACCTGAGTGTACACAGTCTGTGGTGTCTCCATGCCGATCAAGATCAAGAATTTCATCGTCTGATAGCGTTCCTCCTGTGATTGATATTTCTTGATCCAGGGCTAATATAAAAAATATAAAAACAGGACTTTATAAATACACGTTGCATTATGTACGAAAGGCTTTAACTAGGGTACCGCACCGCACCCCACCCCACCCACCCCTTTTCCTAGTCTGTTTTTTTTAATATCTTTCTCGGCACCCCATCTGATGTTATGGTACTACCAAGGTAAGTGGATGTTGACGTACAGTTTATATTCTTCTAATTTAAGTTGATTTTTGTTGGTTCAATTTGTGCTGAGATGCATAACTTCTGTTTTCTTTATGTTAATATTGAGGCCCATCTTGCTAGCATTTTCTTGTAGTTTGGTTGTATTATCTTGAATCTGTATTTCTAGATGTGAGAGTAAGGCTAGGTCTTCTGCATAATCAAGATATTTAAAGCCTGTGAGGAGGGTCCATCTGATTCCAGTATTGTTTCCATTGAGTGTTGATCTCATTACCCAATCTATTGTGATGATGAAGAGCAGAGAAGACATCACACAGCATTGTCTAACCCCAGATTTTACAAGGAAGCTGGTATCCGATGATCTGCCAACAGAACATTTGAAGTTTAAATAGAAGGATTTAAAGAGGTTCACTAGTTTTGGTGGTATTCCATGTCTCAAGATTTTCCAGAAGCTTTCTATATGTATGCCGTCGAATGCCTTCTCAAAATCGATGAAGTTACTGATAAGTTTACGCTGCCATTCAGTACACTGCTCTATGATGTTCCTAAGTACAAATATTTGGTCACAGTAGCTTTTTCCTTTCCTGAATCCGGCCTGTTGTTCCCTTATTTGTTGTCAAATGCTGTTTTAATTATGTAAATTATTATTTTGCAGAAAATGTTGCTGTGTATTGACAACAATGTTATACCTCTCCAGTTGTCACAATTGGTGAGATCTCCTTTCTTTGGTATCTTAATTATGTTGCCTTTAGACCTTGAGGTTGGAATAATGACGCTCTGCAATATCTTACAGAATATTTGATGGAGTATGTGTGCAGCAAGATTACGGTTTGTCTTGAATAATTCAGCTAGTAATTGGTCTTTTCCGGGGGATTTATCATGTTTAAGTCCATTGATCGCTTTGCATATTTCCTCTTTTCTTTGTGTTTCTTCCTCAGCTTCTGTAATGTCACAGTAATATCAGGGTCTGGACGATTCAAAACCTCTTCAAAATGTTCGTTTTACCTTTATCTTGTTCATTCTCAGATGTTATAAGTGTTCCTTGCGAATCCTTTATTGACGTGTTTTCGTTTCTCTTCTTTCCTCATAGTTTCTTTTTGATTTGGGAAACATCAGCCATTCTTCGTTCTGATTCAGCTTTCTCAGCTTCCTTTGCCAGTTCTTCTATAAAGTTTTATCTAGCTTTCTTAGTAGCTTTCTTTACCTCTTTATTGCTGTCAGAATATTGTTATCTGAGTCTGTCTTTCAATCTCTCAGAGTGTGTGTTACAAATTTTCTTCTTTATATCTTTTCTTTTATCTATATTTTTCCATAAATCCATTAATCCATTCTTTGTGTACTTGTCTTTTGAATCCCAGTGTTTTTCACTTGTTTTACATAATGTTGATTCTACTTTTTGCCAATGTTTGTCTATGTTTTCCTCCCCAATGTTCGTATCTTGAATCTGTTCCTCAGTTCTTTTCTAAATTCTTGTTTTGTTCTGGTTTAACTAGTGTAGTTCTGTATTTTACCTGTTGGAACCACAGGAAACTGTATATTTGAAGTATTTTTTTTATTTCAACGATACAGTTACCTGTGGTTGGGACTAGGAATTACAACTAGGCATTTAGCTTTTTAATTGCTAGAACTAGGACATTCAGCTTTTTGACAGCTAGGGCTTGAGAAGTTCATTTTCAGGTTCTGTTATGAATGGATGTTTTTAGGTTTTCTGTGCTCGGCAAGGTACTGTATGTATCAAAAAGTTAAAAGCATTGACCTTGTGTCGCGTAAAAGAAAGCATATTATAAGTTGCAATATCAATAGAACCAATTTGATCACAAAAAGAAGCAAATATATTTTTTTCAAAAGAATGGTTCCGAAACGAATTGGGTATATTATAGTGCGTTAGCGACTAAGCTTGGCCATCATCAACCTTAAATATCTTAAAAAGTATACCTCTGTCTCATAAGTTCGTGCCTTCTCATGAAAACCGTGCTTGGTTGAATTCAACTCTTGTATATGATCTACGCAGTCATTTTGGTGAAATTAGCCAAATAAATCATCCAACAAATATCCTACAACAATTGAGGTCATTATTTTGGACGACAAAACATAACTGTCACCTTGACGACCAGGAACGATACACCTAGTAATTATTCCAACTGATTTTTTTCAACTGTTGTTAAATATTTTTGCATCCCGTTTTCATTACGCATTATTTTTATCACCTAAGGCTTTACTACACAAACTGAATACGCATTTTGATAAGCACAACTCCAAATTTATCTTATCTTACTAAAAAATTTGAAATTCCATCACTTTGGGCCTCAATACAGACCCGTTTTACGGAGGCACGGATTTTATGGGAAACAGTCACCAGGATTCTGAGCATCGTCATATAGACATAAAAAAGTTATGATTTTACGAGTTTCGTAATCATTTTTAATTTTCTTTTTCTTATAAGTTGAATTAACATTTTTTCTTCCGAAATGGTGCAAACAATTTTACAACTTGTATGGGCTAGTGCGCATGCGTCGCTGAAACTGTTAAGGAGCACGGAGATACGAGACAACAGCATACAATGCCGATTACAACAAAAATAGGTACGTCTTTAAGTTTACAGAAAAGTGTACGCTACATAGAGATCTAATGCAAAATGTTAAGTCTAAAACAGGTTATATGCGTATGGGTGATAGAAATGACAGTATCAGTAAAGGTCAACAATGTGGTCCAGTATAATAGCCCATTAAGTCACACACCAGTGGCTGTTGAACATATATAATGAGGCTCATACATGAGCGTTTATTTTAGTTTGAATAATTGAAGCAACTTTGAAGAAATATTTGCGAGAAAAGCATTGTATGTTTTGTTCGATGAAATAATCATAACAATCAGAAGATGGGCATCAACAATATAAACAATTGATGACCATACAAATGTTGGTCATAGTTAAACAATTATCCCCATATTGTTGTTTAATAATACAATAGAATTATTCTAACGAGCTGATCGTAATAGCTTATTTATTTTACTCCCTGTCTGTCTATTTGTTGATTAAAATACCAAAAATAATACATTAGACCAAATGGGGAAAACATTCATGAGACAGTAAAAAACTCTGAAATTTAAACACTGAGTTGGTTAAGGTTATTTAGTGAACTATGCCAAGTTTCAATATAATAGCATAATAGTTTTTAAAGAGGAATTCCCTGAAACTAGCTTAATTTTGTCTACTATCACATTAAATGAGCTAAATGTACAACGCACTATCAATTATCATAATTTGTCAGAAGAAAATGTGCGCAAAAATGTCTCTATACTGTCAACAATATATTTAAATCATCAAGAATAAGTTTTCGGTTTCAGCGATATATTATTATGTGGTCAAAGGGAAACAACTCGTGACTATTTTGGCTCGTAACGGAAACAAGTTTTCATTCTTTTCTCGGTAATCAGTGGGAGCTTTTCGTTGACAATTTGTGGAGTATAAGCAATAACGATACTCATTTAATGTACACTTGTTAAATGTTATAAGTACACCAACATGAAATGCATATATCATTTTTATTATGCATGATATCATGTTCATTTTTTGCATGTCTTCATGCGAGTAGTATAGCAGCAATATCCGATAATTAGATGATTATGATTCGCACGCTGCGAGCAATGAACCGTGAATTTTCAAATTATGCAAAATGCACGTGCAAAACAAATCGCTTTCGCAAGAACTCTAAAAAGTGTTACATACACATTGTCCATCAATACCCACACCAGGAAAACACAAAACCGGTAGAATTACAATAATAGACCGTACAAAAGAGGTTTGTAAAACATACACGTCTCATGGCAGTAATTAGCCTAGTGTAGCTAAGGTCACCACGACCTTGACCTTTGACCTATCGACCTCAAAATTAGTAGGAGTCTACATCTGATGATTAGCAACCTGTCTGTAAAGTTTTTCGATCTTAGGTCCTATATTTCTTATGGTGTGGACCAGTGATTGTTGTGTTTTCAAAAGTCATGGTGAGTTTGACCTTTGATCCAAATAACCTTGAAATTGAGTCAGGCCGTCTGTGGAGGATGAATAATCTCCACTTAAAATTTTAGAATCCTAGGTCCAATCGTTTTGGAGTTATTGTTGAAAAAACGTTCGGCATGTCGACCGACCGACTATTTGCACAGTAACGCTATGTACTGTGTTGGTGTACTTATAACATTTAATGAGTGTATAATATTCCTGAATCGATTTAAACGATCAAAGTTTTAGGGAACACCTTTTTAAAGACATCTATGGTTTATGGGGTCCATCTTGGTCGCTAAAGACCTATGCACATTTCACGCATTTTAAACATATGATATACATACCATCTTCTAGACAAGTAACATGGATATTATCGTCGTCTACTGATGTTTGTGACGTCATGAGTTTACCAATGCGTTCTGAAATAAAGCCAAAATAAAATAAATTCAACATTAAGTGAGGCTTCAGAAGTGAAACTCAATCATGATGGTGGAAGAAGGTGCCACTAAGCTGTTAATATTATATAAACTTTATTTAAAAGCGATTATTGTTACAACATAAGAAGCATACCCTACATGCTTGTACTCGACATAGCAGAAAGAATCAGTCACTGATGAGTCAGTCAGAAGTCATTCCGAGTAGCTTAGTTTGTAGATCATCTAACTTGCTAGCGGGGGTTGCGGGTTCGAGCCATGTCCTAGTATATGAACCTACAACATAAGCATCAACTCACCCTGGATGTTCTTCCGCTGTCGTGGTACTATGATCACTCGAACAAATATCGCTACGAGTATGGCTGATCCAAATGTTAATATCATGGTTCCGTAGAAAGGTATCTTGTGAAAATGCAACACTGAAACCAAACCGTTAGTAATGTATTGATATTAAAAAAAAATAAAAAAAGTAGTATTCATAAATTTATGGTACTTTCATTTTACCTTCTCGCACATAAATGATTTGGATTTGTAAATCAGGTTAAATGTACGGAGACGTACACGAAACATTCCTGCTCGACATCGAAATGATGAAATCGGGCAGAGAAGACAACACCCAAATTAAGCAGGCGCAGAAAACAGTAAGCCCTACTGGTCAGATATCGTCTGTCACCCGTTCTCTACTCGTAGAAAGTACGTTTTCACGTGTATATCAGTTTAGGTCGATTGTGAAATCTTTGCTATAACTTGCATTGCTACTATGAGTACCTTATACCTGGTGCCAACAATCAGTACTAGGGGTTTGGGCGTGTCAATGCATTTTGGGCATTTAATTTCTTCGTTCGGCTATGGGTAGGGATAGCGCCGTATATTTGTGTTTTGTGATGATTTTGTTTTTCTGTGCTCGGATGGTTAAGTAGAGTACTGTCTTCCCTGTATGATGTTCTCAAATATTTTATAAACAAAGTTAAAAGCTTTTTTTATATATAAATGAAAACTCATATTCTTGTTTCGCCATTTGGCGTCAGGCCACCGAAATGCTTGTACCATTTCTCGTCTTGGTATATCACGACTCTGCACACTTTAACTGAGGCATTGCTAATCGCAAGCTTAGAATGAGGAGTGGTAAAAGCCACTCATGACCTGATAAGAGTATTGCACATTTAAAATCTATATCATATGGTGCTTCTTAAGAGCCCATTTTCATGAAAATAGGAAATTGTCATGTTGACCACATTAAAGTTGAAAAAGAGCTTGTTTAACCATAAGTAAAGAGTGATTGTCAGACAGTTTCTTCGTTTTTTTCTCAAAGTATTCATCTTATACTACGACCTTCTCATTCTAAGACAGCGAAATGGTTATTCCTGGATACATGTCCCCTTATTTATAAATAATTCCACTTACACTCTGATCCCTTATAAAATACGGAGAATAAATTAACAGCCAATGTGACCGCATAAAACAGGGGCAGCAGTAATAATCCATTGTCCAACGGTTGGTCCTGTAATATAAGAAACAGAAAGAAGCATATTATCTTAGTACAATTGTGTTTGCAATAAAACATCAACATTTACTCCGATATATTAAATATGGGTCATTGATTCAAACCTTCAGGATCCAAAGTAAAGTAGGTCAAGTATTTTAATTTTGCAATTTAATATGGACTCTTAAGGTTTAGACCGTTTACCCAAAATTAGTTCAGTAAATGAACTTCATTTACGAAGCAACGACTGATCAGATACATACAAATAGTGCTGTATCATTAATTACTTTAGATGGCATGCAATTCCATTGTTTTCGGTAAATAGGCCATTGAAATTTTATTTTAGTCACTTGCACATATAAGTTGTATCTTTAAAAATTCAACTAAAATGTTGATCTACGTCAAAGTAATATAAGGACATCGGACAGTGAAGGCAGGACTCAACTTAACCAGCCGACCAGAGAAAACATTAACAACATAACATAATACAATTAAAGTCCTAGCCAAAAAAGAGCAGAATGACTTAGTTTCACAAAAAAAAAAAAAATTAAACGGTGACACCAAGTGACCGAATGAAGCGCAGCTAAGACCCGACAAAGTTCCCTAAGTCCCTTCAAAAGAACAGGATTACCTAGTTTCACAAAGTTTGTTTTAATTTCATGATCAAGCACCTCTACAAAATGCTAACAGCGGATATACTAAGTCTTTAAAACAAACTTATACTAAATGTACATTCTTGATAAATTTTTTCAGGATACTTACTTTTTGTAATACTACAATGTCTATTAACTTGAAGAGTCCAGCAGAGACCAGACCTGAGAATAGTGGAGATGCCACCCAAGACCCAGCTGTAAGAAATAAGAAAAAAATCCCTGTGATATAAAGTATCTCAGTAGGCATATTAACAATCAAGCAAACTTTCATTACTAGTACCTATTTTTAAGTACGCAAAAACATCATATTTGATTAAAATATTTACCCGCTATACTAATCGAATCCATTCGACATTTCATTTTTTTTAAAAGATCGAAGACAAACTATTTTCAGAGTTTATTAAATACAATAAAACTATTATAAATCTTCAACAAATAATTGATCACCGGTAATTTGGCTTTGGTTCTACAATAATTCGATAATCATATCACTGGCTTAGAATGAGAACGTCGTGTATTATATAGAGGACATTTGTATTTTACGGTGTATGATCGCTTAATAATTCACCGAGTGAGCAGCTGGCGTTATATTTTCACGAGTGACGTAGCCTCGAATGAAAATACAAGTCAGCTGCTCACGAGGTGAATTATCAAACGATAATACACCGTAAAATACTAACATTCCATTTATTTCATGCTTCAAATAGCTAAAATTATGGAAATACTCCGCAAAATGTTTTGCGAAACGTCTTTTCCCCGCCATGCGCGCGCCGAGTTGCCATCAAGTAGTTCTTCTGCAATGGCTTCAATTTCGTCATTTATATACATGTAGTGTTCTGTTATTTGCTAAAGATTAGGAGAACAAGTGAACATTCTTCAGTTGTTATATTTTTTGATGACGGGGAATTTGTTTCTTTTTAAAGTAGTCCGTTTGTGTGAAATTAGCGACAGTGAAATTATCGGGAATGATCCACCGTTATTCCGCCGAAAACTATTGATAAGCATGAAATAAAGATTCATACATACAAGAAAATCGGAACTTGTCATTTTGACTAATCTGAAGTCCAAAGAGTTGGTTTTCCATGAGTAAAGATTAGTAAATCAGTCCGTTTTTTTTCTTGTTTGCTCACAATATCGATTTTGACATTACGACCTTCTCGTTCTAAGCCAGCAACACTTACTAAAAGAGAAATGACAGTATAGCGTAGTTATGAAACCCGATTGATTTATGAATTAAATGGAGAGAGTGACAAAAGCGATAGTGAATCATATCGGATATGGACTATGCCGAAAAGTTTAAAAACTGAAAGCATTAAAGAACTCAAAACCATAGAGCACTCACCTATCATTGCAAGTTTAACCCATCCTATTCCCTTTACACCATTCACGACCATAGAAAACCCTAGGGTAGCCCCGACTATGCTGTGGGTTCCCGAAACCGGAAGTCCAAAGAATGTGGCCACCAGAAGCCACGAACATGAGCCTGATGGAAGAGAAACAATGTACATAGTCACGATTCTGTTGAAGATTGAATCAACTCTCATAACCGTTACATAGGCACACAGTTTCGTCGATTTTAACAACTTGACTGCATTTTATTTTCGGCAATCTTCTTCAACACACACAGGCCGTTCAGTCGCCATTTTCCCAACCAGCGGACGTACAAACTTTCTTATACACTGTGATAACGATGTTTACCGGTACCCCACCTACCGCTTCCTATGCACGCGCTGGGTACTGAATTACTTCCGTTGGTTTGGAAAATGGCGAAAATATTCATACAAGTTGTTACATTTGGCAAAATTGTGTGCCTGTGTACCATTCGTGCAACAAGTACTGGCGCGTGCATGTACCTAGATTAGTGAAGTTAGGTCATATCACATGGTAAGCTCAGATTCAGAAAAAAGAAATCGTAGTAAATTGATTTAATCACTCGCTTATAGGTTCACGCTGACATTTCAGAGACTTAAAGTTTGTGCTATGCCCATTTGAACATTTTGAGTACTGAGCTCTGGTCGATGATTTTAAATATTTGAAGATTTTAAATATTTGAAGATTGTAGCATTGTGAAAACAAACACATGCTAAATTACATGATTACCAGTAAGCGCGGCAACATTTCCCGCCATGAAGACATCCTCTGTTCCATTTGAAAACATGTCAGGATCTATGATACCTTTACGTATAGTATTTGATACCTTTGCACCTGAAAAACATAACAATATAGCAAAATAATAACTTAACCATGTACTTACTCAAGTATTTAGAATATACTTTTTTATTAACTTTCATTAATAATAATAATAATAATTATAATTATAATAATAATAAAGACTTTATTTATAGAGGCAACACAGTTGGGTATGCCAAGTCTTTCCTGTGAGCCTCTTTGCTCATCAATGTGTTGCTCTTTATTATTTATTGCTATTATTAACTCCCAAACAATCAGATAGGGTTATGGCTGAGGTCGTTAAGACACGAGTACTGTTTTACCAAAACATTTACACAAGCATATTTCGTATGTCAATAATATTTACCCCAACTCGGGCGGGTCTTGGCTGCGTTTCATTCGGTCTCTTGGGATCACCACTATTTTGTAATCTCTTTGTAAAATTGGGTCATCCTGCATTTTTTGCGAGGGGGACATGGACGTTTATATTTTTTGGCTCATGTGTGGGCATGGCTCCGTATACGTAGTTGTGTTGTGGTGTTAATGAATTCTGTACTCGGCTGATTAAGCTGAGTGCTGCTGTCCCTGTCCGATTTCCCGTACCTTTTTTACTAAAACATGTTTAAACATGTTCTATGTAAAGTTACGTTTATTGAGATGAACTATTTTTCAGCTTTGGAACTCCACTATTTAAAGTGCTCAAATGCATCATTCTGCAGATAGTTAAAAAGTTTTGGTCATAATGTGGCTTTAACTTTGACTTTAACAAACATTGCACTTAACCATTGACGAAAGCCATAACTTACAGTCACACCATAGACGCTACGGTTCTTTCTGAATTAGTATAGTGATCATATTACTTTAAATCAGTTACACGAGTCTAGTCGACTTAGATATATTTTCGCAAGCCTTTTTGTACTAAAGTCGTATACCTGTTGTTGAATTTCATTTTGTAATTATACATACCATCAGTCAGGGCACATACTAGTATATTGACATTCCCCTAGACTAGGTCAACATTAAAAGTACGCGTACGTGACTAAATTGCCAATAGTTTCATCGCCCGAGTTACAGCAAGCCGTTATAGCGTGAACTAATGATAACAAAAATGGCCCCTGCATGAATCGAACTTTTGACCTAGGCCCACCCGCTCCTAAGATGGATGCGTTTAGCGAATTTCAAGTTTCGCTTATAAATGGAAAATGAATTAAGAAATTTGTTGATATTGTGTGATATTACGACGGAAACATAGTTTAAAAGGAAAACGACCCAGCATCATACTATAGTTCGATTTCGAGCATTGAGCCGTGACTTTAATCCATTCGCCGATAAAGATTGGCGTGGGATTGACTATTCAGACATATGTATAACAGACATTAGTTAGTAGTGTATCTTTAAATCATGACTATTGCAATCAATAAATCACGGGTTACCCGCACAAATAGATTCGTCTAAAAGGTCATGGCTCAGAGTTCAAAATTGAGCTATAGTATTGTACTTAGCAGACATGAAGATTTGTTATTCAACTTGACAATTGAAATTAAAACCCATTCGAGTAGGGAATGTTATGTGCTTTCTACAAACGTGAATGGGTTTGAAGGCTGATTTAAAACAGTTTAAAGCTTTTGCACATCACGCCTGGTAGCTTGTAGATAATTATATGCAGGGTGCAAGGAATGCATCTTTACATATATGTCTAACTCAAAATATATGTTACTATGTCGCCATCACAGTCAGTCATGATATACGACGAGCACGTGTGCAAGGACCTTGCAGTTAGATGATGTTAAGCTCCCAGGGAGAAACATCATACATCTTACATAGATAGTTTTGCAAAATGTGATGTAAAGTTTCACATTTGTCATCTTGCATTGAGTTCAAGGTGAGCAAACACCGTATTTATTTCATCAGGCGATTAGGTTCCCTCCATAGCATGTGTGCAGGCAATGAAGAGGTTTGTATGACAACAGTTATACGGTCAAGGTGTATACTAGTAGTAGCGTTTGCAAGCAATACTCCTACAAAAGTCAACAATTTAGGTTCAGTGTATTTCACATAGCGATTTGTACCGTATGGTGGCCATATAATACCCTGTACACATCACAGGTTCGAGAAAAGTGTCCTATATCACATTTACAAGCGTAATATTACACATCCAGATATCTATATACATTTGTATGAATAAATAAGAGGGCTTAGACACTTTTCACGTACATTGTTTTTGTCGTTCATACAGTCTAACTTCCCACACTAACCAATATAACCCGGTGTACATTTTGTAGTGACATGCTGAATTGCAACTTTTTTTCTGTGTTGCGATAGGTGCGATGACCTAATGCATTCATACATAGCAGTGTTAGATACCATGGAAAAGTTCAGTATAGTATACTTAATGGTGACACAAAATGTGTATAGTAAGCCTCAAAGTAAGATTGATATTTTATAGTAATGCAAATTAGAACAAAATGCTACACTTGAACTTGTTTTATTTACTATTCACGGCGAGCTATAACTGCAGAAGACTTTTCAGAGATAGCTTTAATCCGAATAAACCAACAAACACAAACACTGATAATACTGAAGCGCACAATAAATACATTTTAAAATGTCTAGACACAAAGGAAAACAGAACCATCGCAATTCGGCACACTAATATACAAATAATTTCAAGACAAATTCTTTCCTTTTAGCATATGTACATGCCAACTTTGTGCGGGGATATATAATAGGCGAAAATTCTATTTACCAACAAGAATGGCTCCCATTATTTCAAAGATAGTTCCAAGGATGCAAGCCTGTCTAATGGTCAGTACTTTCGCTCCGACAGATGTACCAAATGCATTTGCCACATCGTTAGCACCGACACCAAACGCTAATATAAAGGCTATAACAAATCCAACTACCACCAACCATAACCATGTGTCGTCGTACAACATCGTGCCGCAAACTCTCACCTAAACCTGTAACAAACAATAAGCAAACTATGAAGTCACAATACGACGGTGCATCTTCCCCTCCAGTCAACTATTTTTATGTCCCATAATAAGTCATTCTTCAATAAGTTACTTACACTGTCTTTGTTACAATGCTGCATTCTCTTGATTAAGTCTTAGAACAACGAAAAAACACATACTATGGCATAATGATCGACGCCTAT
This sequence comes from Spisula subtruncata, assembly GCA_963678985.1. Lineage (NCBI taxonomy): Eukaryota > Metazoa > Mollusca > Bivalvia > Venerida > Mactridae > Spisula > Spisula subtruncata. Next base: position 13,864,171 of record OY787676.1, read on the forward strand.
ATTGTTTAACCAACAGACTAACATACTTTTCATGTCAGTTTATGGATTTATTTGGAGGGAAGGCCACTTGGTCCATAAGAACATCAACACATACTAATACATATAATGTAAATATCCTGGATGACAACGATTACCCGAGTACTCGAGTACTCATCCAAAGGTCCGATTAGCGAATAGTCATGATGTGTTCGTGTTTTAATGAGGTATACATTAATTGTAATAAACTTAAGATGAGTCATATCATCATATAACAGGACATTGACCAACGATGTGTACCTTTTTAATGTTATATTTTTATGAATGCGCACACAATTGAAAAGATAGCGATGTCGCCAAACGAGTATTCGGGGAACATGGTGTTTTTGTCAATTTGAATGATAACTAAATTTATAGTATCATTCGCTTGCTTCACCTACATATATATCCATATGAACATCATATCGCTTGCTAAGAATGAAAATCGTAAGTACAAAATCGATATTTTGAGAAAACAAGCAAAACCTGTCTGCAAATTACTCTTTACTTATGTTATAAACAACTTTTTGGACTTCAGTTTTGTCAACACGACACGTTCAGATTTTCATGAAAACGGACTCGTAAGAACCGCATTGTAATGCAGATTTCAAATATTATCAGTCTTATAAGGTGGTAAGTACTCTCATTCTAAGCCAACGATATATAGAAATAAGTAAAGCAACTGAATAGATCGTTTTCTACTGGCTTTAAAATTTATCTAACTTTTAAAACATTTAGTAAAAATCATAACATCCGGGATACTGACCCGTGAATTTAACACATATCTGATCGAATAAGACCGTTATGACGACAGCGCCTAGCCACCAACACTAGAGTAAGACATAGAACATTACATCTACATCCCCAAAAATGGATGATACAAGTACGCCTATATACTCGATCACTCCGCAATGAATGAAACATTGTAGACTTTGGAGACTTAAATTAGCATGCCCTAATTACTAGCCAAGGTATCTCAGACCACCAGAATGCACCAGATTGATCTCACTTTTGTGAAAATTTTCCTGCGAGAGCATGCCTCCCCGGACCCCTACTTTTGCAATTAGATTCTAAATATCATTAATTTTGTAAAGCGAGTTTTTTGTGAAACTCTGATTCAGTGCAGATAACTTACGTCAACTTTTTATATTACTTTTTTTACTGAAAAAAAAAATTCCTCCCTAAGCTCGCAGAGTAACTTCAATCTATGAAAATGTGTGAACACACGTTGTTTGCCAAACTTATACTCTAAATTTCAAAATCGGGCACTTGTGCAATCACTTCATAAGGATTAATCTAAGTACTTTCCTGTATATAATAATAAAACGTGTCCTGGTAAATACCAAATTAGGTATCTCAGAACGCACAGCATGCATCAGATTGATCCATTGTTAAGAAAATTTTCCCGGGGGAGCATGCGCCAGCCCCCAGCCCCCAGCCCCCACTTCCTATTTCAACTGATCAACTTCTTGTTACCACGTAATAACAAAATGCCAGAGAACCATAAACATAGTTGTTATAATCATATCAGTATATACAACCAAAATACGCTTCGATGAATGAAGTGTTGTTATGTTAAAGACGCTCCTACGCTCATGCAGGACTTTGCCTTGGACCCCAGAAATGTACATCCTCCACTTATACACCAAAACTTACTGTGTGTACGCACCTTTAGTCAGACCCTCAATAACCTTTGTAATCCTGAATTATGGGTGCCTTAAGGCTTTGTCCCACTGAGCATTTTTGCCTCGGCGATGTACTTTCGGTAAATATTAATGAGTAACGGCTTCTTGACACTGTAGCCAAATGCTACGTGATATTTATGCACTGGGTTCGAGTGACAGGTCAAAGTCATGCTTTCAAGATCACAACGATAGTTTGTATTAGGTACCGTTATTAGTTAATATGAACCTTAGTTGTTACTTTCCATAGTAATGTGGTCGCCTTTTATGCTGAATGTACATATCGCTGGCTTAGAATGCGAAGGTCGTAATTACTACTTGCGAAGGTCGTAATTACTACTTACGAAATTTTAATATTTATACATATATGTATGTACCTTCTTATGAGCCTATTTTCATGAAAATCGGAACTTGTCATGCTGACCAAAATGAAGTTGTAAAGCTTGTTTTTCATAAGTAAAGAGTAAAACAATATTTCTGACAGTTTTTTTTCTTGTTTTCTCAAAATATTGATTTTGTACTTACGATCGTCTCATCTAAGCCAGCGATATGCACTTGTAAATCAACACTCTTATTTATCATACTTTTCGACATCTTTCACCAGTTAAACGTGACCTTCTTTGTGAGCCACTGAACGTCTTTGGCTTTGACGAGATGTTTAGTCATACATCTAGCGTGTGTGATACGTCGACATCTACGAACGTGTCATTACGCTCGAGTATTAATATGGAATGTTCTCACACCGCAGCAGCTTCTGTGACACCAACCGAATCAACGTGACACTATCTCAACTCAAATATGTTGAACAAATTGTATTATACGACAACTAGTAAAATGTATATGTACAGTCTAGTTAGGATAAAAATCCAGTGACACAGTGGAACAATCCACTAGTATACGGAATACCGTTAGGGCCATCGCGTATGTGTGGGTTGGTTTGAAACGCGATACTCGACAATACGATAATGAAAACACGAAATCACGACAGTACGATAACGATAATACGACAGTACGATAACGATAGTACGACAGTACGATAACGATCGTACAACATTCACTACAATGTAATATCATACGATGTTGGTAACTTAGATGCATATCTAGTATGTTGAAATACAAGGGCCCCTCTACAATATAGTATGACTGATATATTATTTAATTATGTACTAATCTTAGGCCTATTATGTTTATTCTCGTTCAACCAGCGTATTTTTCACGAGACTGGAGACTTGACTAAACGCTGATTCATTAGGATGATTGTATTACACATACAAAGTATGATTCATTTTTGCTCCATTGCAAAATACAATTTATTTTGACTAAACATGATTAAACAACTGTCCACGTATACCGCCATCCATTCTCCAAGCAGAGCTGTCGTTCGTTGCTCGAGTATATTCATGAATTGCGAAACTTATTTGCGCACAAATATCTTTAAAATGGTCACAGTCAAAAGTATTTGGGTTTTAAAAATGACCGATTAGAAATGGGATTCAGTGTAAGCCGAGCTCAGAAATATCATTTTATTTTGGGTATGGATAGCTTTTCATGTGTGGCATTTGAAGAATGGCTAGCCGCTGCCATCGTTTCTACATGATCAACTGTTGTTTGAAATAATCTCATTGTGCATGGCGTAAAACATTAAACCAATATGCTTAGTAGATGTTACAATTTCAAAAAAGTCTTTTACGACAACTATTTGATAGTCCAAACTCAAAATACGAAGTATATGATATTACAGTATACTATGAATAGGCATAGCATCTATTAATAGAACTACATGTATACAATCATGCTGATACTACAGACCATTTCATAAATTGGTACGCATCATTACTTACAAGTTAAATAGTTCCTGCGGCCAATTGTTTTACAGACCAGTATTGTGAGAGACATTTTTCTATAATTTTAGAAACTATAACTTTTTAAAGTGTTAATAAGGCTTGATATAAAGGTATGAGGAAATCGGACAGGGGAGGCAGCACACTTTACCAGCCGAGCAAAGACTCGCACCAGTAACACCACGACACATGTACAATGAGCAATACCCACATGTGAGCCAAAGAAACAATTAAAAGTCCAAGTCCCCGTCAAAAATGCGGAATTTTACAAACCTCTCTGATTTAGTAGGCTTATGTGTGTTTGGGTATATTTACCTAGTATAATTTACCGGAAAATGGTGCTATTTTCATTATTAGTTATTCAAATGCGTAATATAGTTTATTTACGACAAATAGTTTATCAAATACAAGTATTTGGTTAAATAAACTTTTGTATATTTGGGTATCGGCGAACGAAGAGTCCGAAAGTAAAATAAAGCGATTCTCACGACGTGCAAATATTATGGACAAACGTCGGTTCGAAATGATACTGGGCCGAGTCTTGCCGAAAAACTTTCTAGTTTACGTTTATTTAGTCATCACTGGTCATTAAAATGCGTAATAAAGTTAATCAACCCCATATTGTTATTTAAATACAAGTATTTGGGTAAAAACGTTACTATTTGGTTAAGATTTGGGTAAGATTTGGGTGTTTAATGCCGACGCGTCGGCCTGCATGACCTAGTTAACGTAATGATGTAGGAGAGGTAATCCAGACTGCAGGTGCACGCCAAAACACATATCGAAACACATTTTTTTCTTATTCTTAATTACTTAAAGGGGTAAAAGAAATAATTATAGTTTTTAACTTGCATTACTTTATTTTAAAATATAAAATAAAATAATTATGAAATAGTCTGGTTTACGACATTCGCACAAAGTGCTTCATTTTTTTTGGATATAGTTTTGAACGCGTGAACCAGACTGACGAAAGGTCAAGTGCGCGTTAAAACTCATTTCGAAACACATTTTTTCTTATTAATTATTACTTAAAGGGGTAAATTATGGTTAATACTTTATTTTAAAATAAAATAAAATAGATATATACGAATCTAAAAAAAAGTATTAGTCTGGTTCACGACATTCTTAAAAAATGCTGATTTTTTTGGATTTTTTTTTTGAAATGGTAAACCATTCAGAACAGGTCACGTGCCCCTACATGGAAATTTTTCTTGTTGCATACAAATATAACCTGCGGCTCAAGGCCGCAGGTTAACAAAATTGTTTTAAATATACTAGTATATCACTTACTATACAACTAAGGTTATGTTTAAATTGGTATAATATATAATATGGCATTTGCACAAAATGTAAAAAAAGATATGAGGAAATCGGGCAGGGAAGGCAGCACTCAACTTAACCAGTCGAGCATAGAAAGCAGTAACATCACAACGTAACTACGAAAACACAAAAGTACACAACCAAAAGAAATGATTAAAAGTACAAGTCCCCGACGCGAAAAATGCAGGATGACCCAATGTCATAAAGAAATTACAAAATAGCGGTGACCACACGAGACCGAATGAAACGTACCTAAAGACCCGACCACGAGTAACCAGTTTTGTAAGTTTTTGTGTTAAATGAATTTGGGTGAAATCAATCCTTAAACCTTGTGTAGGTGCTTCATTATGCTATTTATAAACTTAGAAGATACTGTAGTAATGACCATAATATTTTTTGTACATGAAATTAGCAGGTTTTAATACACGAAAATGATACAAGTTAATCCGCTTTAAGCATGTCAACTTTTTGGTTTCAACCCGCAGTGAAATTGAGAAGAGGGTAATAAAAAATCGAGACGAGACGAAACTAAATACTCAACAATTTAAGTTTTAGTCAATGCTTTTTCAACAACGGCCAAAACTTAAGTCCTGTGGTGAAATTCGGTCAGAATATGTTTTATATTAAGTTTAGCTACGTGTACTGGAAACAAACTCTAAAATTACAAAACCATTCCCTGTCACCACAGCACCAAAGCCAGCTACATAAATGTTTAATGTGGCTTACTAAATAATCCGCATATGTTATTATATATAATATTCTGGTTAAAGTAACAAACTCAACCTAATTTATGTAAACAGATGAGCGTGCATGCATATCTAATCAGAGAACCGTTACAACGACCGTGGTACAACATGTACAATATTTACAGGGCCGGCGATCCTGGTTCGAATGTCCGTCGCGACAGGCCATATCCTTCCACGATATTATGAAAAAAGTGTCGATTTTACTCCATGTGTTAAGCAGTCCCTAGCTTTTTGTGGAAGGGTTGAACATTATTACTGGTTAGGATATATAGTCTAAGCAAACTGGTTAAGTGAATATGTTGCAGTTTATCAATGTATTGGTGTATTAGTTACATGTGTGTTATAATATCCAATTCTGCTTCAAGATCGTTAGCTTGATTGAATTACATACATAACCATTTAATGGTTCAAAAATACATCGCTGGCTTAGATGAGAAGTACTTACAGCCTTATAAGACCGATACACATTTAAAGTGCCTACCTCACAGATGGAGCGAATTTTTTATAAAGTATAATTTTCTTACCAAACTAAGTATTTATATATAAGAACATTGTTGATTGTTACTTTACGAATTATTTATTATTGCAAACAATTTATTTTAACCACTTTCAACATTGCGCAAACCAGTGTGTTTTTCCTTTTAAACACAGTGTAATTTTCTTTCAGCATTATTTTTGAGTAATATTATTCACTAGATTGGTCTGTAACATAAACAAACTTCCGTCTGAACATCTATGAAGTATTTGGTTTGTTTTTAAAATCGTTTTCATCACATGCGAGTAAATTTCAGGCAATTTAAATACGAATTAATACGGTATAGAATTTTGGAGGTAAAATACTTAAATAATTACAAAATACTGATGTTTCACATGTTATATTTATATCAGTGTGCTTTTTTATGGGATATACAGGCATCTATGCCAAAATATAGTGAATATTTAACGATTTTATTTTATTTTGCTATACGCTTAAACGTGACACAGTCCCTTTAAAATCAGCATTGCTAGCCGCTTCATGTGAGTCTACGAAAATCGTAACTCGTCATGTTGACCAAACGTAATAGGTTTAAACAGCTTCTTTTATCAAAAGTAAAGAGTAATTTTCTGATTGTTTTTGTTTTCTCAAAATATCAATATTGCACTTACGACCCTCTCATTCTAATCCAGCGATAACACAAGCGGTGTCGCCACCTAAGCCATCACATGCCATGACGCACCAAGGTGTAATAATACAAATACATACCTTCTGTTAAACACGGCTCCGGTCACAAATACCACTTCTTGAACGAAATAAAAAAAACACACACACAAATAATAACATCTGCAACACAATTCTGTCTGAATCTTTATAATACTTTGGTCAAATGTGTTTGCATATATACTAGTACATGGCTGTAATGTATACGATGGCTAGATTTTGATACGTCTTAATACAATAAAAACGGAACGTGATAGTATAAACATAGCAGTGAGACAGCAGGGATACTGGGGTAGAGACTTATCATATACGCAGGTATACATATGTATACCCGCCAATGTCAACCATACCCCGGATAGCTATTAAACTATGGTTCAAATGCATGTGAGAAAATATCATTTCAAAAAATGAAATCCACATTTTGAAATTTTCATGAGTAATGTTTCAACACTGAAACTCACATTTTGAAATTTTCATGAGTAATATTACAAAAAGAACCCAGATTTTGAAACTTTCATGAGTAATATTAAAAAAAGAAGCCCACATTTTGAAACTTCACAGTTTTATCTATCATCACCGATGCAATGAAATGATTAATGCTAAATTATAATTGTTAAATGTATGTGTACAAGTACATGTTAGTCGGGGTGAAATGTTTGCATGAATCGCATGAAGTCGAAGAAAACAAAACTTTAAACTATCTGGCTTTTTATGCTTAGCAAGAAATAAACTATATAGAAATATTAAAGAGTTTATTTATTACCGATAAACATGTTTAGCCAGTAGCACTTTTTTTGTCAGACAGTTTGACATAACAATATGTATAACAAACCCTTTGGGCTCAATGACTTCTTTGACATAACAATATGTATAACAAACCCTTTGGGCTCAATGACTTCATGGTTCCTTTTCCACAATACCATGACCAGTCATGATACCATAGTAACCAATGATTACATAGCTACCAATACACATCGATAGTGTCGTGTTAATTCAGTTGTATTATTTTCCAGTAAAAGTTCATTTTGTCATTTAGTAGTAAGCTGTTGAGCGAGAGGCGTGTTTTCTCAAGTGGGAACAAATTAGTTGAAAATCAGTTTCATTTTTATACCAAATCTATAGTCAAACAAAAATGAAAACTTTCATCGGCAGTGGCTCACTAGGTTACATTGTGTGATTATCAAACAAATCAGACACAAATCAGACAGAATTTTGAAATTTGCAAATTTCGGTTGAAATGACATTTTGTACCTTTCAAATCAAAATGTTGAATGTATACATGCATTTGAATGTAGTTTTCGTTTTTGAAAATCGTCAATTCTAGCACTAAAAAAACTAATTTAGGCGGGGTATTTTAGGGGGTGTCTTTTCAGAGTATGCCCCCCCCCCCCCTATTTTAAAACTTCCAAACCAAAAAAATATAACCTATAATCCTCCCTCAGGAACCAAGAAAAATCTAACGATGTGACAGGTGTCAGTTGGGATGAAAGAGCCATGTTGAACCGAATATTGCTCGAACCTAACATGTGAGCCATATATATAGCAGTTGCAACAAAGCAATTGCGCTTTTCAAATCAAAGAACTGAAGTACTGACAGGCTGGCGAACTGCAAAGGGACACTAGCTTTTCAAGTAATATAAAATCAAGTGGTTTTCTAAGTCGAAAGAGAGGTAAGTGCTGGACGAAAATTAAAATTTTAAAAAATATATAAAAAATTAAAAAATTGGAGCCGCCGTGATCCGATCGCTGGAACTCAGCATCAGAAAATTACTAAGCGAGTAGCTTAACCACTCGGCCACGATCTCGTTAGAGATTATTGAACTAAATAATTTAACATAATAAAATCATTGATGCACGCGCTATATCGCGTTCGTAACGCGTAGTAATAATTATCAACGCCTTTAAACACCTTTTCTTTTAATTTCATACAATTTCCTTCCATTACAAGAAGAAACTAATATATTACAATCGAACAGATTAAATGAAACAAGGAAAGTTTAATGTTCTTATCTTGCAAAACTGATTAACGAGGAGGAACTATTTTCATTGAGTGTATAGATTCTGTGTTGTCAGTTTCGGGAGTAAATTCATCTTAGTGGAATTCATTTTTTGGCATTGTAATAGGTCTGGCGACATCGCCAGCCCTAAAAAGCCTGGGTGTCGTTTTACAAACCGGCCTTGTTAGGACAGTTGATGTTTCAGCTTTCGTGCTTTTCACGCTCTATAAGTGAGTTTGAATGCTGCTTTGCCCCTAGACCACATGGTATGTCGTTAATATTACAATACATATGTACATGGTTTTAATCAGCGAATGTACTTTAACACATACAACCTGAACAGCAATAAAACCAAAACATGGCCCGCAGCATTATAAAGATATAACGACTAAATTGACCAAATACATACATGTACAAATGTACATCATTCGGGCTATAGAAATACAAACGGTCTTTCATTTTGTCAATATATCGCTATAACATACAGGGTTGTATAAACATTTGTAAAGGTTATATGAGTCAAATCGTGGACGCAAATAATTTAGGATCTGGTCAAATTTCAATTACAGGGTCACTTGCTTTTAAAAGTGTGTTCAATGTCCACTAGAGTCATGTAGCTAATATTTATTCATTCCACATGAACTGTGGCTCTGCATTCGCATTGAATGACCTATTGCATAAGACACTGGCTTCATGGATGTAGTATTTGGTATGTACGAGGACAAACGCACTGTTTCAGTGCATCTAAACTGTATCCAAACTATACCTACGTACAAGGGCGAGAGGACAGTTTTCTACAAACTAACAGTACATCTGACATGCATGTACGAGTGTATAATGAAACATATGTGTGTTGTATTGCGTAATTCTTTTAGTATAATAGAGTATTTTGTGGCAAGTCTTGGGACTAATTAAATTGGTTATACTTTTACATGGTTGCGCTCATTGACTATTTAACTGCAGTAGGGGAGGACTTATAGTTTTTAATTAAAATCGAAATGAGACTCCTGAGTATCTAGGGTAACTTCCCCAAAGAGGTCCTCCAATAAGCAAAAAGCTCTCTAAAGCAACTTAACCAAAGGAATCATTTACTATACGACTACCGTTGTCCAAAGGGTGTTGCTCAATTCTCAAGAGAGGATGTACAGTGCGATGCAATATTTTCTTTTCTATTTTGAAATGTTATTCAAAATCGGTTATGTTCTATAATTTAAATAAATATCTTATTACAACAACATGGCGATACTAATACGACGAAGTGCTAGAATTCATTTTGAAAGCTCGGCCATTTCCGTTTGTTTCCGGTAGAGGCGCTCAAATCGATCGTGAAAGCTCGGTCAATTCCGTTTGTTTCCGGTAGAGGCGTTCGAATCGATCGTGAAAGCTCGGTCATTTCTGTTTGTCTCCAGTCTATTACAATGCACGAAGGTCGGGTTGATCAGAATATTGCTAGAATGTCTGCCTTGGAAACCAAGGGTCCCAAATCTCGGCAAACCTACGTCGTTGAAAAAGTTCTGGTTTGCCTCCCTTGATTGACACCTCCTGATTTCCATCGGCATTAAATCCCCGATGCTGTTGGACCGACGCATAGGATCGGGAACACATCCGGACGTCTCCCGATGCTTCACGGTTCATCACGATTCCTCCCAATTCAACGGCTTCCCTAGACCCTTTCACCGATGCCTCCCGTCTTATTACCATTGTGTGTACAAAAACGCGACAAAGGGAGACAACCTCAGGATATCCCATGCAAACTTTTCGTACGATTACACTCCCTTGTTTAAACATAAGTTGTCGCTATTAAATAGTCCCGTACCCGTTTCTTATTAGTATAACTGGTCACAAACAGTTTCCAATTTAGATGTATTAAATTTGTTAAATGGATAGGGGCCAATAAGGGAATTATTCATGCCAAATAGTGTCTGGTTCTAATAAAAATATATATTGTATGATTGTAGTTGCCATGGAGACTGAAATACTGAACGTCCTGTCAATGTTGATGCTGGCATAACTCAATCAGTGTCTCGGATAGTTGTATGAAACTTGGTTTGTAGGTTTAAGGGGCCAATATGATGAGAAATTGTTCATGTTTAAATATTGGTTTTATGACAAAAACGTCGTTGCTATGGATATGGAATGGAGACACGTCTTTACTTTAGCTGGATCATACATTGCTTACAATCGGTCGAAACACAGAAGTTTACGGTGGTATATAAATTTTGGATTTTGACTTGCGTTCTTAGCCGAATAATACGTAACATAACACGGGATATGCCCGTCTGGTAAACGTCAGTCTAGTAAACGTACTGAATCCTCTTCGCACATTTCATCTCTTTTTCTTTCGGTTAAACTTCATCCATTATATCGAGTATTATCGAAGTTGAAAGTCTCAACCTATATCGACAAATACGACAAAAAAATATAGAGAGAAAATCGGACATGGAAGACAACACTCGACTCACCCAGTCGGGTACAGAAAACGTGGAAAAAAACGCATCACAAAAATACACGGCCGAAAACCCCAAAGTTTAATAAAGATATGTCAAAACGGCGAGTGACCAAACAATGTAATTACATTGATTTGGCCTACTAGTAATCCTGTCTCTGATCCCGGATTACCCCCACCCCCTCAAGACCTGAAAGGCCAAAATGCAAAATCCATCGACAAAACAGGCAAGGCATTCCTATGACCCGGCCATAAAAAGTCACATATAATAATAATAATGAAGACTTTATTTATAGAGGAAACATACGAGGGGTGATCAATATATTCAAGGACAATCCTTCTTATTATTTTAATATTGCAACTAGAGTAATGAAATTACAAGCTGATGTAGATCAATCGATTATCTCTTGGTTCTTTGAATTACCTTATAGTAACGTCACTATTTACTTGATGACATCACTTTTTGTAACCAAAGTGAAGCACTCACCGTCGAGCACCTCGGACCTTACATAAGTCGACAACAACGACATGCTATGAAAATTAACGCTTAACTTATAAAATCTTTGCGATATCCCTAAGATCATTTGTCTTAATTGTGCTTGGATTAGTTGCGTTCCGGAGTAGGACTATTGGCCATTTTCATATGATTATATTGTTTATGTGATTGTAGGGTCTCTGTCAAACGGATGAGTCGATAAAATAAGGACCAATAGCAAAAATCACACCGCGGTAGGGACACTTTCCGTTATTTTTTGCGAAATAAGAGGCACAGATCTGAACCAAATGTAACTGTAGAAAACGAAGACTAGTATAGGCTACAAAACATTAAATCGTTGACTCCAGATCAAAAGGGTTCTTTCAATATTGCTCCATAAACTTGCTAGGTCGTGCTTCATATATCATTGGAATAATTCAATCTAGTAAAGCCAACCGCCTTTTATTCCACCGCACATTCCAGAGTTGGCTATTAATGACTTATTTCAGTGTTAAAAGAAAATCAATCACATATTTTGGGCCGGATATTAGCCCAGAAAGGAGCTACTAGTATGTGCTGCTCCGATGGTGACGCTTGGAATGACGTCGCGTGAGGTCCAACGTCGCGCGCCACTTGCATAAATGAAGAATACTATGAGTACATTCGGTCGGAGATGTCTTACTTCGAATGATGTTAATTGGCTTTAAACCTTGATGCCAATATGAAATTGCTAGATGAAAAGTCCTCGAATATATTGATCACCCCTCGTATTTATGCATTTGTCCAATCTTTCCTACGAACCTCTGATATATAACCACATTGTCACATTCTACAAACAAAATCACACGCTATTAATAATAATTATATGTATATAAGTATTACACCTGGCAATAATAGTTATTGCCAGGTGTAATACTCATATACATAATTATTATTACTAATTAAATGTAGTTTGATGTAAGCATTCATTCATTTACATTTTATTGTTTTCCTCTATCTCTGTGTGTCTTGTTTTCGTTGTAGTTTACGCTAATGTATTCATGGTCGACTGTGAATAAGGGGTCAGTTATCTAAACAAGGCTCTACCGACCACTTTCCACCAGAGATACCAACTAGTACCTTCTATATAAAGCGCAACCGACCGCTTCCCACGAGAGGTTACCCATGCCTTCTATATAAAGTGCTACAGACAGCTTTCCACGAGAGGTTACCCATGTCTTCTATATAAAGTGCTGCAGACCGCTTTCCACGAGAGGTTACCCATGCCTTCTATATAAAGTGCAACAGACCGCTTTCCACGAGACATTACCCATGCCTTCTATATAAAGTGCTGCAGACATCTTTCCACGATAGGTTACCCATGCCTTCTATATAAAGTGCAACAGACCGCTTTCCACGAGACATTACCCATGCCTTCTATATAAAGTGCTGCAGACATCTTTCCACGAGAGGTTACCCATGCCTTCTATATAAAGTGCTGCAGACCGCTTTCCACGAGAGGTTACCCATACCTTCTATATAAAGTGCTGCAGACCGCTTTTGACAGGATGTTACCCATGTCTTCTATATCAAGTGCTACAGACCGCTTTTCAAGAGCGGTTACCCATGCTGTATTTAATTAAGCGGGAGGTAACTGAATAAAAACGCTCGATTGGTATCGCTTTGCTTAGGCAATGGACGCCTGATTCTACTATATTTTTGCGGTTGATTCATTTCGCGGTATCCGCAAAGATAATATCGCGAAGGTTTATACTCGTGAAATTTATTCATCCACGGCAGAAAAACACAGAACACATAAAGTATTTCTTTTTGAAGTGTAAAATTCGCCAACCTCTTGAATCACAAAAATATCAGATTTTCATGTTCATTGTATTCAGATAATTGTATTAATATATGCATTATCAGGGTTAACGGCGTGTTAATGCATGTGCTTTACATAACAAATCGTTTTATTCACATTATGTCCACAGTATCAGCATTTTCCTTCAGTTTAGTATTATGATATAGATATTGAGGCGTTTTGTTGCCGTCTGTGAATTTTTCTTTGTCGTCTGGTCCTCTGTGCGTCTTCGCACTTCTTCAATTATACTGATGTTGTCAATTTGAGAAGAAAACAATACTTGCAAATCACATATCGAAACGGGCAAATAAAATACAAGTACGTCTGATTCAATAAGTAAGACTAATGATGGAACTATCCCATTCAAAAGAATAGCGGGAATTATGTGAACTCAGTTACACCAAGTGAAACCTGGATACATTGTAAATGTAATAAAACACACAGATGGTTTGTTGACAATTTGTAAACAATAAATGCATGATTTAAAGTCTAAAGGTAGCAACTCTTGCAAAATGAGTAGATCTATTTTGTTCATCATACAATTTGTTAAATACGATATTTGGTCTACTATTTCGACATATATAGTTATCATTCTATCATCGAGTATTGGTCCTTTGTTAAGAAACAGTCTAATGGTTCCATAATTCTTTGATGTAATGGATGATCGGAAAAAAGTTGTGGGAGAAATAATGTGACTTTAAGGGAGACAACACCGATCGAAGTTTTATTTGTTATGTGATTATCTCCCTTGGTGTCTGAAAGTTTTTAATTATCTGTAGGTACTTTATAAAAGAAATTAATTAGCGCCTTGTAGTTGGTACATCATGGTGTACTAATCAGGACTTAGCAAATACTGAAGTCATGTGTCTGTGATCAAGAACATGTTTTGGTAAGTCGAAGCAAGTATTACCTATAGATATATGAAGGGTATTTAAAATTGTACAGTATTTACGATGCCATTAATTAACAATTACATTTGAACATACTTCGATGGCAATCACACGTGTGCCTCCGTAGCTCAATTGTTAGCACCATTGTCGTCTAATCCGGCGACTCGGGTTTTAACCCGGATGTATGTATAGGCCCTCATATGTATGCCTTCTATATTTCAGCAGAAAGCTGATTGACAAATAAAGGCTTATTATATTTAATATTTACAAGCTGAACAGATGTGATGAGACTTGATAATAATGAAGATGTTGAGATAGTGTAAAGCTAAATAACCAAACATCGATTGTCTGGCCTAACTTTACCGCATTTATAATGATATATAAATAAATCCTGGAGTATTTACATTTTACCACAACAGGAATACCGAAACCAGGTCATCAGGAATGCACTTGTACCATAAGTGGTCTACTTTATACTTTACACAGAATTGAGTTTATTAATTCAATACTCGAGAAGAATTAATGTACTCATTGATAGTGAGTAAATTGTACTGAACAAGTGCGCGCGATAATTAATTAGCCGAGTTTTAGAGATATCGTCAATACTAATATTTCTGCATCTGTTTTTATCACATATACACTTCTACCAGCGACCAGTACTGAGTTATATAGTTATCCAAGAGAATATTCGATAAACAGGGAAGTATAAATATAACCGTCTGTCTAGAACAGCCAGCATATTGCTAGTACTACTGCTACATGGCTAGTTAGTTGTTTTCTATATGAAGCTAGATTATGTTGTGAATGTGAGGTCACGTGTGTAGTTTATCGGATATCGATGTTTGCAATAACTTGCTTTCT
Source organism: Spisula subtruncata (assembly GCA_963678985.1). NCBI lineage: Eukaryota > Metazoa > Mollusca > Bivalvia > Venerida > Mactridae > Spisula > Spisula subtruncata. The sequence goes on from OY787676.1 coordinate 13,879,482, forward strand.
TAGAATCGATTACGACCAGCATCATTTGATGGAAATATATTGACAGAGTGTTACTCGACTGGAATTGTTTGTGATTATTTCGTATATTCGTGATTCTGGCAGACTTGGAGAAATACGAAATACTGGTGTTGTTGTTGCTGTTGTGATTGTTGTGATTGTTGTTGTTAGTTTAACATGGTGATATAACATTATTTGGAGTGTACAAAATGATTGGAACCAATTGGAACTCAGTATGGGAGTGTTTGTGTCACCCCCGACGTCACGTAAGTTTTGATTTGTTGCTGTTATTGTTTATTGTATTCATGTTATTTGAAACATTGAATACATTCTTTAACTTCTGTGAGCAGTCCGGTAAGATAACTCTACACGACACCCTATGGGCTAGCTATTTAATCAAGAATTGTATCTCAACCGTGAACGACAATACCCAACGGCAGACATTGATAGGCACAACTGCTTTTGTAACACTCCATGGTGTGACATTGACTCACAACTAGCGTCGTGGATGTAATTTCCATTGTAACATTATTAAATAAAGGTTACATCAATCACGTTTATCCATTATAGGGTTGGAAATAGTATTGTCTATACAGATTTACTGACCCTAGGTTTATAAGAGACATATCATCAGCATTCTCATTCATTCTTCGTGGGATTATTTCCCTTTGAACCCACAGGTAACTGTATCATTGTCAGATAAATAGTGACTAAACCGAAAACATAGTGTTGTGTTCGTAATCAATGATACAGTTACCGGTGATGAACATAGGTCATCAATCGGAAAATGCCATCAAGCGTTAATAGAAATAAAATGTTATGATTAATAAAATGTATTATCTAGTCAAAAGCCAGACTAGGTTGTAAAGAATACTGAAAGCGTCGTGTTTGTAGATCAAATAATATTGCTGATGAAGTGCAGTGTAATTAACTAATGGCAGCGTTCTAACAAAATATCGAGTGTGGCAGCGTCTATGAAACAATGTTTCATTAGTAGTAATGTAAGGCAAGGTTATAACAGTTAATCCTAATTAATCCCAGGTGAAAGCATCTCCTTCACGTGTAGAGGCTTTATCAGTTGCGTGTGGTACAAGAGACAGTTCAGTACATAAATTCTAGGAAAACTGATTAGATTCGTAAACTGAAAGAAAATGGTTACAAAGGGGGAAATCATAAAACGTGACACAAAACAACAATAGTTTGACATAACACAACATACAGGGAAGCTATGTGTTAGGCCAAAGCAAATTAAAAGTGTAGTTCCGCAACAGGCTGAAAAAGATGTGTTTGCTTGCACTTGAAATAATTCTAACGTTCGTTTTATGCACAAGCAAGTCAACGCCCGGCTGTGGTTTGTCAATGTTAATTAAAGATAGATAGTTTTTATGTTAATAATAATTAAATGTTTAGGGTAAGTGAAAGATAGAATAGATATAGTGATACCAAAACAACAATATGCATGTTATTCTGATTTGATCTTTTGATCGTAAAATTGTTAATAAATATAGTATTTGATTCTAGGCAAGTTTGATAGTATTATGGCTATTGTCCTGGTTAGTGCTATGTTCCACTCTACAGTGACATCATGTATAAGTATTGTTATACCAACTAAACTGTTACAGACCGTCAGGATTTTCTCTCTGCTTATCAAGGTTGTGTGTTTGTAATGTACTGCCAGTTAGTCTGGCTACAGGCTGGACAAAATTGTATCAAGTGTAGTATAGCAATATTACATGAATTACGGCTTCATATCCAAGACGAAATTTACCTCACTTGGAAATTAAAAATAGTAATTTTAGTATTTTAGTTCTTCACCAATTTCTATTAAATATGCGTAACTTTTAATTTTAAGGTGAAGCAAATTTCGTCTTGGTGTGTAGCCCAAATTCACATTGTTTTGCTACACTCTTCTTACTTCGGGTATTTGAAAGGCTTTGCTGTTTTTATCCTATTCATGTCCAAAATTTATTGGGGTCATATCACTGCCGATATATGCACTGAAAACAGGGTTTCGGCAGGATAAATATTTATTTAGTTTAAACATATTTATTTTCCCAAATATGTATCAGTATACATACAAGTTACAGAACAAAAGATCACAAGCATAAGGAAAAAAAAGTTAGAATGGAAGACACTGGGTCTTATTAAATTCTTCTCCCTGGCTAGACTTCCAGTTTAGTAAAAAAACATATCACCAATTATTATTATATTTATTTACTAGAAAGTGGTTTCTTCCTTACATTTAGTTCGTATTATTTTGGCATGGTGAATATTTTTTTTACTTGTAAATGATTTTTTATTTCTTTTAATTAAAGGTAAAACGTAATTATATTGGTTTGTTTATACGGCAGTGCCACCCCAAGAGCTGCACTCCATAGAGAAACAACCTAACTTTAGCTATAAAGCCATATAAATTTTACAATTCTGTTTTCTTTTTCAAATAGTCTTCTAACACTGCTTATATAATTGTAAATAATTAAATCAATTGCGTATGTCAATGTTTCGTGAGATATTTGAGTGCGCATGAGCATGTATTCGTTGAATGAAATTGTGTGAATGTTTTGCCGAGTGTAAGATTTTGGTGCGCGTGTCTGTGTGTGCGTGAAACATAAAACATTGAAATGTTTACTAACTTTACTGATGCTTTAAAATATCTCTCCATTACTTAACCATTTTATCATGTGTATTTTGTTTGTACTTGTATTACAGAGTTGTAGACTATATTTACTTGTTACTTATCTTAATAAAAATATTATGTTCTGTTTATCAATGATACAGTTACCTGTGACTTTAGCAACATGATGTTCCAGTAATGACCGTTTATATCATTCTCAGGATCTATCACGAGTTGTCAAGTGATAAAAAAGTTGTATTAAATGCGTAATGGAAATTTTATAAATCGAGCATCAATTGACAACGAGTGATAGATTATTCTATCATATGACACTAAAAACGGAGAATACGCATTTATTTATTGGGAAAATCACCCATGCACTTAAAATTTATACTACCAGTGTTACGTATAAGAGTATACGTACTCGCTATACTAACATGGATACAAGGAAAGTCATGTTATATAGAGTATTTATTTTATACCATGTTTCTTGTAAATAGAATATGAAACAAGTAACTTCCATCACGTCTTTTGCTAAGCACTCTGTGAAACAATTTGCATAATCAAAGTCGACATTCGAATGACGTTTTAGTAGTAAATAATTCACGACTTCCTGTGTGATTTAAAGAGACCTGTTAAAGTATGCTGTGGCGTCGTAAAACTTCATCAGGTATTTTCACGCCTTTATGTCAAAGAGTTCCCAGTAATGTAAATTGATTGTTCCCGAATCAAAACCACAAGAATGTTCCTTTTAAAGTTCAACTTGTTTATTTATATGGGTTCAAACCAAGACACAGTTCATTTCTATGACTGCTTATTGTTCTACCCCCCCCCCTTCTTCTTATTCTTCTTCATCTTGGTCGTCGTCTTTTATGTCTTTCGTCTTCTTCCTCCTTTTCATGTTCTCCTCCTCCTTTTTCTTCTTCTCCTTCTTCTTCCAAGGGTTAAATTTTCAAGTCTAAATACTGATTTCAGTATCTTTATAAACAAATGCCCTGCAATCACTTAATTTTGAAAAAAAAGAACTTTTACCCATGTTCTTTTTCTTCTTTTTTTCATTCTTGGACGTCTTAGTGCTATTAATGAAGTTATAGATATTTGTACAGTATGCTTACCGCGTAAATATGAACATTAAAACTATAAACAGCAGTGAATGGAATGCTTTCAAAACACGAATACAAGCAATCATTCTGTGCTCCGCTGGCTAAGTGCTGCCTTCCCTGACCAATTTCCTCATTTCTTATGTGCATGCTTGTATCAATGATACAGACTATTTGGTGAGTTCGGACGTCTGGCTAGTAAAAGTTCTTGTTTTAAGTAGCACCATTGAACATTCATTTGGCATAACACAAGTCTCCAATGACAGTCACACCGTGAGCTTGTTCCAGAAGTACGGTGTTCCGTTTGGACAAACGTTTTTTTGTGTGTCTCCCTGGACCGCGATGCACGATGGTACAATGGTGGAAGTACGATGGTACGATGATGAAAATGCGATGGTACGATGGTGAAAACGCGATGGTACGATGGCACGATGGTGAAATCGCGATAATACCATCGCCTTTTCGTCATCGTACCATCGTGTTTTCAACATCGTACCATCGTACCATCGTACCGTCGTACTTTCATCATCGTACCATCGTATTTTCACCATCGTACGATCGTGTTTTCATCATTGTACCATCGTGTTTTCACCATCATACCATCGTGTTTTCACCATCGTACCATGTATTGAATACAACCTTTAGACGTTTTTTCCATGGCTTACCTATTGTAAAAAATGTGCATTGATTATTTGCTGTTGTTTCGAGAATCTACTTGAACTTCTCAGTAATAATGACACTTTATAACAGACGTCAATAACTAGTACAGTAACTGACACTAGTTCATACGTCAAGCATCAATTATGGTATGGTAGGTCAGCGTTAGTTAGTTAACGTACTCGAACTGTAAAACATTAATTTTCGTTGGGAATTGAAATGCGTGGATTTGGTGGTTCACTTTCAGCAACGAAATCAAATCCCAACGAGCAAGAATTTTTAACCTTGTATTTATTTCTTGAAATGCAAAATCCGCGAATTTACATCCCATCGAAATGATCGTTTTTACCAAAACCACGAAATTTCGTCCCATCAAAATAAAATGTTTTACAGTATGTCACAAGGTGTGTGTCAGTAACATCGATGTGTTTGTGAACAGTATGTATGGCATCTTGAATGAATGTTTCATCATATCATCAATTAAGATGGTGCTTGTAATTTGTCATAGTTGACAGTTGACTGGTTTAGCCTACGGGTACCGCGCTGTGTGTTTTAAGATGGTCTAATTGAGCTGTCGTTACATTAGGCCAATTTGCAATGTGACGTGATCTTCTCCAACAGCTACTCTTTTACCAATAACAAAGGAACCCTTTATATTTTTCTCCAATCAATATTCTGTTCCAAATATACAGGTGTGCACTGAATCATATTGATTGGTTATTTCGCTGACTTAAGTACGTAATCGATATTTTGAGAAGGTCGTAAGTAGCTTACAAAATCAATATTTTTAGAAAACAAGAAAAAAACTGCCTGACTCTTTACTTACATGTATAAATGGAAAACACGCTTTAACAACATCATTTTGGTTAACATGACACGTTCCGATATTCATGAAAATAAGCACATAAGAAGCGCATTATAATACTTATTTGTAATACGTAAAAATAACTATCAGTCTTACGACATTCTCATTCTAAGCCAGTGATTTGTAGGCAGATACAGTCTGTATTCATGTTTCTATCCAATAAGGATAACTAGACATTGGTCGAGTCCACTATTAATCTATGATATCTAGGCATCCATAATTAAGATGCTAAAATAAAATACATTTTACATTTAATGATAACATGTTCAGACAATAGTTTCATTTCTTGTGAATGCATACCGCTGGCATAGAATGAGAAGGTCGTATAGACTACATGTACTGACGACCTTATAAGACTCATGCATGGTGCTGAGAAGGTCGTATAGACTACATGTACTGACGACCTTATAAGACTCATGTATGGTGCTTCTAAACAACATATTTTCAGAAAAAAATAAACTTGTCATGTTGATCAAACTGAAGTTGAAACTGCATGTTTTACCATAAATAAAGAGTTATTATCAGACAGTTATTTCTTGTTTTCTCAAAATATTGAATTATTTTGTAATAACGACCTTCCCATTTTAAGTCAGCGATATTATAAAAAACCGTAACCCCCACAGTAACCTGACCGGACAGTATTATTATGGTCATCATCTGGGTCTTTATATCTTTGTGCCAGAGCTAAACATGGTAATAAAGGGAAAGCAATTTCTATTTGATGGACTATGTAACCCATTTGGCCAAGTAGTGAATTATGTTACTATTACCAGAATAATGATAGAGAACATTGAACTATTTTACATAACACTTTTCATTGGCTCATTGTTACGTTTTCCTGGAATTGTTCCTACGCAAAATAGTTTGTGGAGGTACGGTAGCGTGGGCGAGACATTAGACACAATGGACACACAAGCATACACTTGGCATCGTATAGCTTCTTCTAGTCTGGTATAGACAAACAAAATATCTGTAATAACAACAAGCCCCGGAGAACTGGACGCTTGTTGTAAGTGTTGGTTGAACGAATGTATACAGAAATGGCTAGCATTATCACCGGCCGACTATATACACGTGTTTTGCGGTTAACAAACTTGTTTTTATAAGCACTCTCGGTAACTAGCGCATCAAAGAATGAGAAGGTCGTAACTACTACTTGCGACCTTATAAGACTCATACATATTTGAAATCTGCATAATAGGGCGTTTGTTATTAGCACATTTTCATGAAAATCGGAATTTGTCATGTTGACAAAAATGGAGTTGTAAAAGCTGGTTTTTTTTAGCTCACCTGACCACAAAGTGGTCATGGTGAGGTTTTGTCATACCGAGATGTCCGTCGTCCGTCGTGCGTCGTGCGTCGTGCGTCGTGCGTCGTGCGTCGTGCGTCGTGCGTCCGTCAACAATTTCTTCAAACGACTTCTTCTCCTAAACCTCTTGGCCAAATTTGATAAAACTTAACAGGAATGTTCCTTGGGTGGACCTCTACCAAAGTTGTTAAAACATTTCCGGTCTGTCGCATAACTAGGTCACACAGGCTAAAAATAGATTTTCAAAAAGGAAACTTTAAAAATCTTCTTCTCTGAAACCGTAAGGCCTAGAGCTTTCATATTTGGTATGTAGCACCACCTTGGGGTCCTCTACAAAGATTGTTCAAATTATGTCCCTGGGGTCAAAATTGGCCCCGCCCCGGGGGCCCTTAGTTTTACATAGAGTTATATAGGGGAAACCTTAAAAAATCTTCTTCTCCGAAACCGCTTGGCCTAGGGCTTTCATATTTGGTATGTAGACTCAGCCAGAGGTCCTCTACAAAGATTGTTCAAATTATGTCTCTGGGGTCAAAATTGGCCCCGCCCCGGGGGTCCTTAGTTTAACATAGAGTTATATAGGGGAAACCTTAAAAAATCTTCTCCTCCGAAACCGCTTGGCCCAGGGCTTTCATATTTGGTATGTAGACTCAGCTAGAGGTCCTCTACAAAGATTGTTCAAATTATGTCCCTGGGGTAAAAATTGGCCCCGCCCCGGGTGCCCTTAGTTTTACATAGAGTTATATAGGGGAAACCTTTAAAAATCTTTTTCTCCAAAACCGCTTGGCCCAGGGCTTTCATATTTGGTATGTAGACTCAGCTAGAGGTCCTCTACAAAGATTGTTCAAATTATGCCCCTGGGGTCAAAATTGGCCCCGCCCCGGGGGCCCTTAGTTTTACATAGAGTTATATAGAGAAAACCTTAAAAAATCTTCTTCTCCAAAATTGCTTGGCCCAGGGCTTTCATATTTGGTATGTAGACTCAGCTAGAGGTCCTCTACAAAGATTGTTCAAATTATTCCCCTGGGGTCAAAATTGGCCCCACCCTGGGGGTCACCGTTTTACTTAGACTTATATAGGGAAAACATATAAAAATCTTCTTGTCTAAAACTACAATGCCTAAGAGCTGTGATATTTGGTATGTAGCATCATCTAGTGGTCCCCTACCAAGATTGTGCAAATTATGCCCCTGGGGTCAAAATTGGCCCAGCCCCGGGGGTCACTGTTTTACATAGACTTATATAGGGAAAACATATAAAAATCTTCTTGTCTAAAACTACACTGCATAGAGCTTTGATATTTGGTATGTAGCATCATCTAGTGGTCCTCTACCAAGATTTTTCAAATTATACCCCTTGGGTCAAAATTGGCCCCACTCGGGGGTCACCGTTTCACATAGACTTATATAGGGAAAACATATTAATATCATTTTGCCTAAAACTACACTGCCTAGAGTTTTGATAATTGGTATGTAGCATCATCTTGTGGTTTTCTACCAAGATGTTCAAATTATTCCTTTGGGTGAAAATTGTGCAGGGTTTATAATCAGGTGAGCGATATTGGGCCATCATGGCCCTCTTGTTCTATAAGTAAAAAGTAAACTCTAGGCTTATTTTCTTGTTTTTCTCAAAATATTTATTTTGTACCTTCACATTCTAAGCCAATCACATGTCTACCTGCACTGGTCATACCAGTACCCTACTAAGTTAGCAATTAACATTTTCCCAGACCTAACCAATCTCTTGCATTGTTTGAAACATTTCTTAATTCTAACCTTGTTTGGTATGATCCATAAAACGGACATCCTTAGGGGCGAAACCTCTTCGGAATGGACAAACAGCCAACGTTCGGGACTAAACCAATTCCATATTCAATTTAGCAAAAACGTTTTTCCCTCATGAACAAGTCGATTAATTTACTATATTCACGGGTCGAATAATTCGTGGATTTAATTCCATACTCAGGGGAGATGTTAGATACATTGAATGACCTTATAATTATGGTGTCCAAAGTAGTGTGTAATGACCTATTATTGGTTGGCAAACAGGATGAGAAAGTCAAAGTCAAGTATTCCGCCTATAAACACCATATTGCATGTAAAATCTTTACATTGTCAAGCGTTTGAATTGTCCCCGACGAAGTGGTGCAGTGGGTGCCGAGTATAGCCATTATTTGCTAGTCAGCATTCTGCTGAATATGGCATGCATATGTGTGTCTCTACCCGGATTCAAACCCGGGTCGCCAGTTTAGGCGGAAAGCGGGCTAACCACTAAGCTACCGATGGAATGGTAATTATTGGGAACTATATACCTATACTGGTTCTGATATCCGGACCCTACTGCGTAGTATCTGGATTAAATTCTGATTCGTCTCGAAAACAGCACTGACATACTTTTGATTCAATGTTTCGCTAATGCTCCGAGAGACCAGGGTCAGACCGCCCTGACCAAATGTTTGAAAACTGTCAGCGCATAACTAGATAACAATCATTATCATTCACACGTTACGACTTGTCATAAGTTTTCATCGAAGTCACATGCATGGCAATTTACATATTTATGATTATTCATACTTACGTGTGTAAAACGTCAGTTTAGCAATAATTAGGCCTAAGGTCAAGAGATGGACAATAAACAAATGACCAGTCCATTGTCTGATCAAAACATGTTTACTAGTGCGAGGCTGTCCACTTTGTACTGATTAGTAAACCATTTCATCTTTCAACGCGATTGTTTTGGAATAACCTACAAGGTTTTTTTCTGGATTGTACACATTATGGAGAGTTATTGCTCAAAGGTACCCATACTTACGTATATAATAATTACATGTATTATTATTATTCCATATTTATATAGCGATTTTTTGTATGTAAATTTCACATCCAAAAGTGCTGTACTATCACGATTTAGACAGACATAAAACAATATAGTAATATATAGATATAAACATGCTAGTGAAAATAAAATGGGTAAACTATAAGCAATTATGGACAGTTCTTTAATCAACACATTGATCACTAATGCACAAATTAAACGGGTTTGAGTCCAGTTGGTTTTGTAAACTGTATGGCCAGTCCAAACACGCATTACTCTACCAACCATTTCTCACTTTTATATAATATAGTAAATCAAACTTAACATCACGGAGCTGTTTTCTTTCGAAATATTATGTACGACTTTTGTGAATTTAGGATTTACTGATGCATTTATACCAAAACCATCCTCATACATCAGTGGTTAGTCAAGTTCCCAGACAATGTTTTGGACGAAAATATACACTGTTGGAATGAGAATTACTAAAACTCGTTTGATACAATTAAAATTAGTCGATTAGTTGATAGCACGCATCGCCATTTCAAAACCAATCGGAAATAATTTACGGATGTGCGTTCAGTGTAATTGTCGGACGAACTTATTGCAAGGGTAAAAATGAATATACTAATAAGTCCGACATTATCGCTGCCATGGCTTAGAATGAGAAAGTCTCGTAAGACGCCTGCATATTTTAATTCTGCATTACAAGGTGCTTATTATGACCCTATTTTCATAAAAATCAGAACGTGTCATGTTGACCAAACTCAAGTCCAAAGAGTTGATTTATTCCATAGGTTAAGCGTAGTTTTCAGACATTTTTTTCTTTTTTTCTTAAACTATCGAGTTTGTAGTTACGACCTTCTCATTCTAAGCCAGCAATATATTCATGATAATCCTAGCAATATTTGAGTTCAGTACAGGCTACACCATCATGTGATAAATGCGTGTTATACATCTATGATACTGGTTAGGTGCATCATAAGGTTAGCTTTTGTTGAAGCCTTTAGGACATGACGCTGGCTTAGAATGAGAAGGTCGTAAGGACAAAATCAAGAAAAAACTGTCCGAAAATTACTCTTTTGTTTATTATAAAACAAGCTATTTCACCTTCAGTTAGGTCAACATGACAAGTTATGCTTTTCATGAAAATAGGCTCATAAGAAGCGCCTTGTGATGCGGTGCATCAATGTACGGTCGTAAGTAGTACTTGCGGTACTTACGACCTTCTCATTCTAAGCCAGCAACTAGATGGTAAATCAATACTCTGGCGGTCCTGAAGCATCAAGTGTCTGAAGTTTGTTGTTGATTATTGAATAATGACCCCCAGTTGTCGACATAAAGTGGCATTAGACATTGCAAAATCACGACAACCCGATAGCTCTACCCCTATCAATTTCCCAAAACACGCATACCATTTTATCTGTTGATCAAAATATTCAGATTTTCTGTGCACTCGACATCGATTTGTTGTAATATGAATACTATATCATGTTTTAAAGTCAATACATGTGGCACCGATACAATCTGATACTTCCTGGTTTCACAATACCTTCATTATCCGGTTACACAAACCTGCAACGCACCGAGTTAGATGTTTCGCCGGATTCGCCTACTCAATTATGCATCAGTCAGTTGTATCCACACCCACACACCGGGATCCTCGTGGGATAGCCGGGGAAACGCTCGTGTTTTTTACCTTCCAGCTTCCTCCGGGAAATGATGGATTTTTATCTCCGAGCCAATACCCCGGGACAATATGTAGTTGTGAGAGGGCCGGGGAATACCCGAGATTAAACCATCAGCTATCCCCGACAGGGCGCGGAGGGCGGTGTTTTCTACAACCAAAAATTAAAATTCCGAGCCCATCCCCGGGGTTGGGGGCGTGGATGCAACTGACTGGTGTATTAAATATACACTGTCATATTCTTATCCAGTTGCCCTACATCAAGGTCACAGCTTACGAAAAATAAAGTTGATTTTGTACATCTTTAAAAAGAAGTTGATTACTAAACCAAACCCAATCTGCTGATTTTATATTCATCAGTATAAAAATTACCCGACCCCCAAATCGGTAAAGAATCGACCATTATGATTTGCACCGAATTTAAGAACATGCACTAATAGAAGCTCGATCATGATATAATAAACGCCTACTCCCACTTTAAAGAAATATATATTAAAACGTTTCAAATGAATAAACCAGTAGACTGTTCAATGTACGAATGCACTCATTTAGTCGTTTTATACATGCGTAAGAGTCAGATTCCTCGTAACGAGTTAAGACGTTGTGATGTCTACTATTAGCTGTTAACGTTGATGTGCTGAATGAAAAAGAAAACATTGTTTGGTTAAAGTCCTCCAAACAGCCAGATGTTTTAAATATATTTGCTAAGTATCTATTCGATATTTATGAAAAAGATATGTTACTTTGTCAGGCTGTTAGGGTATGTGTTCTTTAATTTGTAAAATAAGCCTTTGTACTTGTATGTCTTAAAATAGTTGTAATAATCATCCTTAGTATAATTTAATACTTTGCACTTTACATAATCGTGTAGAAATTTTATCCGGTTTACAAGTCTGTATATTGTTGTACAAGCACATGTTCACCCTAAAAGTAACTTGATAGTGTTATTCAAATAGGTGGTTTAGATCTTGAAATACGAGAAGGGGTTGTGTTGTGAAGGCAATCTTTTTAATGGATATTATTATATCATGCAGCCTATTCTAAAGTAAAGTTTGTGTCAATTCAATGTTACACATGAAGATGTTATGATATAGGGGTTATTTTCAAGGATGTAACACAATACGTGATTTACTCAGTCTATTTGTGTGACTGCATGTCAACGCATATTTGGATTGGTTCGACTATAACTTAAGCAGTCATTATAAAGTTAGTCACAAAGCTGGTCCATTGGGCCGGGTGTTTTCTATTTATATTATAATTACTTGTAAATATATGTAATACACATGTCACGTTAATAAACTATTTACTTACTTACTTCCTAACTTACTTATATCTACTAGTACTGTATTGACATTGCATATACCTATTTTGATTCTTTGTAAACGTTCGGTTGTTAAGTACATATGCAAACAAGCGACTGTACGTTCAACCTTTCGAGATTTATACATCACGGTATGAATCCTGTTCCATGATTTTTGAGTTCCGTCAGAGCGTTACAGGGGTTTTGAGTTCCGTCAGAGCAATGTTGGCATTTCACGCGAGTTACAAATTCCGTGAAAGAGAAAAATAAACACTTCACTCAAACATATCGTTGGTAACAGGTTCTTGAAGTAAGTATGATATTGAATTCTTCTGGTTTTAGTAGAAATGACAATTTGAGATTATAATTACGGTACCAAATCCACAATCACACTCAATGATCACGAATGAAAAGCATTATATGACAAAATGTTGACACTTTGGAAGATTGTCTATTTTTATTGTTATTTTCTTTCAAAACAACCTGAAAAATTGAACACTTCATACTACAACTGTGTAGCTTAGTATCGCACCAAGTTGGATGCATTCAGACGGGGAAATACATGTATTTAGCCGAAAGTTGATGTGTTGTTACAAATTCCGTTACATGAACATTTTGATTGATACAAATTCCGTTTGGCCGTGATACAAATTCCGAACAGTAGTCTTCTCTACGAATTGTACTTTAGTGTTGTTAACTTGCGTCATTTGAGGAACTAATAAGGAAAAATCATGTTTTGAGAAATACTTTGTTATTTCCGGCATAATTTAAACTAAATATAGATATAAGTACATTTCTGTAATTTATAAGTTCGTGAATTTGTTATATTACTCTGTTCCCCTTTTCTCACTGTAACTGTGCTTAACAATTAAGCGCATTCAACATTGCTAGTAAGAAATTAAACTTCAGAAAGTAGATCTACATGTTTTCGTTCGTGTTTTCGACATTCTTCCATTGGTTTAAAAAACTATCGGTCTAACACGTCGGTTTCTTGTGGAAAGGTATGCCTAAGGTAATGCTAGATGGGAGAATTATCCACCGTATGGTCTATGTTAAACTCTGATAGTGACCTATCTTTTCCCTTTAAAAAACGATAATCTTACAAATAACTGCCTAATAATTGGAATGATCAGAATGAAAGTGATTTACATGTTACACAACACAGTGTCAGTAAAATTCAAAATGGGTATAGATAAGAACAAACATAACATTTAGTTCCTATGATTAAATATGAATGTTAACTCGTGAATATAAACTTAGTGATAGGGATATTTTTTAACTTTTTTGCATACAAGAAAATTTGGTATGGAATGGCATATTTCTAAAATATATGGGTTTACAATAATATACAATAGTTCCGATGCATCTGTTAGATAAAAGGCGCACGGGTCACCTTAATTTTAGTAGAATTCCCAATATATCTAGTAATAATTTATTATCGCAAATTTGCAATAAAGCATTCATGTAGCACCACCAAGCAACTTTCTTATATATAAAGTTTTTGGTAAGGGAAGACAACTACGACAAACAATGAAGTTATTTCTATCTGTAAGGTAGCACCTTTAAACGAGGATAACATTTCTGATAAACAAAGATTCTATAATTTTGTTTCAGCTAAAATTTAATGTTATGATAGTTCCCAATATCTGATCGTTTGGTCATCGAAAATTTGAAGCACACTGAATGTGAGGTGTCAAATGCCCTGTATAATTGAAGGAACAATTCATGCTTATTTTACACACCATTGTTTGGTGTCGGTAATTAAGTTGTTCTCAATAGTCAATTATAACGCTATTAAATGTTTGCATTTGAGCAAATATTTCATTAATTTTGTAGTATGTTGACCTTAAAAGTCTTGAATCTGATCATAGTTTATGCCAAGTCGGTATTGCTCAGTATTTCGAACGAATTATCACATCATTGTCTTGTGTAATTATGTATGACTACAGTACACATATTCGAAGTTTGTGAGATCTTAGCATCGTAATAATCCGTAAATTAATTTTGTCAATTTGATACATATGTTGAGTTTATATGAGTTTATATCAATTTAAATGCTCAGAATTATTGTCAGAAAATTGCGCATTACGATTCAATGTGTCAAGTACTTTAAGCATATAGTTCAAGGCTGTATATTACTTGCAAATGGTTACACTCACTAAGAACACAAATTGGGTAATAAAATTAATGTTTTGTGTGAGAAGATCTCCTTTACAACTAAAATCATACATAAAAAGTAAGTTAATGTGTTCCTAGAATTTTATTCATATTCACGGAATTTGTATCACCCTTGTTTTGAAAACTTCGGAATTTGTAACAGTGGTAATCGGAATTTGTAACATCAATGTCAGATGATCGCGTTCGGATAAAAATTATGGCATTCTACAGCAGTTCTACGACTGCTTTCGTATTATACAACTAGCTTTGATATCAATTAACATTGACATTCAAAACTGAATGTTTGTTTTGAATATAAATAGATGTTTATTAATATTAAAGTAATGCTAGTATATCCAGCAAGAAAAATGCATGAAAAACAACATTAAATCCATAAAAAAGAGTCTCTTTTCGAACAATTGTTTCGAGTAAACGTGCTGCATTCAATATTATATCTACCCTTGTCTCTACAATCATGTCATACTCCGCATCGAGCCCTCTGGTACTAAAATAACAAGATTTTTTCCCCTGACGGAATTTGTAACAGGTCTGAAACCTTGCGATTGCTCTGACGGAACTCAAAACCCTTGTAACGCTCTGACGGAACTCAAAAATCATGGAACAGGATTCATACCGTGTACATGAATACAAGTATTTGGTTTATTTTATATCAGAAGCTTTAATTTCCTTCATTCAGGAAACAATGTATATAAAATAAAGGGTTGTACATTAACTACGCATATAACTGGTACTATATACATAACACCAAATTACGGGTGCTCAATAGAAATAACTGGTACTTAATAGACATAACTGGTACTTAATAGACATAACTGGTACTTAATAGACATAACTGGTACTCAATAGACATACCATGTACTTAATAGACATAACAGGTACTCAATAGACATAACTGGTACTTAATTGACATAACTGGTACTCAATAGACATAGCTGGTACCATAGACATAACTGGTACTCATAGACATAACGGGTACTTAATAGACATAACTGGAACTTAATAGACATAACTGGTACTTAATAG
Organism: Spisula subtruncata; assembly: GCA_963678985.1. Taxonomy (NCBI): domain Eukaryota; kingdom Metazoa; phylum Mollusca; class Bivalvia; order Venerida; family Mactridae; genus Spisula; species Spisula subtruncata. Next base: position 13,895,019 of record OY787676.1, read on the forward strand.
ATATAACTGGTACTCAATAGACATAGCTGGTACTTAATAGACAACTGGTACTCAATAGACATAACTGGTACTCATACACATAACTGGTATTTAATAGACATAACTGGTACTCATAGCATAGACATAACTGGTACACAATAGACATAATTGGTACTCAATAGACATAAATGGTACTCAATAGACATAAATGGTACACATAGCATAGACATAACAGGTACCTAATAGACATAACTGGTACTTATAGACATAACTGTTACTCAATAGACATAACTGGTACTCAAAAGACATAACTGGTACTCAATAGACATAACTGGTACTCATAGACATAACTGGTACTCATCAACATAACTGGTACTTAATAGACATAACTGGTACTTAATAGACATAACTGGAACTTAATAGACATAACTGGAACTTAATAGACATAACTGGAACTTAATAGACATAACTGGTATAATAATAATAATAATAATAACGACTTTATTTTAAGAGGCAACGCAGTTGGGCAAACCCAGTCTTCCCTGTGAGCCTCTATTTAATAGACATAACTGGTACTCATAGCATATACATAACTGGTACACAATAGACATAAATGGTACTCAATATACATAAATGGTACTTAATAGACATAACTGGTACTTATAGACATAACTGTTACTCAATAGACATAACTGTTACTCATAGCATAAACATAACTGGTACTCAATAGACATAACTGGTACTCAATAGACATAACTTGTACTTAATAGACATAACTGGTACTCAATAGACATAAATGGTACTCAATATACATAAATGGTACTCAATAGACATAAGTGGTACTTATAGCATAGACATAACTGGTACTTAATAGACATAACTGGTACTCAATAGACATACCATGTACTTAATAGACATAACAGGTACTTAATAGACATAACTGGTACTTATAGACATAACTGTTACTCAATAGACATTACTGTTACTCATAGCATAAACATAACTGGTACTCAATAGACATAATTGGTACGCAATAGACAACTGGTACTCAATAGACATAACTGGTACTCATACACATAACTGGTACTCATAGACATAACTGGTACTTAATAGACAAAACTGGTACTCATAGCATAGACATAACTGGTACTCAATAGACATAACTGGTACTCAATAGACATAACTGGTACTCAATAGACATAACTGGTACTCATAGACATAACTGGTACTCAATACACATAAAACACATAGTTCACCAGTCAGTTGCTTGCATGGCCCTCCACCCACAGGGATGGGCTAGGATTTTTACTTTTGTGTGTGAAAACCCCTTCCTTCCTGTATAATGGCCTTGTGGTATTCGCCCGGCTCCCTGATAACTTAGTATTGTCCCTGGGTATTGGCTCGGATAAAAAAAATCAAACTTTTCCCGTGCAGTGCAGGGGAAGCTGGAAGGTAAAAACTTGGCCGTTTCCCCAGTTATCCATCACCAAGCCCCGGGACTGTGGATGCAACAGACTGGGCTATTTTCAAATAAGCTGCAAACTATCATCAGTTCTTCCCATATTTCCATTTCCTTTTTTTACGTGCTATCATTTTGGCTGATGTATATAATAACTTTGTAGTTTACCCTTGTATTCATGGGTGCCTCAGTAGCTCAGTGGTTTGCATGCTTGTAGTCTCATCTGTCTACCCGGGTTCAAATCCAGGTGGAGGTACTCATATGCCTGCCATATTTCAGCAGAAAGCTGACTGACAGATAAAGGCTATGCCGGGCATTTATTTTTTTCATAGTGGCCTAACTGTATTTAATTAGTTCTGTAATTACCAATTAGTGTTAATGTAGCATGTACAGCAAATGATGACTCAAGTTAAGATTAGTAGTGATGGTTATACATATTATAGGATATGAATCATGTATTGAGCTATTTGAATGGTACGGAGAATTTGACCTGATCCTTACCTTTATGCATGATTATTTTATGAGTTTCATCGGTTGAATACACACATTTCTGCAAGTAAATCATGCATTAATATAATATCTGGCCTGTATTATACATAGAGTGTTTTCTGCAAGTAAATCATGCATTAATATAATATCTGGCCTGTATTACACATAGAGTGTTTTCTGCAAGTAAATCATGCATTAATATAATATCTGGCCTGTATTACACATAAAGTGTTTTCTGCAAGTTAATCATGCATTAATATAATATCTGGCCTGTATTACACATAGAGTGTTTTCTGCAAGTTAATCATGCATTAATATAATATCTGGCCTGTATTACACATAGAGTGTTTTCTGCAAGTAAATCATGCATTAAAATTATATCTGGCCTTTAGATTTGTGTTTGTATTACACATAGAGTGTCTTGGTAATATTCCCCTCTTAGGAAAACAAAAACAATCATAGAATTTGATATAGACAAGATACCAAAATTAATGTAAAATTATACTTGTCGAGGATCGTGTCAAATTCTCTATACTGTGTAACCACCTGAAGTTATCAAGTTTCATACTTTGTGCAAAAGTAGGGGAGTTTAGTGGAACACAGGACAAGTTTCATACTTGTAAAGAACAGAATGTAAAAGATGAGATTTAGGATATAAATACTAGTAGGACTTAGTCACATTCTAGGTAGTTATATAAAGTCTGGCTACTCGACTGAATAATATATTTTATCCATCAAATTTACATAACTTGTTTTCAAGTTTAGCTATATTTCATTTTTTACTTGTTTATCCTGCGTTTGAGGGTGCAAAGGGAAATGATTTCATGAAAAAGAGAACGCTGATGATCGATTTGTCTCATATAAATATAGGGGGTGTGTTCGAAAGTCATGTGCAGAACAGTGTTCTGACTGTTCCTCTTCCAAGTACTTACAAACAAAATAAAACTGTTCCGAACAGTGTTCCACTCCAAACGACTAACGAACAAAACGGAACAGGAACAGAACAGGAAGTAACAACAATAAAAATAATGTTTAACAAATAATATTAAGAAATAAAACTTTTAAGGTGGCCGATATTGTTAGTTTCAGCTGTTATATTGGTGGAAGAAAAATGCCACTAGAAAATTTCCCATTGTATAAGTTCGGTCATTTCTGTTTTACCCTGTTGACATGCTATTGCCAAGGTGACCAGAATAACATATTTCATGAAGTTTCCGGTTGTCTTGTTGTTGTTGTAATCACGTGACCTGTTCTGCTTGCACTACCTTTTATTTGGGAACAGATAGAACATGTCCGGAACACTGTTCCGGCCTGTTCGTAAGAAGGTTCCGTCTGTTCTGGAACAGAGAAAAAGGATGTTTCAAACACACCCAGGGTCTGTATAGACAGACTAAGTTATATATAAAGCATATTTCAGTGGGTTTTGATTTATTAGTATCAAATTATAAAGTAAAATATCAAGATACATAAAACGAAATATGAGGTGATGGGCATATAAATGTTTTAGTCAATGTGTACCATGAATCTGCTTGCTTAGATCGTAAGTATAAAATCAATATTTTGAGAAAACAAGAAAAAACTGTCTGAAAGTATAGCTTGACCAGATTAAGTAGGCACTCCGGACATATTCCGTGCATATTTCGGACAAAGTCGGTGCAAAAATAAACAAATATTTCCGATAAGTAACGATACGCTTCAGAAAATAATACACACTTCCGAAGTTTAATGAGTGCCTACTAAATCTGGTCAAGCTATACTCATTACTAATGGTAAAACAAGCTGTATCAACTACAGTTTGGTCAACATGACAAGTTTTGATTTTCATGAATATAGGCTCATAAGAAGCTCCTTGTGCTGCAGATTTTAGATATGTATCAGTGTTATAAGGTCGTAAGTAGTTACAACCTTCTTATTTTAAGCCTAGGTCATTGACCAATCTTGCAGGCAGCAGAATGACAACACACTTATCTCAGGGGAACCCAAACCCAAATACATTATTCAACAACATTGAAGTGTTGCTGATTTTAGCTGATTAATTTTCAATTAAATGTTTTTAAAGACACTGATTTCAAAATCTGACATAAAATGAAGAATTTGTCTCAAACTACACCTGTTTAAAATGACATTGATGAAAGGCGATAAAATTGGTATAGGCCATGGAGGTGAATATCCGAAGTGTGCACGATTTACCAGTGTTATTTTAGTACACAATTTACCGATTTGCAACAATAGGCTATATAAACATCACATTATCCAGGTCATATAGCTTGACCAGATTTAGACGGCACTCATTAAACTTCGGAAGCGTGTATTATTTTCCGTAAGCGTAGTCGGTACTTATCGGAAATATTTGTTTATTTTTGCACCGACTTTGTCCGAAATATGCACGGAATATGTCCGGAGTGCCTACTAAATCTGGTCAAGTTATACTATAATAATATTTTATAATTTTAGTAAAATACAGTATTGAAACTAGGAAGCTAAAATACTTCATATAACTGAAAAAAATGTTTATAGACACCATTAGATCTAAATATGTAAAGTCCTCTCATTCTGTCTATTTGTTTAACCTAAGGTTAAGGTTTTTAAAGCAAGCTTGGATAATAGAAACCAATTTAAATTTTGTGCACTTACTTTTTTAACACCCTGTACATGGCTACAATTCGTAAATTTGTATATAGAATGCGAAAACCTTGAAATAGCAGTTTATTTTTCAGGCTCAGTTATTACCGGTATTTTGTAATTTTTAATAGAATATTGGTATTCCTGTGTTCGCGTGGGTATAGTTAAGTAGTGGGAAATATATAATAAAGTGTGTATTATCGTGAAATTGGATTTTGAATGTTGTGATACATGTACTTGTGATCTAACAATTTTGAGAAAAATATTGTAATTTTTTGTAGATTTTTATAAAAAATACTGTGAAAAGTTAACACCAATATGAGATTTAAACAGGTTAATAAAAGGGCAGAACATACAAAGTCTATGTGTCCATGTAAGGCAAGTATTCTTTTTCTAAATTTTTAAGTTGCATATTATGTACAAGTTGTTGAATCATTTAATGAATTAATGATTTAACAAGTTTGATGGTGTCGAAGTGTAGTGAAAGAATTTTGATTTTACCAAAAATTACCAAAATTAGATTTTTTATGATATAACCAAATTTCGATTTGTTTTGTAAAATAACACAAAATGTCACAAAAATCAGTTTTTAACAGGTCAAACCTTCTCTATAGTTAGCAATATAGAATCCCTGAACAGGTGGAGAAAAATTGTTCAATTTTTCATGGAAATATATGGCTTGCAGCTGCAACTAGGAATCAAACCTAGATTGCCGGGTTACAAACTCAAGCAAAACCTTTTTACCAGTCACCTTTATGCTGAAAGAATTTTTTTTTTCTATTTTCAGATGGAGTTCTCAAAGAGGAAATTGTTTTTCCTGATCATCGGATTCAGTGGAGTAATTCTCATAATCCTGGCAAATTTCATCGGACCATATTCATCAAACAGAGTGTATATATTGGCAGCCAATTTCCATAACAATAATTTGTCCCATTTGACAGCGTTTAATATGAATATAAGCATATTGCCAGAGAAATCCATGTTTAAACCTGGTGCAGTTAATAATTTGAATAATTTGAATAATTCATGGATATTTGGTAGGCTAAATAATGATGCAAATAATTATAAAGCAAACGGTGTAAATAGTGATCATGCAAATGTTCTTAAAGCTAACAGTGTTTATGATGTTAGAAACTTACGTAAAAGTTTGATTGATAATAATGCACTTTCAAGAGAAAGCAATGAAGAATTTGTTGAAACATCTTATGACTCTAACGACACCGCTACCGATGTCAGAGAGGGAGGGGAGGTAACCCTTGATGGTGAGAAGGAAAGCGAGGTTTATAATGATGATGAAAATACACTGGAGTTTGAATCAGAACGTTACTTTGCCGATGAGGAATCGGGAGAACTAACTCCAAAACCTTTAACTGTTTCTGAATCAGTAGTCAATGAAAAATCCAATAAAAGAAAAGTTAAAAATAAAATAAGCGCAATGAAGAAGAATAAAAATGATGCCCGTGATCAGACGAGAGCTGAAGTAGGAAAGGATTTGGCTAATGTAGCTAGTATGTTTATAGAAAATCAATTAGATAACATACCAGTAGAAACAAAACCAATTAATACTGAAGTGAAGGGTAATTATGAAAACCTTAAAAAGAATATGCATAATAGTGAAAGACCACTAGACATTGGCCTAAAATCTCAATACGGAAAACAACATTTATATAAAAAAGATGAGTTTATTGGCTTTAGTCGCACAAATGTTCAGGGCAATGGTAAACTAAGTAATGGACAACAGAATTATCCAAAGGATCTATTAGCTAACCTGAACCATGGACATACCAATGTTGAAAATAATGGTAAACTGCGTAAAGTTTTCTTAAATGAAGCTGGAATTAAAAAACCAGTTTCAACCAGGGAGGAAAATTATGGTAGTAAACAAAATAAGGTTTTGTTAAATGAAGTCGGAATTAAAAAACCTGATTCCGCTATGGACAAAAATTATGGTAAACAGGGTAAAGTTTTGTTAGATGAAAATGGAATTAAAAGATCAGATGTGGCTGTGAAGAGGATGAGTGCTAGAGAAAAGTCTAGTAATGTAGGAAGTATAATGAAAGCTGTAGATGCTGGTGATGGATTTGTGGACAATGTTGATGTTTTATACAGTGGAAATAAGGTTTCTAACAATATGCAAATTGAGAATCCGATGGCTGATGAACATGTGGGATTTGTGAAGGATCCAAATTGTCAGAGTCGACCAACCATGGCAGAGGATATCTTATGCATGGTAAAATATTGTTACAATTATTATTCAAACATATTTATTTGATCCACTTAAACTCTGTGAATCTAATAGATGTAAGCCGGAATTCACAATTAATTAGCAACATGGAAAAAACATTATCAAATTGGCTAATACTAATATATTGATCTAGCATAAGTAGTTGGTAATTGCCCACTCAAGAACTCGGCTATGAAATGTTAAAACTTAATTATATTTCTGCATATTGAATTCATTTATGAAATTCTGAATTTTGAAATTTTTAAATGCCAAGCATAGCCTTTATTTGCCAGTCAGCTTTCTACTGAAATATGGCAGGCATATATGTATGTGCCTCCACCCGGATTTGAACCCGGGTCACCAGATTAGACATCAAGCGCACTGACCACTGAAATATTTTTTCTCAGGAAGGATTATTTTTAAGAAAGTGTCCAGATCTTGCCCTCCACGCTAATTTAAAACCGAGACCCTCTGTATCCATGCATGCAGATATTGAGATGTGTATACATTTGTCTTAGAGTTCTTTGTACATGTGTCTACTTCAGAAGCGACCAAAATTCCTACCAGGCTACAGGAATCCCTGCTGGATGGAAGGGGACATGCTTCGTTGTCTACCATATTTCTACATTATAGGGGTTTGCAAGACGGGTAGTACCGATCTTTTTGAGCGCCTATCTCATCATCCACAAGTTGTGAAAAACCATGGTCTGCTTGGCAAGGAGACATGGTACTGGAGCTGGAACCGTTATGGTCACAGTAAATAGTTTTATCTTTCATTCATATACATGTTTTAAGACATTTATATAGCTCGGCTAATTTGACACGAGCCTGACCTTTTGATTAGCATAATTTAACAGTCGATATATATTTGCTACGATACAAAACCGATTGTATGTTTTCATAGTCGGGGTGTATCAGAAGATGCTCAAGATGTAATTCAAACACGAATTTGAAATACTGATATTGCACGATTTGCTTGCAGAAATTGATATATTCAAAACAAGAACCTAATAATATATTCTGGCATTAAGGTCAGATTCAGGTCAAAATAGCCAGGCTACACAATTAGTAACATTACATATATAGAAAAATCTTTCGTGTTCAATAGATTGAAGCTTAAAAAGTCACATCAGTCTTGTGACAGTCATACAATCACCATTTGGAGAAATGTGTTTCATGTGCTGTTAAACTGAAGTCTTATTAATCATTCAAGAAGAAGGAAACATCTCAACACGCTGACCTTTTGAATGATTGTCTTGTAATTTCCCCCCCTCACCCAGGCGGCCAAAATATTGACTGGTGCATCTATTTGACTGAAATACTGCTGTTTGTTTTTCATTCCATTGGGTCTGGTATTTCATTAAAAATAATGCTTAGTACTGAGTAATTAATTTCAATTATATTCAATAAGACCTGGCTCATGTAGAGATATACCTGTTGAATGAAGAAAGTTAAATGGTTCCTATAGTATGATATTGACACAATAACGAGTCATGGTATTAAATTAGTGCACCTGCCAGTGTCTGCACTGCCTAGGGTTGAAAACATTGTTAGTCAGTTACCAATTTCTGTGTAGAGTACAGTAAAACTTTAAACAGAAAAATGTTGTTTTTTTATATGCTAACACCTTTCTTATCAATTATGCATACGTTAATAGTTCCCTACAGCTGTGCCAAACACATAGTTATTATTTCAATTATTGTTCCAAGATATTGAAAATCGACCAACTCGTGCTGTAGTAAAAGAACTTTTTAAAACCAATTTTTGATTCCTGTATTTATTCATAACTCATGATTTACTTGTATCTGGTTTAGTATAGCGAGTATGTATATTCTTATACTATACTAGTGTAGTATAATGTTAGATGTTTTTCAATAGAAAGATGCATATCTTGCTTTAGAGACTCACTTGATAAAATTTCCATAACTTGTTTATTATAAATTTATATCATTTGACAGCTCATGATATATCCACTATATAGTAATTGATGTTATATTATCTCAGGGGCCTTATTCACCGACGTTGTAAGTCTAAAACTCAGACTTAGACTTTATATTGCCAAATGTCCTATTCGCTCTCATGTTGATATAAATGTAACAAATTAGGTATAAAAGGGTAGACATGTTCAGTTGATAACAACAAATATTCAGATAAAATTTCACATGGCTATTATAAATCTAATTACAAAGAAATGACAGTGATTGTAAATTTTGTTAATTCTAAGTCTAAGTCTGAATTTCAGTCTTACAACGATGGTGAATAAGGCCCCTGTAACTGTATCCTTGGAAAAAATTAATGTATCAATTTCTGTTAAAAAAAATAAATGTTTATCTATGTATACTAACAGGTGCGAGTATTGTAAGAAGCTAAACTACAGTACAACCTCTGTAGATCAACACCCTTTGTAAATGGCGAATATTGACCTTTATACATCTCGTGTGTTGCTCTACAGAGGTTCAATTTATAGTAAATATCAGCTTAGCAAATTTTTTGAACGTTTTGCTATATAGAGGGTGTTGCTCTACAGAGGTGCACTCCTTAGAGGTTGTACAGTATGTTCAAGCATACATGATAAATATTCAATGAAATACGATCATTTCGTGATTTTTTTTTTGCTTTTTTTAAGTGGTGGTATAGTTTATTATCCTTGTCCATGAGTGTACACGATACAATTTGTATTTATTGGTAGAATAATGTATGACCATCCTCTTATGTGGTATAAAATTATCAATTTACAATATCGTATGGAATGACGGGCGTTTCAAATATAACGGATGAAATCATATTACTTGTCTGGCACATCTGGTCTGATGTTAGAACAATGAGCCTGCTGCCATACATAATTGATATTTTATTGATTTTTTTTTATGCTTGAATATTTTTTTGTCATTTCAGGTAATTTCTACCGGTCATATCGAGAATTGATGTCATTTGATGAATTTATTGATAAATTTGATGCATATAATATTGAAAGTATTACAAAACGACAACCCAATGGAACGCTATATCATCCTGGTGTCACAGGTACGGTTTTACATTCCAAATAAAATCCATCCTATAAAAGGAATTTATTTTGTAGGGTTCTGTAAAATAATTTAATTTTGATGGAATTAAGTTTCATGGTTTTGGAAATAACAAACATTTTGACGAAACGTTAATGTTTTAATTATGCATTTCATGTTATAAAAACAAGGGTCAAAACTATTGTTCAATGGGATTTGATTTCATGGTTGAAGGTGAACCACGAATTCTACGAAATTTAATCCCCCTCAAGAATTCTTAACATACCCAGTGTACCACACAGTTACAAGGGAAGGCTTCCTCGGGTTACAAACCTGTTCATCTCTGGTTGGGTGGAAAACACTCAAAAGGGCTGCAATAATGACCTAGTGCAGTATGTGGTCATTTAAGTTTCCAAAGCTAGATTGGCCACTGGTTCCTTAACATACCCAGTGTACTACAATACGAATACCAGCCCTTTCATCACTAGTTTGGTTGAAAAACACTGAAAACAATAAATATAAAAGGGCTTAATTCAGAAATGACCAAGTGCGTGACCCAGACTTGGGACAAGGCAGATGCAGGGGCCTCTTCCTCCGTAGTGAAGAGCATTAGCCACTTCTGTTCACCACTGCGCCACATACACTAAGTCTTGTTAATAAAAGAGGGTTGATTTAAAATGTATGACATTACAATGTTGGTTGCCGTGGTTCCCTGTATAGCAACCTACATTATACAACCATTTACATTATAACTAAATCAGCTCTCATGAATATTAAGCACCTATTAACAAATAAGGTAATTTAAACCCACCGAAGCGTAACCTCGGGTTGTTTACTTTAAACAGTCCACTACCAGTGCTCTCCGTATAATAAAGGAACATACCCCGGATGATGAGAGCCGCCTACCTGGCAGGTGAACTATGAGCAGGCTATTCAATTTAATCAATATCACAGCAAAGTCGTGGGGTCTTCTTTGTGTTACTTTAAGGCTTACTGTAAAATCATAAATTTTCACATTGTCAAAATTTCACAAATTTGCTGTGAAATCATACTGTTTTGATATGTCAAAATTTTGCGAAAATTCTTACCGTGAAATCATAATTATCTTTTCGATAAGATATGTCAAAATGTTTCTAATTTAGTATTATAGTATTCCGAAGAAGTTCAGTTTGTTCAATGTTTGGAAAATTTAAACTTAATAAGAAATAAATACTTTCTGTGTATCACTTGACTTAAATTCCAGTGTGTCTAAGTGCTGGAGCATAATGTTTTGTGAATGAATTGGTTTCCATATATAGAGAAAACTAACCCCTCGTGAATATTTCTTATTTTGCAGTATTTAAAATGACTGTATAATAAATGCTCAGTACAGTATTTGGTATTTCATAAAGGTCAACCTCATACATCAATGGTGGTTAGTCAACTTCCCATATTTAGCTAAAATAATTTGCTAGTGAAAGAGAAATAATAAAGCTGAGATTGTGAACAAAATATCTCTCATTATTTCCATATGGAGGGCTCGGTGCAAAACCATGGTAACTACATTGATTTATAGAGGCACATACCATAGTTTTACTCTGAGCTCTCTATATAATCATTGTCTACCTAATTATATGGACATAATGCCAAATAATTTCCTTACCATAAAGGGATTACAACCGTCAGAATAATGGCTGGAGAAATATGAGAAATTCAATGCTATACCGGGTGTAAAAAAAGTTTTGTCTCAACGTTTAAGCTTTCAAAAATGTGTTTGTGCCCTCAGAAAATTTTTCAGGTTAAAATCCATCCGGGTTCTACCAATTTTCTTATCTTTTTGGGATTAAATGAACATTTAGAGTATGAAATTAAAATTGTACTTTGCATACGATTAGCTCCGATGAATTTAAGTATAATTTAATTTTTTGAGATCAAAACTTTTTTAACACCCTGTACACCAGAATAATAGAAGGAGAAAGGGAGGTAGAAATAAGAGCACACTTTACAAGGAATATGATATTCTAACCTATGTCTGTAAATTTCGAGGGGTGTGAGCAAGACTGTAGTAACTACTGTAACATATGATTAAAGAAGGAGTTTACTACTGTAACAGTCTTGCAGGCAACCCTCGTTTTGTGCAGACATCAAAACCACGGGGTATTCTTTTGTAATTTAGTCTATATTTGAAATAAACGTATGATAATGTGCATTTCATAAAGAGGAAATTGCTGCAAATTTAATACAGTAAAATCATTGATTTTCGTGGGTGATTAAATTTCATGGATTTCTTGGTTCACCTTCTTTCACAAGATTTAAACCAATCCAACATTAATTTTGACCCTTGTACTTATTACCTGAAATGCAAAATCCACAAATTAACATCCCATCGAAATGGTATTTTTTACCAAAACCACGTCTTTTTCCTTTTAAATATAAAGAATGTAGTAAGAAGTTATTTCAGGTATTTTTAAGTTGTATAAAACCTTCCGTCCACTAGGACCCGAAGGGTTCCTGAAGCTGAAAATCACCTCATCTGGAAGGATCGGGATGGTTCGGCATGTCTTCAGGGTGTTCTGGAACCCTTCCGCATCATTCCGCAATGCTTCGGGAAGCCTTCAGGACCAAACAATCTTCGGCATCGAAATTTTAAAAGTTTTAAAATTTGACGCCGAAGGTCTTGTTCGGAAGTGCGTCTTGAGAGCTTCGGGGTAATCGGGAAACCATCGGCAACCGTTCTGGGTGTTCGGGAACCCATTGGCATCCACTTTGCATCATCAGGACACCTTCTGCAATGCTTCGTAATCATTTAGCTATCCCGAACGGTTCCCGAAGGAAAGCTGAATCGATGCCGAAAGCTCCCCGATAACGCCAAAGGGATGAGTTCTACACACAGAACCTATGCCGATGATGTTAAGAACATATGCCGAACAGTTGCCGAAGGCTCCAGTTGATTGCCGAAGGGATGCCGAGTCGTCGCCATATATCCCGAACGACAGCGGAAGCGATGCCGTCAGTTTGCCGACAAGTTGAGATAGTAGTTCGGCATCGCATATATACATTGCTAACCTTTCGGCAATCTATCGGAAATCATTTGTAAACCCTTCCGTATTCTCCGCAACGCTACCACGTCCTTTCCGCACGATCGGAAAACATTCGGGACTTACTCCTGAACTGTCGGCATGTAGTCGGGATATATTCGGCTACTTAAGATAGGCTTCGGCATGTATACCGCGTGTATTCCACAACCTTTCGTATACCTATCCCCGAATGCTTTCCGAACAAGCACCTAGACAAAGCTCCACCTAGTTTTATTGATAAATGATCCCGAAGGGTTCCCGAATCGAGCAGATTGTAATCGGCATCCCTTCCGCATAGCATCGGGGTCTAGTGGACGACAGGTCTAATCTTTTTGTCAAACCTATCTACAAAGATCTTATGTGTGAAACAGAAAGAAGTGGTCTTTGTTGACAGGTTAAATAAATATCACTACAATTGGTTGGTGATCTGTGTCAGACTTATTTCTGATTACATGAACTAGTGATGAGTGTTGTACATTACTGACATGTTTTGTAATGCAAGGGGTTTTTAAGACACACTTGTCTGCACAAGTATATGTACATTTTTGTATATTGTAATAGTTTAGATTATTGTCTGTTGATGCCTGCGAAGTTCCACAGCCATCAACAATATTTTATAATTATCATACTAAAATTAAAAAGTAGCCAATCAAAAGTCATGAAATCTCATTTGTCATTTTGACAGATTTAACAATTGTTATTCAGTTCCTACATGCGACTTTAGATCATTGCTCTGCTCTTTCTGTTAAGTACCACTTCCCTGTTTAAGTTGTAGTGTTTTATTTGACTGCGTAAGACTCTTTATAGGCAGGCCCCTTTTATATCAGGAAAATGTCCTTGTATAGTTAGAACCCTCTTCGAAAACCCAGGCGACACTCCTGCACTCGCTTGAACCATCTTTGAAAACCCAGGCCACACTTATTTCAGACCTGCACTCGCTAGACTCATCGTTGAAAACCCAGGGCAGGCCACTAGTACCATCTTTGAAAACCCAGGCTACAGTCCTGCACTCGCTAGAACCATCTTTGAAAACCCAGGCCACACTCCTGCACTCGCTAGAACCATCTTTGAAAACCCAGGGCAGGCCACACTCATGCACTCGCTTGAACCAACTTTGAAAACCCAGGGCAGGCCACACTCCTGCACTCGCTAGAACCATCTTTGAAAACACAGGCCACTCTCCTGCACTCGCTAGAACCATCTTTGAAAACCCAGGGCAGGCCACACTCATGCACTCGCTTGAACCATCTTTGAAAACCCAGGGCAGGCCACACTCATGCACTCGCTAGAACCATCTTTGAAAACCCAGGGCAGGCCACACTCATGCACTCGCTTGAACCATCTTTGAAAACCCAGGGCAGGCCACACTCCTGCACTCGCTAGAACCATCTTTGAAAACCCAGGCCACTTTCCTGCACTCGCTAGAACCATCTTTGAAAACCCAGGCAACTCTCCTGCACTCGCTAGAACCATCTTTGAAAACCCTGGGCAGGCCACACTCCTGCACTCGCTAGAACCATCTTTGAAAACCCAGGGCAGGCCACACTCCTGCACTCGCTAGAACCATCTTTGAAAACCCAGGGCAGGCCACACTCCTACACTCGCTACAACCATCTTTGAAAACCCAGGGCAGGCCACACTCCTGCACTCGCTAGAACCATCTTTGAAAACCCAGGCCACTCTCCTGCACTCGCTAGAACCATCTTTGAAAACCCAGGGCAGGCCACACTCATGCACTCGCTTGAACCATCTTTGAAAACCCAGGGCAGGCCACACTCATGCACTCACTAGAACCATCTTTGAAAACCCAGGGCAGGCCACACTCATGCACTCGCTTGAACCATCTTTGAAAACCCAGGGCAGGCCACACTCCTGCACTCGCTAGAACCATCTTTGAAAACCCAGGCCACTCTCCTGCACTCGCTAGAACCATCTTTGAAAACCCAGGCAACTCTCCTGCACTCGCTAGAACCATCTTTGAAAACCCTGGGCAGGCCACACTCCTGCACTCGCTAGAACCATCTTTGAAAACCCAGGGCAGGCCACACTCCTGCACTCGCTAGAGCCATCTTTGAAAACCCAGGGCAGGCCACACTCCTACACTCGCTACAACCATCTTTGAAAACCCAGGGCAGGCCACACTCCTGCACTCGCTAGAACCATCTTTGAAAACCCAGGGCAGGCCACACTCCTGCACTCACTGCATCAACATGTAAGAAGATCAAGAGTGGAGTCACCGCTGGGTTTTCGAGGATGAGTTAGAACTTAGTTGTATTATAATGATAAAACTGCTGTATATATATTCAGGTCACGGTGATCCGATGGATTTCTGGGATCACTCCTCATGGCCTATGATACCACAGAATGATCCAAGCTGGACTGAACCAAACATTACTACACCAAGTCTAGTGAAACACGTCAATCCAAATGTAAAACTCATATTGTTGCTGCGTGATCCAGTAGAGAGGTAAGTAGTTCTAGCCTAAAACTTGTATCTGTCACCGTATCAATATGCTCCAGTATATAATGCAACAATCCGTGAAACATATGTAGGGGTCTAACATTAGCACTAAAGGTAAGTAGAGAAAATAATATGTTATTGTGATATATTATGGGGAGCGGTGTCCTAGAGATAGGGCACGCGTATATATACCTTTGCTCATATCTGTCTGTCTGTCCGACGGTCAGTCTGTCCGTAGGTAGACAAAATGGTTTCGGTTCAACAACTGAAGCACATTTTGCCCTAGGATGTTCAAACTTTACATGGAGGTTGGTCAGCAACAGCAGATTACCCCTATTGATTTTGAGGTCATTGGTAACAGGTCAAGGTCACTGTGACCGTTACGATTTTTACTATTTGGCTGCCATGGGGGCATACATATTTCCAAAAGCATTTGTCTCCGTTCATTTCTTCTAGATTTTGAAGCAATTGTCTCCCTTTATTTCTTGTAGGTTGCCAAGCACGTGTCTCCCTTTATTTCTTGTATTTAATTGTCAAGCATTTGTCTCCTTTCATATCTTGTAGATTGTCGAGCAATTGTCTCCCTTTATTTCTTGTAAATTATCAAGCAACTGACTCCCTTTATTTCTTGTAAAACATCAAGCAATTGTCTCCCTTCATTTCTTGTATTTAATTGTCAAGCATTTGTCTCCCTTCATATCTTGTAGATTGTCAAGCAATTGTCTCCCTTTATTTCTTGTAAATTATCAAGCAACTGACTCCCTTTATTTCTAGTAAAATATCAAGCAATTGTCTCTCTTTATTTCTTGTAAATTTTCAAGCTATTGTTTCCCTTCATTTCTTGTAGTTTGTCAAGCTATTGTCTCACTTCATTTCTTGTGGATTGCCAAGCAAGTGTCTCCCTTTATTTCTTGTAGAGTGTCAAGCAATTGTCTCCCTTCATTTCTTATAGTTTGTCAAGCAATTGTTTCCCTTCATTTCTTATGAATTGCCAAGCATTTGTCTCCCTTTATTTCTTGTAGTTTGTCAAGCAATTGTCTCCGTTCATTTCTTGTAGATCTTCAAGCAATTGTCTCCCTTTATTTCTCGTAGATTGCCAAGCAATTGTCTCCCTTTATTTCTTGTAGATTGTCAAGCAATTGTCTCCCTTTATTTCTTGTAGATTGTCAAGCATTTGTCTCCCTTCATTTCTTGTATTTAATTGTCAAGCATTTGTCTCCCTTCATATCTTGTAGATTGTCAAGCAATTGTCTCCCTTTATTTCTTGTAAATTATCAAGCAACTGACTCCCTTTATTTCTAGTAAAATATCAAGCAATTGTCTCTCTTTATTTCTTGTAAATTTTCAAGCTATTGTTTCCCTTCATTTCTTGTAGTTTGTCAAGCTATTGTCTCACTTCATTTCTTGTGGATTGCCAAGCAAGTGTCTCCCTTTATTTCTTGTAGAGTGTCAAGCAATTGTCTCCCTTCATTTCTTATAGTTTGTCAAGCAATTGTTTCCCTTCATTTCTTATGAATTGCCAAGCATTTGTCTCCCTTTATTTCTTGTAGTTTGTCAAGCAATTGTCTCCGTTCATTTCTTGTAGATCTTCAAGCAATTGTCTCCCTTTATTTCTCGTAGATTGCCAAGCAATTGTCTCCCTTTATTTCTTGTAGATTGTCAAGCAATTGTCTCCCTTTATTTCTTGTAGATTGTCAAGCATTTGTTTCCCTTTATTTTTTGTAATTGTCAAGTAATTGTCTCCCTTTATTTCTTGCAGATTGTTCAGTAATTATTTACATGGAAAGTTTGGTGAAACAGCTGATCAGTTCCATGATGATGTTCTACGATCCCTCTCCCTACTGTCATCATGTAGAGAGTCACGCAGTATGAAATCCTGCCTTTATGACAGTCAAATTATTCAAGATTTAACTGTAAGTATTTTATTTTCACTATAAAACTACATTTATTCTTTACAATACAATCTTTATTTTAGTCAGATAATATTTACAACAAGTTAACTTCAGCTAGCTACTGTAAAATCATTTAATTTCTATGGGACAAAATTTCGTGGCTTTGGTAAAAAAGGCCATTTTGTTTTGACATTAATTTGTGGATTTTGCATTTTATGTAATAAATACAAGGGTCAATATTAATGTTCAATGGGATTTGATTTCCTGGTTGAAGGTGAACCACGAAATCCATGAAATTTAATCCTCCATGAAAATTAATGATTTTTACAGTATTAGGAATTTACAATTTCTCAACACATTCCAGTTATAAATGACAGGTGATAAAACTGATCTGTTTTCCTTGACTGTATCTTTCAACCAGTAACATCCTTCCAGAAGGAATTAACCAGCAACTTCACAAGTGGAAGAAAATCAACATTTGGTTCAATATGCCAGAAAATATTCTGGGTCACCGATTTATAAATTCAGCACTCTAATCACTGGACCAAGACAGAAGCTTAGTATTCTGTGCAGTATGCTCAATGTTAAATGATAACACATTTATAAACATAAGCTTTTTCATCATGTAAGCTATGTTTATCTAGGTTTAACTTGGTGTAACTGAATTTACTGTAGTCCCCTCTATTCTTTTGAATAGGGTAGTTCCCTCATTAGTAGTACTTATTGAATCAACAGTAGAATGTTTTAGGAATCCCCTGTCACCAAATAACAACTTTTGATAACACTGTATGTCCATCTGTAATGTGTCTATTCACAATTTCTTGAAAACAGATTAATTATTGAGAACATGGCTGAAGTAGCTTGACCGGCATGTTCTTTATTTCAAAAGTGGGCTAGGTGGAAAATTTCAATTGGCGAAAAGGGTAGTTAAAGTGTATACTTTAATTTACTAAAATACATAACATCTATAAAAAATAAGAGAAATTGCACTGTTTATTTTACAATTTTAATGAACACAAGAACGTACCTCAATAATCAATTTATACTTGTATTTATAATATTTACCAATGGTCGAAAACAATGGGTAATTTATGAGGTTCATGACTAGAATAAAACCCTAACAGTATGATATTATAATTTTATTGACTCAATGCAGAAAATTGTCCACTTAAGTGGTTATCAAAAATACATGTAGTGCTTATAAATTTATTATAATTACATTCAAAAAGTTGAAGTGCTCTTCAGGGGATATTTATTGTTTTGTATTGTGGCTGATTCATGCTATGTCATATTTCCGCTTGTTCACCACTTAACTGTTGTGTTGTGTCCTCGTGTTTTCTCATTTTTCGCATTATCATGGCCAAAAATAACAGAAAACTTTACAAAGTTTAAGAAGAAGGTTCTCCACAAAAAACTATACATATTATGGGTTGTGTTTTTGCAGTACTGGTACATCAGTTGTGTGACCTTAATTTTTCATGATGCTGAAAAAGTGTAAATACGACATGACATTAACCAGCCACCATAGTTTTATTTTATTGGTGAACTACTAAACATGTCATCTTTCCATTTACATGAAATACAAATTTTATAAGTATGTGCCATCATTTCCAACAAAAATAACTCTTGTTTATTTTATGTATCACTATTTGTATTGTTATATTTTGGGCCGATGGCCTTTGATATTTGGAAATAAATTTCATTTATAATAGTGATTAGTCATTAGTTGGAAAATTTATAGGGACATGCCAAAATTTCATACAATTATAATATTCAAATCTGTTTTAATTTTTGTATTCCACAGGTGCCTATTTCTGGTAGTTTCTATTCTATACATTTAAAAGAATGGCTGAAAGTGTTTCCACGGAAACAGATATTTATCATTAGAACTGAGGATTTCTCTACAAGTGTTGCTAACACATTATTAAGGATCTTCAGATTTTTAAAATTAGGTAAGTTACTGTGCTACTGTTTTAACCAAAACAGTTTAATATTGTGGTTCTGCATGGTAACATTGTTAATAAATGGGTAGGTAGGTTGAAAACACATTTTATTAAATTGAATTGAGTTTATGCCTTGGACAATCAATCATTGGATGTTGGTGATATTTCTAGCAAAATGCATTATGGTATGGGACAAACAATAAGATAGATATGGTGACCAGGGTACTGTTTTATCAAAGCATTTACAGAAATCTTAAACTTACGGTTAAATTTATATTCTTTATAATAGTTTTACATCTATAAAGTGCAGTAAATGGAAATTCAATACTAATAAATATTAAGGTAATGTACTCCTACAAATAATATATGTCCCCAGTTTGCAGTTGTTACAAAATTATATTAACTTGAACGTAAGATTACAATTTCTGTAAGTTGTTTGATAACCTAAATTATTTGATTATTTTGGCCTCAGATATATAATGTTCATATCAACATCAATAACGTGTTTTGTACAAACTCCTTGATGAGGTACAATTGAGTAAATTTAAGCCCATCTATTCAGTTTTACAATTTTGATTTGAGATTATTTGTGAAGTTCAGACTGACATAGAAGCCAATCCTGTTACAAATGTAACTGGTCACCTGGATTCAGAAATTGGCCAGTGTTAACCACATTTTACTTAAAAATAGCCGCCTTTTGTGAGATAATTCCATGCCGCCAGTAATGGGTGTAAATTTCACTTGGGGAATTAGCTTGGGTCTTAGCTGCATTTCATTCGGTCAGTTGAGATCAACGTTTTTTGTTATCTCTTTGTGAAACTAGGTTGTCCTGCTCTTTTACTATGGGGACTTTGGCATTGGGTTGTGTGTGGCCATTGCTCTGTGTAGTTGTGTTGTGATGTTACTGTTTTCTGTGCTCAGCTGGTTAAGTTGAAAGCTGCCTTCACTGTCCGATTTCCTCATATCTTTTTTACATTAAATGACTGTAACACAGGGTGTAACTGATAATTCTATATTTCTTTTTCAGATCCAATACCAACTAAAGATTTATACAGAATTGCCAACATGCCACATTTTTACGACACAAAGGCTAAACAGACAGCGGGAGAAATCATGCCAGAAACACGAGAGATCTTAGAAACACTGTTTGAGCCGTATAACACAGAATTAGCAGAAATCCTAAATGATGAAAATTTCAACTTTAACGCAAGTTGATGGCCATCTTGAAAGCTATTTGTATCTATATTAAATGTAACAGGGGTGTCGTAATTCTGGATCGAATAAGGAAATCCAGAGTGATTCATACCACTGATATTACAGGGGTGTAATCATTCCGGATCAAATTATGGAAATCTTGATTTTAATTCACCAAATTATCATTAAGAGTTATAGAAATCCAGTGCGGAGAATAGTACAGGGTTTGTGGCAAATATTGTGAGTATGAATCAACCATGGCGTGCAAGCCAGGTATGTTCATGAATCAAGACTGAACTATTCCATATGCAGTTTTGATAATGTTTTAATGTACAAATTCATCTGGATATGAACTCTAAGTTGAGTTAGCTCTCCTGTGTTGGTTATTCTAAGTGTAAGTGGCCTATTATTATACCAACCAGTGTATATTTTCGTCCAAAACATAGTCAGGGGACTAGACTACTCACTGATACATGAGGATGAAATATACATTATCAGTGTGGGTTATACACCTTGGTACTGTTTTATCAAAGCCTTTACGGAAATCTTAAACTTACGATCAAATTTAAATTCTTTATAATACGTTAACAAATATAAAATGTGCTAAATGGAGCTGTTATACTAATCAAGATTCAGCTAATGAACTCCTACAAACAATTTCTGTTCCCAAATTGTAGTTGTTAATAAATTAAACAGAATTTAAATTTGAACGTAAGTTGTCAATTTCCGTAAGTACGTTGATAAAACAGTACCCTTATGTGAAGCAGTGTAGTAAATTAGGAGAGCCAATTCAGATAATTAAGTGGAGTAATCACATTAGTTAATCAAATAAGATTTTAGTCTAGTAAAACTGGGTAGGATAACTTACTGCCATACTACTTGACTGAACAAATGTTGAAAGCAGTGCTAAACATAATAGAGAAAACAAATATTTCCATCAGGTAGCTGTAGTCTGTTCAAAGTTAAATGAGAGCAGTTATAAATATAACCTTGTTGATCGGGTATACTATGTTTATCTAGGTGTAACTGAGTTAACTGTGTTACCTATTCTTTCAAACTGGATAGTTCCCTCATTAGTATTACTTCTTGAATGCACAGTACAGCACCTTCATTACCTATTTGCGTCAAATATATTTGCGATATTATGATCTTGATGAAATTAGTGGTAACCTGGGGTCGTTTCAACAATGCTGTTTGTTTATCCAGGCAAAAACCAACTTATAACAGGGTTGTCACAATCATTTTAATATGTATTTGTGGTTATACTCATGTGTGGTTATACTCATGTGTGGTTATACTCATGTATAAATATACTCATGTGTAATTATACTCATGTGTAATTAATAATTATACTCACGTGTGGTTATATTAATGTGTGGTTATACTCATGTGTGGCTATACTCATGTGTGGTTATACTCATGTGTGGTTAAACCCATGTGTGGTTATACTCATATGTGGCTATACTCATGTGTGGCTATGTTCATGTGTGGTTAAACCCATGTGTGGTTAAACCCATGTGTGGTTATACTCATATGTGGCTATACTAATGTGTGGCTATGCTAATTTGTGGTTATACTCATGTGTGGTTTTAATCATGAGTGGTTATACTCATGCGTGGCTTTACTCATGCGTGGCTATACTCATGTGTGGCTGTACTCATGCGTGGCTTTACTCATGTGTGGCTATACTCATGTGTGGCTATACTTATGTGTGGCTCTGCTCATGTGTGGTTTTAATCATGAGTGGTTATACTCATGTGTGGTTATGCTCATGTGTGGTTATACTCATGTGTTGCTATGCTCATGTGTGGTTATACTCATGTGTGATTATACTCATGTGTGATTATACTCATGTGCGGTTATACTCATGTGTGATTATACTCATGTGTGATTATACTCATGTGTGGTTTAATAATGTGGGGTTATACTAATGTGTGATTATACTCATGTGTGGTTATGCTCATTTGTGGCTATGCTCATGTGTGGCTATGCTCATGTGTGGCTATACTCATGTGTGGTTATGCTCATGTGTTGTTTTAATGATGAGTGGTTATACTCATGTGTGGCTATACTCAAGTGTGGCTATACTCATGTGTGATTTTACTGTGTTCAATTGTCTGTTATCATCAATAGTTGAATTACTTGCTTGTACATTGTATTTTATGGCATGTTGTACATACTATGTTTATCATTTTATTCCTTGAATCTCAAAGCGGTGCATAATATGTGTGTGATAGTGTGAATACTCTGAACATTTAATTCCATAAAACCATTAGTGCGACTGTTGAATTCCATAAAACCATTAATTTAGAACATTCAGTTCCATTAATCCACCAATGAGCACATTTACTGTAAACCTAGAAACTTTCGCGGCTACAAATTTTTGCGTTTTGTTGATTGTCGGCATATTCGCGGCTACAAACTTTCGCGTTTTTTAGTCTCCCACGAACTCCGCGAACACTTAGTCGCATAGTGACAAAATTATTGATAATATAACCTGTCACATACATTGCTCGGTTTGTATATAATTGCTTCTTAATTATACTTCTCACCTTCGTTAAACCCTCTCAAACTCTTTTTGATGTAGATAGTTACCTATTGTGTTTGTTTACAAAAATTGAAAACTACGCTGGTAATGTTTTCACAGTTTTATTGACTCTGTCAGCCATTTTGTATTATGACATACCCGGTAATAAACAGCGCTATTTACTTGCATATATTGAGTGTATTGTTAAACACGTTTTCAAGAATGTTTTTTAAAGTGTTTTCATTATTGTACCGTGATCATAAAAGGCTTTATTCAGAAAAAGTACATACACTTCACATTCCATATTTTGACAAAAAAGCACTTATAATACGGTCTTATAAACGTCGTACCAAAATGATGAATTTCCTTCAAAAACGAGAAACTTTCGCGTTTTTCTTGACCTGGACCTGTTCGCGGCTATTTGCTTTCGCAGATTTTTACAAACCGCGAACACCACGAACTTAAATTGTGCGAAATAATTTCTAGGTTTACAGTAATTCATTAAAAACATTAGTCAGAGCATTGGATTCCATAAAACATTAGTCAGAGCATTGGATTCCATAAAACATTAGTCAGAGCATTGGATTCCATAAAACATTAGTCAGAGCATTGGATTCCATAAAACATTAGTCAGAGCATTGGATTCCATAAAACATTAGTTAGACCACTGGATTCCATAAAACATTAGTTAGACCACTGGATTCCATAAAGCATTAGTTAGACCACTGGATTCCGTAAAACCTTTAGTTTCAATATTGGATTCCTTAAAACCTTTAGTTTCAATATTGGATTCCATAAAGCAGTTAAATTTATAGTAAAAGCAGCATAAAAGGGGATTTTGAAGGTGTTCTAGAGAGGTTGTTGATGTACAGAGAGCTATTCTATGTGTAGTCCTGAGATATTAACTTGATCCTGACCATTATGATTCAATAAATTACATGATTCTGATGCACAATGTATAAATTGTAGCTTCAAAATGTGCTGTGTCAATCTTATATTTATTGTTGTGTTTCATCTCATCAAAGATGGGAGTGGGGATTATAAACAGTATTTCTGATCAGGGTTCTTTTGCCATAATTAAACCCAAACTATCATACTGTAAAAACATTAATTTTGATGGGACGAAAATTTGTGGTTTTGATAAAAAGGACCATTTCGATGGGACATTAATTTGTGGATTTTGTATTTCAGGAAATAAATACAAGGGCCAAAATGTGTGTTTGATGGGATTTGATTTTGTGGTTAAAGGTGAACAATGAAATTCCACGATTTTATTCCCCCCATGAAAGTTAATGATTTTACAGTAATTCTGATTAGTTATGTTTGCCATATTTAAACCTACATAGTCTGACCTAACCCAGGTTTGTTTAAGTTTCTAAGTTATATTTGTATGTTATACCTTATTTTGTAAAGAGTTGTAAGAATGTTATATTGTTAATGCCCAGCATCTACTGATGCAGGAGGCATATAGAGGTTGTCCTGTCCATACGTCCGTTTGCTCATCTGTCCCTTATCTCTTTGATAACTTAAGTTAGGAGTGAGATACCATGATAAAATTTGCTGTGTATGTAGCTAATGTGAAAAGGCCCCCAAAAGCGGCTGTTGGGGTCAAGGTCAGTTACTTAACATAGAAATTATAGACAAGGCTTCCACTGGGGCATAAGCGTTTACTGAATGCAGTCTAATGTTATTATCATTTTATGAAGTACTCTTGATCCAGAAATGTGGATGAGACATAATAATATAAAGTATTCAATGATTGACGATTATTTACCTATACCTAATCCTCTTAGGGTAGTTTTGACCCTGTGGTCACTGTGGAGAACACATTAATCCTTAATTCTTCCATGTGATTGTATGTTGTTTGGTAAAGGTTTCTGTAGCTAGCTGGGTTTTTCTACGTGGCTTGGGACTTTAGCCCGTGTGGCATGGACTTTAGCCCCATGTGGTATGGACTAAAGCCCAGGTGGTATGGACTTTAGCCCCGTGTAGTATGGACTTTAGCCCCATGTGGTATTGACTAGCCCCACTTGGTATGGACTTTAGCCTCACATGACATGGATTCTAACCCCATGTGGCATGGACTTAAGCCCCATGTGGCATGGACTTTAGCACTACACAAAACTCTTTTCATATCCTAGTTTGAGCCGGCACTGCAGAGTTTGCCAACTATTTCAAATTTCTCTGTGAAAATTTGAGAAATTAACAAACTAAATAATATTATTATGTTGTCCAAACATTTAAGTCATTACTGATGTGTCCCCCTGAGGCTTGGAAAATGTCTTAAGTTGTCAAAAGGACTCATCCAGTATTTGGCTACTGTAAAATCATTTAATTTCGATGGGACAAAATTTTGTGGTTTTGGTAAAAAATACCATTTCGATGGGATGTTAATTCGTGGATTTTGCATTTGATGTAATTAATACAAAATTAGGGTCAAAATTAGTGTTTGATGGGATCATTTGACTTCGTGATTAAAAGGTGACCCACGAAATTTAATCCCCCACGAAAATTAATAATTTTACAGTACCATTCTGAGTCATTTAAACTGTGGTTAATACTGGCAAAAATACAGTACCATACCCTGAGTATAAATTACTGGCCATATTGTTATTACACATTTTACGAGGTATCAAAATATTGCTGGGCAAATTGTATTAAACTATTCTTAAAGTGTTCCATATGATCATACATGTATGTTTTTTATTTGAATCTGTGATTGCCTTTGTTGTTTAATTCTGAATTTTGTTAATCAGTATTACATGTTTTTTTGTAATAAAATAACATTATCAGAATGCAAAAATGTGAGATTTGTTGTTTATGGTGTATAAAATATCTTATCATTTCAGGATTCTACTCAGGCAAACTGTAAATCATAAATTTTTGTGGGAAATTAAATTTTGTGGATTTGATGTTCACCTTTATCCATGAAATCAAATCCCATTGAATAATAATTTTGACCCTTGTAGGTATAACCTGAAATGCACAATTATTGTCCAATCGAAATGGTCTTTTTTAAACAAACCACAAAATTTTGTTCCATCGAAATTAAATGATTTTACAGTATGATTAGGTTACATATTAAACTGGCCACTTCGGTCAGTCTGCCATTTTCTTCCTGCACTACATATATCAGTCATTATTGGGTCTAATTGTTTCTGTTTTGTTTGTGATGTCATTATGTAGTAATTTACGACCTTGGTTAGTTTTCTGTGTGATAGCAAATTAAGTATTTATAGGCACTGACAAACTATAAATTTTGATGCTGGACACACTCCGTCACTGTACCCTTATGGAGAAATATTTGATAGTTTTTGAGAAAATGACTCTGACAATAAACTTAACCAACTCACACGCACACAATCCCATATCAACAATAGCTCCATATTTTTCTTTAAAAAGTCTCACTAATTACCCCTTCAAAAAAAGCACAACAATTTTTGATACATGATAAACCTTTATTAAGCATATTTACATAAATATATGACACCAAATGCTAGTACTGACACATTTCATTCTGATAAATTCAAACCCTTCACTCTGTTACAGTGTGACAATACCATGAGACCTTGACATAACTATATGCTACAAATCCAAGACACAATTAGTTAACATTGGAAAACGTGAATACTTTGTATTTCATTTCTATACCGATTTCTATAAAACATTTGCAAAGCTAAGGGAATGATATAAATTGTTGAAGATGTAAACAAGAGCTAGTTTTGTTTTCGGGGTGAAGCAAATTTTGTCTTTGATATGTAGCCCAAAGTCACATGGTATTGCTACACTGTATAAGTGATGACAGATCCATGACATGTTCGATGTAACGTTTTTATACAGTTTATGGATCTATTATAAAATATGAACATAAACAATCTGGTTAAAATTACTAACAGTAAAACAATGTAGTAAATAGTTATTTCATGATTAATAATTAACAGAACATTTAGTGCAGAAATGGCACAAAACTTTTTAACTAGAAGGCTTTTTTACATAAAAAATATGACGTCCACAAAGGGTATCAACTTCGGCAATAATAGTCTGACATGAAACTCCTGACGTTATGCAAAACAAGGTGTGCTACTAACTATTCATTGTGAAGTTTCAGTACAATTTGACCAGTGACTGGTGTGCTACTAACTATTCATTGTGAAGTTTCAGTACAATTTGACCAGTGACTGATGAGAAAAAGAGCATAATAAAAACTTGAAATGTGACCATCAACAGAGATGCCCCCACTGGTGAATATAGTTAAAGTAACAAATGGCAAACACCCAGGTAAAAATTACATCAAAAGTTACTTCCTTTACGGTCAACTAAACATTAAGGTTGTTGATCTGTGCAAGTTTGAAGAAATTCTGCCCGAAGGTTTGTGAGGAGTTCAACACACAAGATTTGCGTTATGTACAGACGGACAGCACCAATGCTGTATGCCCCACGCTTAAATAAGCCAGGGGGCACGTTGAGACATACAGTCACAAGCCAACTTGACTTATGAGGGAATCTAACAACACAATGTTATACTAAACAGTTGATTCTTTTTCTTAACAAATACATTAATAAAGACATTTGAAATATCCAACAATAAATCATCCTATCACACACCTATCCATGTATTTACGGAGCAATGAAAACATATTACACAGCAGGTGTATAATATGTAAATAACAATGCAAAGTTTTAAAGACAAAAATATTGATGGGGACAAATTCTGTTCATACTGATTTGTATCCGTTTGAATGGAATATTCATTAACTGACTCTGACACCAAGCAGTTGGGAACAATTTGATAGTTTACACAGTAACTAATACCCTATATACTGACACTGACCATGGACTATTTTACACACCTGAAATATTCATCAACTTTTCACGAAGCCATCGTTTAAGTAAGGAACGTTATTACATAATAAAATGGAAGAAAAACATCTAAATTAGTAATACCCTCTTTATTATTGTGGTAAATTACATGTTAAACAACACAGTCAAGAAATATACAGTGTCCTTGTAGTAGACCTCACCTAGCCCGGAGATTATAAACATATTCACAAACTCCATACATTTACTCCATGTTCAAACTTGAAAAACAGCTTTTTTTAGAATTTTGCAAACATGCTCCAATTTCAGTATGGAGTATGAATATGAACATGGGCTATTTACTCCAATGTTTATTATCACGGCTCCTGACTGTAGTAATTTTACCCTAGTTTATGGTTAAATAATTTGATTTTCATTCAATACTACAACATGGTTTTATAGTCCAATTCTGTAAACAAGCTTAAAAGTACTAAAATGATTATCTATAAGTTATAGTAAGTTCAGCATATTTTAACAGAAATTGGGATTTTATACCTTTACAAATATAACAATAATTAACAATAAGATCCCCAAATAAAAATGAATAAAATACAATATTGGTAGCATAAAATGTCTAAAAAGAATTATATATCATTTTACAGGAATGAACAAAGTGAGATAACAAAGTTGGTTAAGTTGAAATCACATGACATATATCATAAACAATTTTATTATGTAAATAAATCAGTACAAACTTAAACAAGAGCATTGCCTTAGAGTGCTAGACACTCGACTTGCTCACTTTTGATAGTAACAAGGGCAGATAAATCAATTAATAAAGGTCACAGGGTGATCAGTCTTGTCAGTATTTACTACTCTTGTGACGGCGAATCACTATGCTAAGTTTCAAGCGGATACCTTTGACAGTCTTTGAGAAAAATGACTCTGACAATAAACTAAACAAACGCAGACGATGTCCTCACAACAAAATTTCAACTTTTTGTCTTTAAAAAGCTTAAAAATCATTTTAGGCACGGAAAACAAGGAAACATATTGTCATGGCAACAAGGTTCAATTAAAGATTGAAAAAAATTAATTCATCCAGTGCCTATTTAGCAATTTTTATCTTACACATCTAAGAACTACTCAGACAAGCAACAAAATAGCACAATAATTGACAAATTACTGATATACGTGGGTATATCCAAAAGTAATGTCACTGATGCTATAAAATCGTATACAATGCCAGTAAAACTACGAAATTTTTCACACCGTAACTTCAGTCTAATATGATGACCAAATTTCACAACAATGCGCATAATGGTTCTGGAGATATGAACATTTTAATGAGACATACTTACGAACATCGCCGCAAGTCCGACGTCAACGACGTCACAAAGAAGTTACTTGCTGACACCTACTCATCCAGCTGAAGTTCATAACTGGTGATTTCTAACGACTCATAAACCATGCAGTCATTTCCAAGACCTTTAAAAATGTGTAACCCACCCGACACTTACTCTCTACGAAATCAAATTATTTTCAAGTGTCCTCTAGATAGTCCCACAGCGAAATATTTAACTCATCACATAATGGTTGCAGTTTTGAACGTCGAATTGAATTGACGGCGTTAAAAATACTCTTGGTGTTCTTTTCAGATCTACTTAAAACCGTTCATACGACTCTCTATCGATAATGATTTGGTGATATATGTTCCCTTAAAAGCTTATAATACATACACATGAGCCTATTTTGCCGCCTTGTGTAACTATAGTTTCAGTAGGTGACTTCCAAAACTTTTAGGAAATGTGTATTACTACGCGCAGCGTCTTTTTGTCACAAATATGCCGTATTTTCGCTAAGTAATCAATGCGTTGAAAACATATAACGAGTTTCAAAGTTGAGTGACGTTATTAAATTTTTAGCAGCAGACACAAAATATTTGTTTCATCACGCCACAAAAGTGTTGTCTGCTTTCGAGAATTATTTTCTATAAAAACGCATAAAAGAAAATTGTTAGGATAATGAAAAACAATCATAATTTTCGTGTGCGGCGATATGACGTCATAGGTCTATTTTAAATGTTCATATAACCCAGTTATGACAATCGAATAATGCAGCACGCTATATATTAATCAGAATTGAATTGCTGAACATTTTGATATCATATTTATGCATATCGGCCTATAAACAATTAAACCGCGGGAGGAGTGACATTACTTTTGGATATACCCTCGTATAGCTTAAAATTTTGGGCTGGAGTACTACGGTCACCCTAATGAGTGACAGCAGAATTGGACGCACTTGTCTGCATTTTAAACATGTCCAGATGACACCGATATTTGATATTCATTGAAGTCTTAAGTACTTAAACTCTGATACACAAATGATCGGATTGGACAGTGAATTAAACTCAAAAAGAACTTTACTCATGCATGATCCTTTCAAGAAATTATTTCCTAATATCTCTAAATTAGCTATAATAAAATATTTTCTTAGAAAGGTATCATAAAATTAAGAAAATCAATACATATAAATTAATAGTGTACAATGAAAAGTAATGAGGTTAAACCATGATGATATAATACAAGTAGTTAGCATAAATCGCTGGCTTAGAACGAGAAGGTCATACTTAGTACTACTTTCACCCTTATAATGACTAATGCATATTTAAAATCTGCATTACATGGCGCTTCTTATGAGCCTATTTTCATTAAAATTGGAAGTCCATAAAGTTGTTTTTACCAAAAGTAAAGAATAAGTTTCAGACGGCATTTCCTTGTTTTCTCAAAATATTGATTTTGTACTTCTGACCTTCTCATTCTAAGCCGGCAAAATGGTCGAATAAATATAATTGAGTAGGCAAACATTCACCACAATAAAATTAGCAAATAATGTTACGAATAAAGAAATAGAAGCAATAAGAGGAGCATACTCAGTCTAAAGAGCAATCGTCAATAAGGGTACGGGTACATGTAGTCGATACTGACTGACTGAGTCTTACTAAGGTCCAAATTTTCAAAAATATTTGAGAGATAAAAATTTAATGCTTATTTATTCTACAAATGTTCTTGATTTTCAAAAAATCAGAAGATAACTGCTTTTTATATTTTATCGTTTTTGAAATACACAAAAATGAATGTAAATTTAGCAAAAATTTAATCCCTCGCCAAAATTTCTGAGTTCCCATTTAATTTATCCGATATTTAGGAAATGCATAGCATACTGTCAGTGTAGTGAGCAGAGTAATGAAGTGGAGATTTACATCATCTGTGAGCTAAACTGAGCTACAGTTCTCTGAAACATACGGCACGGACGCAGATTTACATCATCTGTGAGCTAAACTGAGCTACAGTTCTCTGAAACATACGGCACGGACGCAGATTTACATCATCTGTGAGCTAAACTGAGCTACAGTTCTCTGAAACATACGGCACGGACGCAGATTTACATCATCTGTGAGCTAAACTGAGCTACAGTTCTCTGAAACATACGGCATGGAGTGCAGATTTACATCATCTGTGAGCTAAACTGAGCTACAGTTCTCTGAAACATACGGCTCATTTCTATATCCTCAATATTACCACCACCACCACCCTCCAATGGCGTGCCAGATTGAGCGGCCTGCGCGGCCTCGGCAGCTTGTGCGACAAGACGCAAATCTGTCGGCGCCATATTAGATACTGATTGGATGGCGGAAGCTGTAGCTAACTGTAACGCAGCATTCAAGACATCTTGGGAGTCATTTTTTAATACTGCATTCGAGGCAGCTGGGTTGGTCAATACTGCAGTGTAAGAACGGATACCAGTGGCTGTAGTGTCTCCGATAGGCACATTGACTGTAGCAGTAGAAGTAGGTACCGATATATTCAACGGAGGACAATATACAGCATTTAAGTCTACAGGATTAGCCAGCGAAGGATGAGTCTGTATGGGCACTGTTTCACCCGGCTCCCCTGCCTCCGTATCCATAGCAGACATACTCATTTCTTCAGGATTCTCATTGTTACCTTCTCGCGCTGTGCGTTTATAAATGTCCTCCGTCTCCCCTGTCGCTAATTCATACAAGGTCATGTATTTATTAAAGACCAGATTGTGCACTTTTTTCTCATGGCGAACTCGATCACCTGTCTGCTTAAACGTTTTCCCACAGTTCTCCTCACGACAAAAGTATGGCCGCTCACCTGAAAATTGCAAAATTTACTTTATTGTAAAATCGTTTAATTTTGGTGGGATAAAATTTCGTGGTTTTGGTAAACAAGAGCATTTCGATGGGACGTTAATTCGTGGATTTTGCATTTCAGGTAATAAATAAAAGGATCAAAATTATTGTTAGAAGGGATTAAATTTTGTGGTAGAAGATGAACCGCGAAATCCACGAAATTTAATCCTCAACGAAAATTTACGATTAAGGACAGCATGGTTCAGTTATTTTGTCAAGACAAGAGATGTCAGTCGAATTGACCTGCCCCCTCTACTGGTAAACAGCTTGTTACATAGAGCTATACTGAAAGTTATCATAAAGGTAAAATATGTTTAATCTTATAACCAACCTCTCTATGAAGATTGGAGACTGTAGGACTCAAGGATTTTATTTGTTGTTAACTTATGGAAAGTTGATTGGCTTGAAATTAACAAAGGCAATTTTACTCGCCCTTCCCCGACGACAGGTGCATCAACCAGTGCTCACACATGAACAACAGATCTCGGTCTCAGATAAGACCAAACAAAATTCTTTTAGACAATTGGCATGAAATCAACAAGGTCCAATAGTCATGAAATCAACAAAGTACAATGGTACAAACCAGTATGTGTTCTTTCATGCACCGTCACTTTGCTCCGTAATCCAAACTTTCGTCCACAATAACGACATGGGAATTTCTTCACACCTGTATGACAAAATTGCATTGTGAATAAACAGAATTACCCAACACCTAAGACCTGAGACTGAGCCTGGTGCCTTATTTAATTAAAATCCAGAACGAAAAAGTACTTGCATGTTTTGATCATTTTGGAAAATGTGACCTAAAACTTCCATGCATGTTTTTATGTGAGAAATGTTACAAGAATGTGCATTGTTATGAAAAGCATTAACTAAATTTTTTTAATGAGTTATGAAATAAAATCACCGAGCAATGCAGTGCATAGCCTTTAATGACCAGTCAGCTTTCTGCTGAACTATGGCAGGCATTAGAGCAAAATGTGCACTAAAATGAACATTATTACATGTGTGCTTTTAAATGTGTGCTTTTATAGAAAACGTTAATACATGTCCTCATGTACAATTGTACATAAATGTAAAAAGTAATTAAATTTAATGGAGAAGTTACCTGAATTCAAATTAATGAAAACAACATTTCCTAAAAGAACATTATTAATGAACAATTTACCTAAATGTGTGTTTTTATGTCTAGTAAGATCACAGTTTGCAACAAAACACATTCCACAAACATCGCATCTATACTTGCGCTCACCACGATGTCGCTTCTGATGTCGAACAAGATTTCCTGAAAAAGGGAGACAAAATAATTTCTGTAAATGACCTCTCATGATTATAAGTCTTTTTACAATGCCATCAGTATACATAAGGCGAGTTTTGTTACCGACCTACCTGGTGAAAATGCTCTGGGTTTTTTAATCTTTCATATTTAATATATAGTCATGTGCAGATATAATATTAATAATTTTAATATTGAAATTTGAATGGCAACTCAAGGAATCATGACATATGACATGCCAACATTTATATATACACTTATGGACTTTGAAAATCCACCACTTATTCAAACCACGAAATTTAATAGCAAACATTGTTTAACTGCATTAAAGTTTTGTCTAAAGATTGCTCATTTTATGTTTAAACATCAAGCAAAATTTCGAAACAACTTTCAACAATGTTACTAAGTCACGTGACATCCACGTGCTTAAGTCTCAAAACCAAAATCTCAGTTAGGGAGAGTGTGAGTAAAGTTATGTTTTTGGTGCGTTCACAATTGCGGGTACTCATTACAATATTGTAATCCACTTCTGGGCTATGTTCCTCTATTCATCAACAAAGGTTTGGACAACCTTGTGGGCAGATCGGGTTATGGAACTCATCCGTGGACTTATGTTTCAAAGAAGATGTCATATGTTTTCGGTGGGATCAAAATCTAGGACATTCCATCAAGCAAATATTGTTTTCTTCAAGAAAAGTGACTGTTGTTCGATATTTATGCCCATGGTTATATTCCTGCTGTCTAATGTTAACACCCATGTCATCCGGAAATAGTTATACAAGAAGAAAGTGACTGCATGTTGAAGCACGTGCTCAATGTTAGATGAAACACAAATTGGCAGGGTACTAAATGAAAATGTTGTATTTCATAAATAAACGTGTTTGATATTTTCATTTGATGAATTAGCATATCTAACAACACCAAGCATTCTTTTGACAGGCACGGTTGCTGACCCGAAGTCGTTTCTTTGGCGGAGCATGCGCATTAATTATCCAAATTAGGTGTCTTTTTAGGCCTTTAATACCTATTTTGAGTTCAATGGTGGTGTCAGTTGGCATAAAACACTATTGAAGACAAATATTTATTGTATCATGGCAATATAATCGCACAAAACCTGTGTGATGGCTACTTCCGGTAGGAAGCGTGTCTTTACCTCCAGACACATCAGTTTCGAATTGACGTGAAATGTAAACTTTTGTTTTTGGAAAACTTTTTTTTTGGTATGCTAATGAATCGCCAATGACACAGTTCGGATATTATCATTCCCACGAGAATCACACGCGAAAAAGGGAATTTTGCCATGTGGTCACTGCAAGCAATTTGGTTGATAAAAATGGATTAAAACATACTTTACTGACACAGTTCTAACCTAGGAACATTATTCCATCGGTAAAAAGTATTCCTAAATAGTTCATACAAAAAATACCGACCCTTGGAAAGTGGTGCGTTTTCAAAGTCTGTAAGTGTATACTAAACACTCTTTATACAGCAATCATAGGACAAAAGGAAATTAATTTAAAGCAACATAAAATTAACTAAAGTAGTTACCTTTCCTGCTGAACAACATGGAACAAATCTCACACTGATAGTCCCGAATATTGGAGTGCATCAGTTTATGATCCTGAAATAAAAGTCCAGAATATTGGAGTGCATTAGTTTATGATCCTGAAATATTAGTCCTGAATATTGGAGTGTATTAGTTTATGATCCTGAAATATTAGTCCTGAATATTGGAGTGCATTAGTTTATGATCCTGAAATAATAGTCCCGAATATTGGAGTGCATTAGTTTATGATCCTGAAATAATAGGTACGAATATTAGAATGCATCAGTTTATGATCCTGAAATGATCCTGAAATAATAGTCACGAAAATTGGAGTGCATTAGTTTATGATCCTGAAATAATAGTCACGAATATTGGAGTGCATTAGTTTATGATCCTGAAATAATAGACAAGAATATTATAGTGCATTAGTTTATGATCCTGATACAGGGTTTCCACAAATATTCTAAGACAAAATTCCCTGACTTTTTGCCTGATTTTTCCCTTACCAGACAGCAGTTTTCCCTGACTTTTTTAGTGATCAGGCCTTTTTGTTTGAGCAAAATAGCACAATAGAAACAGTGAAAAGGAGGTTATATTTGCTTTAAATGGAACCAAAATGTTTCAGGTAGCACTTTTAGGGCTGTTGTTTGATACAAAGTGATAATAATTTAAGATTATTCCAAGCGAGCATAGCGAGCAAGGACTTTTTCTTAGTTTTAGGTATTTTCTTCATATGAAATGACACTGAATGAGATCTCTAAAAAAGAATTCCCTGACTTTTGCTGAAGTCAATTTCCAAATTTCCCTGATCTTGAAAAAAATTATGTTTTTTCCCTGACTTTTCCCTGACTGTGGGAACCCTGTGATAGTCACTAATATTGGAGTGCACATAATGCAAACATACAAACCAGACTGCCTTTGATAAATGCTTAAATGCCCAGGTGGAAGCCTCGACCATGATGACAAGCAAAAGCAATCATGGTTGATAATTCTGTTGAAAGACTGGATAGTGTAACATGGTTTGAAATACACGCTTAAACTTCATATTTTGTGAGGTATCATAAATAGCACAAATCTAAATGAAATAAAGTTCTAATTTATCTATTTATCATAAATTTAATGATAACTCTGTGATAACTCACCTTTAATGTGGTATTATCTTTAAATGCTTTCCCACAGACATCACATTCCTTGTCTGGTACCTTATGTACCTTCTTGTGTCGATATAATGCTTCCTTACTCTTCACAACAACCCCACACTGATCACATATACACTCAATCGGCAAGCTTTCAGGCTTCATCTCCGAGTGCTCTTTCTTTACATGGCGTAACAAGTGTTTACGATATTTAAACTTACTGTCACAGTGTTGACATTGTACTTGTGGCGTGCTTTCGTGCACGGGTAGATGATTATCCAGGTGCGTCTTACGATAAAATAACATCGGACATTTGTCACATTTATGATTTGGCGTGCATTTTTCAACATGTGCTTCATAGTTCTCTTTCTTAAAGAAGTACCGCCTACAATCAGTGCACTGATACTCTCCTTTGATACCATTGTGAACCATACGTACATGTGTGCTTAAATTGTCTCTCTTAGCATAGGTGGCATCACACTGTTCACAATGGTAGGGCCTCTCTCCTGTGTGGTAGTTCACATGTTCCCGTGCCTGGTACGGCTTTTTAAACGTCTTTTCGCACATTTTACAATCATACTGCATTTTACCGGATTCCAGCGTTTCTATAGAAATGTATTTTTTCTCTTCGTCAGTAAATACTAATTTAGGTCTATCGTTCTCAACATCCCCCACATTATGGTTAAGGTAATGTGCTACCATCTCATTAGGTTTCTCAAATTTCTCATTACATACATCACATTCAAACTCGTTCATATTGCAATGCTGACTTCTCATATGACGTATGACGTGATCTGTACGACTAAACATCTGTGAGCAGACGATACATTTATGAGGCTTGATACCTAAATGCATGTTCATATGCTGCCTTAGTCGATATTTCTGTGTGTAGACCTTATGACATATTTCACACTCATGATGGCGACCCTTTGACGGGGAACCAGATGACGTCCTTTTCTTACCCTTTTTACTACTGCTGGATCCAGGGCTTTCATCCTCACCGTCAGCACCATCTTCATCTTCATCATCATCTTCTTGGGTTTGCATAAATTCATTAAAAACGTCTTCATTGTTCTCGTTCTTACTAGGACCATCCATATCTTTCTCAGCAGTCAGATCCACACTTTCATCCATATTATCCCCGGCATCTAGCAATTTATTGTCCACTTCCACTTTAACCACAGCAGATTCTACACCCGATTCTGTAGTGCTATCAGTTACTACTGCTATTCTTCTCTTACCAGCGTTCTTCTTACTAGCAGATTTCTTTCTTCGACCACGTTTAGTCGGCACTTCATAATCAGGATCTTCATCAACTAGATGTTGCGCCCCTTTACGCTTGGGTACCTTAGATCTTGTAGGCATGACCTTGCTACTGTTAAGGTCATTCGTCACCTTCACCTGAAAGTTAAGGCACTCAGACACCCGATCTTGTATCATTCTACTTATACTTTCATCTTCCGTGGCATCTTCACTCTTCACTGATATATCACCATCGTCTGCATCACTGAAATATATCATGTTTTCAAACATTGTCACCAACCATGTGACCAACCAAAAACAGCAAACATTAAAGGTATACCAATGATCAGAGAAATACTAACAAAAGCTCATTTTTAAACCAGCTTTTGTGTGCTAGTTACTGTGCCAAATCAAACGATGTAACATTACAGTAACACGAGATGTTTGTCAAAAATATATGACCCCATGGCACCCAATAGTTGGAAATGGTAAAAAGTCATAGTGACCTAGACATTTAACAGACTGACATCAAAACCAATAGGGCTCATGTACTGTTGCTTACCAAACTACATGTAAAGTTTAAAGATCATAAGGCAAATAGTTCTATGAGTTATTGAAGGAAAACCATTTTGTCTACCGAACGACCTACCAACAAACAGATGGACATGTGCAAAGCAAAAATAACAAAAACATCAAAGGTGAGGGGGGCGCGGACACAAAAAAATGTGTGAGTATGCCAAAATAATGGCATAATTGAGATGTTATCTTTTATTTTCATACATTGTTTTGAAGACCAGCATTTTTAGTGGAAATAAGCACACTCTGACTATCTGACAGACACTGTATAATTACCTGTTCTGCTTTAATTTAGTGAAGTCATCAGCATCAGATACCATTTCTACCGTATCCATGGTAATCTCATCTTCTATAGTATCATCCAAATCATCACCAGTCTGTTCCATCTCCAATCTCTCAGCTTCTACATCAAAATCTGTCGTACCATCTAACTTAAAACCACTGTCTTCTTCATTAGCTTCTTCTTTCTCCTGTTCCAAGTTTGCTGCTTCATTTATTCCAGCATCGCCATCATCTTTGTTAGATCCTTCCAACTCTCCTAGTTCAACATTTTCATCCATTTCTGACTCTTTTACATTGTCTATAACACAGGTTCCCTCCTTTCCATCTTCAAGATTTGTAGATTTGAGACCATCTATTTGAATACTTGCATTATTTGTGTCATGTATTGTCTTTGTGTTTTCTGCCGCAACTAGTTGTTGTGTAGTAGCTTCTACATCTATATCCTTACTTATATCAGTAACAGTTTCAGTAACCCCTGTCCTAGTTTCTTTATCTTCCATGCTGTTTGTAGGGATATCACCAACTAGTGCCGGTTGTGTAACCTCTTCTACCTTGGGCATGCTAAGGAACATGGCTCTAGATGTGTCTTTGGCTGATAGATCTAGTACTCCATCAGTTCCTATATAACCAGATGCATTAACATTATCAAACACAGGAGCAACAGATACTGGCGTTACAGCTACATGAACTTGATCAAGTCTTGCATCAACATTAACAGTTACTGCACTTTTATCACCAGTTTCACTGGCTGCAGTTCCTTCCTGTCCTTCCAATGGTGCATTAGGCTTTTCTTGATTAACTTCAACCTTGTCTTCATCAGTCTTCTCCGTTTTCTTGTCGCCTAAGTTTTCTCCAAACATTATCAATATTTCATCGAGTTTCATCAGCATGTTGACTTTATTACTCTTTGGTATGGTTCTATGCTGAACTTGTTCTTTAACACTGAGAGCAGTTTTAGCAACAACAATGTCCATTTCTTCAGTCATCTCACTATCATCAACAATCTCGTCAACTTTTTCATACGAAATGTTGATGAGACTGTCAGCAAACTAAAATAATAAAAATAATGTTTCCTTCAGATGATGATTAATGTATAAATAGGATTAATAGAATCAATACCGATATGTGCTGCTAGTACAAACTAGTGATGTTTGTAAATTATGTATTGGACCCATGACAGCCAAATTTTAGTGGTCCATGAAGTACAATGGCCTCAAAACCAGTTGTGTCATCTAACAGACATGCAATAATTTTAAGAGAAAATGACCTTCAAAATATAACAAAAATCTTGAGGGTCAAAATGTGGCTTTTTGCTATTTCAAGGGTCAAAACCCCTACTCCCAAGTCAAAATGGAACCCCTCCAGATAAACAAAAGTTGAAAACACCAGCACCAAGTTACAGTCACTGGGATAGTACAAACAGTAATGATGCTTACAGTGTATCCAAGCGGCCAAACTTTCATCCATCTTTGAGCTAGTTTGAGAACTTTTCCTATCTGGCATTTATCCAACATCAAATTTTCAACTTCAACAGGAAGCTCCTAAAAATAGAAACATAGATTTATTGAAATTTGGACAATTTAAAAACTTATAAATAAGTATGGGAAGCAGTGCAAACAAATCCTACAAAACCTCTCATAGGTTAGTAGTTACTGAAAAATAGTTATTTCCTGTAGAGGATTAAATTTTGTGGATTTCGTGCTTCACTTTCAACCACAAAATCAAATCCCATTGAACAATGATTTCGATCCATCTTGTATTTATTTCCTGAAATGCAAAATCAAGGAATTAACGTCCCATCGAAATGGTCTTTTTTACCATGATAAACATGAAATTTTGTCCCATTGAAATAAATTTTTTTTCACTAATCAGAAATACAGGGTATTGATAAGTGTGTCCTCAAATTAAAATATATACAAACTTCTATTTGAGCTATGAAGGCAGCAAACAAGTTTAATTTCTTACACTACTAGCTTCATTTAGTGCCAGAGTACAAGAACAGCGGTAGAAACATCTGGATTTGATCCGGAGAATGCTACCTACAGTCTTCTGAGGTCAAAAATACAAACTACATTCAAACTCAAACACGGAGACTGAAGTCACTGATACTTTTTAAACATCCTGTGGTTAAATCTCCTTATACACTAACTGAGAAACACAAAGCAGCATATTTATTCAAAAGGGAAGGGAAGATACGAAATATTTCGGAATAGCTAAAAGGACACTAAAATATTTAAGAACTAAAATAATTTTATGATTAACGATAATTACCTCGAAAAATTCATGACTATCAATTATATGATCATAGAAATGAGTTTCCACCATCTCCCATACCAGTTTCAACAAGTTGCTTGTCCTTGGACTCACCATATCCGACATCTAAAATAAAAAGTCAAACTTGAAACTAAAGGCTTTTCACACAAAAAGATAATTTTATGTCTCCAACAATGGGCCATAACTATAACAAAAATCATACAACCAGAATTCTTGACAATATACCAGTACACAACTAGGCTAATGTTGTATTCATGTGAAGTTTCATTGAAATCCTACAATGGTTAAGGAGATTCTTTATAATAAAGTAAATTTA
This sequence comes from Spisula subtruncata, assembly GCA_963678985.1. Taxonomy (NCBI): domain Eukaryota; kingdom Metazoa; phylum Mollusca; class Bivalvia; order Venerida; family Mactridae; genus Spisula; species Spisula subtruncata. Next base: position 13,935,534 of record OY787676.1, read on the forward strand.
ATAAATTAACTATAAATTTTCAAGAGTCAAAATTGGCACTTTTGTGAAGTCAAAATGAAGTTTCAAGAGTCTAACCAAACCAAAGCCCTAATGCATACATGTCAAATCTCCTGCATTTCAGACTCTTCTCTTGCATGATCTAAGGCACATTGACCAAATCTCATGCATTTCTAGGCATACTGGAACCTGATATTTTTTGTTCACATTATGAAAATGATGACTTATTTTTGTTTGAAATACTTTATGGAGCTTGCATGGTATTGCCTTACAAGCTAAATTAGTGAAAACTGCATAAAACATCATTTATTTAAGTTTAAAGTTTGAAAAAGGAAAATCTCCTGCATTTTAATGAAATCTCCTGTATTTCCAGCACTAATCTTACGCAAAGGGGTTTGCAAAAGTTGACATGTGTGCTCATGAGTAATGACATAGGCAAAACAATCAAATACAACGAAGAGAAATAAACAACAAACCTTCGATCCATCAGTGTTATACAGAGACTTCTTCAGCTCCAGATAAAGTTTTAAATAATTCTCCTTAGCTGCATACTTGTTGATGTACCGTTCACCAAGTTCCAACAATTCCTCGATCATTAGATATTCTGCCATTTTCACCAGGCCAGTAAAATTGATATCATTCATGTAGAGAGTGCCACTGTATAAGAAGTCTATCACAGGTTCTAAATACTTGGCTTCCTCAGCCGTGAAGCCTCCAAGCTCAAATGTTGACCTATAATTTAATCAAATAGAATTTTATTACTATCCATTGTAATTTTTTCCATATAATGGAGGAGAGTGCTGATAAGTTAATCTAGCTATGCCTGTTGCCCAATCCTATTTCTTTGGAAAAAAATAAATATTAATTTACAGAACAAAATGGTCTTACAACATTAGGTCTTTCAGAGTTTACTAAGACTGGTATAAATAGACATATATATATATATATATATATATATATATATATACATACAGTAGAACTCCGCTAATAAGACCACCGTCCGTTTTTTTTAAAAGTGGTCTCAATAGCGGGGTGACCAGTCTCATTAGCGGGATAGACCACTCAGAGTATCTATCAGTTGGACATTTCTGTCTGTAAATCATAACATTCATTTTCGTAATAAAGTATAGGTGTTGTTTTAAGTCTTTTGTTTTTTTAATATTTTGATGTTTAAAACTTAAAATAATAAAGATATAAAGTATATGATAAACCACAGGGTTTTCCCTAGGATTTTTCATATGAGGGTCGCAGGACCCTTAAAATTTATATTTAGGGAGTCCCTGAGAAATTTTGGGGGTCCCTTCACTATACAGTAATGCATTTCAAGCTCATTATTAGTAAGTATCAAAACAATAAACAAATAAAACAGCAAATACAGGTTGCTCAATGCACCACAAGACTTAGTGCAATAAATAGCAGAAAGAAAAATGTCTATTCGAGGGATCCTATTGGGGGTCCCAAGGATGCACAGTAGTGCAGAAATGAGGGTCCCAAGCCACAAAGTTGCGTCAGGGACGCAGAAAACCCGCATCAGGGAAATCCCTGAAACCATGACATGTGTGAATAAAAAATTTCACTAATACCAATTGAATGGATGCTAATTGAAATCAACATGTTATACTATACTAAAAGTATGTTGTGTTTGAAACAGAAAGAGTCAATATGAATAATATTCGAAATTAGTGCTATCCGAATACTACTCAACTTGGTATGATGCACACTGCTTCTACAATGGCTAAACAACTTTTATACTCGTAGCTTACTTCAGGTGAACATATTAAACAATTTATTGATCAAATCACCTAGAATTAACCCTCGAGCACGCTGAATTAAAAGTTTCATTCATTTTCTTCACCCATCATTTTGTTCTATTTTAATCTCGTGAGGAGTCGTAAATAATTAGCCCTTGCCAATTGCCGACATGTACAAATAAACAATTAAAAAGTTCTGTATTATGGCAATTGAAAGATTATAACAACATCTTATAGACTTTAATTATCTTATTGTATAAACATTGTCCTAATGTACTGACAAAGGTGGTGATAATACAATGTTGTCATTTTTGGGTAATATACAGAGGTGTTATCGGCGACGATTATGTAAAAATGTCAGGTGTTTTCAGAGGTGTGATTACAACTGGTCGTAATTTCGGGGTTCAAATCTGTACAAATTGACCATTTGGTTGGCAAAAAGTGGTCGCATTACGGAATAGCAGGGTGGTCGTAATTTCCGGAATAATGGCCATTACACAAAGAAGGAAAAAATCTGTTCTTTACAAAAATGCCCGTATTAGCGGGTTGGTCGTAATTTCGGGGAGGTCGTAAGGTGGGGTTCTACTGTAGATCTACGACAGCGTCGAGGTGTGACTAGTAAATACATTGTATTCTATCTCTATATGAGTCACGCCTCGACGCTTGTTGTACATCTATACAATTACAATAATCTATTACATAAATGTTTACCTATTGAGGTGACGTTTATTCATCTCAGCTCGTTGGAATAGAATCTTGAAGAACTCACTACTTGCAGCAAGCACACATTTGTGAGCAGAGACTGTGACATCATTTGATGTTATAGTGATATCCTTGTAGTCCACATCATTTCTCAATCTCTCATATCGAACCCTCAGTTTGACGGGGTCTAAATTCATCTGTGTAGTTTTCAACTTCATTTTTCAATCTAAATTGATAGAGAAAATAAGAAATGAAGACAAATTAGTGTAGCCTACAAAACAATCAAACTCAATGTATATTTATTTACCTATCTAATATCAACTTTGTGCATTGTGTACTTGTTTATCACAGTAGCCTTCTTCAGGTGACGTCTCTTCAAAAGAGGATTTTTTTTCAGAAACCTCGCGGACCATCAAAGATCATGCCAATGGGCGTACAGTTTTCCCAGACCCTTCATAGTGAAATTACATATAAGGCCATCCCTTATTTTAACCATGACTGTGATCAACATTTGTATTGAAATATTTAAAAAAAATGGATCAAACAAACAAATTGAACCTAAAACTAAAAAATGGATCAAGCATAAACAAATTGAACCTAAAACTAAAAAATGGATCAAAAATAAACAAATTGATTCAGTGTCAACTCGGCCCAGTTACCAACTCGGCCCGGTATTCTTTGGCCCACTTACCAACTCGGCCTACCCAACTCGGTACGAATACAAACTCGGCCTGGTCCAACTCGGCCTGAATTTAATATCATTGATTTTTTGTAGTAATTGTATAGTAATACCTGATTATATTGAACTGAATGGCTGTTTTATGATTAATCCTGATTATTTATACCCACGAATACACAAGAGTCAACTATTATAGCTGTAAATAATTTCATCTAATTACCAACACCCTTCATTATAATCGGCAACCAGCGAAAATAGACAACCATGCTGGGTGTTAAAAACAGTATCTTCTGAATTCTATTTATATTATATCCTTCAAAGATGAATAATTGGTACATGATTACATTTAATTAGCAACTGCCACCTTAACTCTGCCCCTAATATTCAACTCTAAAGGGCCGCTTGTGAAAAACTTTGCTTCTTTAATCGGACCGAGTACGACAATTTTAAATTTTCTACCGGGCCGAGTTGGGTTGGTCGAGTTTGTAAAAGGGCTGAGTTGACCCTTTACCAACAAATTGAACATAAATATTAAACTAAATTCAACAAAACAGTACGCTGGTGTTGTCCCTCCACAAACTCAAGTTGTGGCAGCCACTTGAATCGGAAGTTCAAGTGACGCTCTTATCAATTCGACAACCAAATGAATGAGACTGACAGGTCACCAGGTAAAATACTGAGATCGTCAACCCTAAACCTGTATATACAATCCTACCTACTTTTCGTGACCAGTGCATCTATATAACCACGGCTAAACTAGCAATTGTTGGCGATAATTTTGCATAATTTTGGAGGACCAATTTTTCATTGCAAATGGTTGCTTTTTTCACAAGGGAGGTAACTGTGAAAATAAAATTGCTGTGAATAATACCCAGAAATATTTACGGGTACAAACATGAATAGTCATATATTAGCTAAAACTACCTACCTGCCTAGTCCAAGCTTCTTTGACGATGATTATTCCATTTCAGTGATTATTCAATGTCATCAAAAGATGGTCAGAAATTCAGAATCAATAAAAGATCATTTAGTCATGGTATCAAGAACTAATACCTGCCATGTACTAAAATGTACACGTTTACTGGTCTTTGGTAAAAGCAACACATATATCGATGGCTTAGAACAAGAATGTCGTAACTACCACATCGATATTTTGAGAAATCACGGAAAAACTGTCTGACATTTTCTCTTTACTTATGGTAAAACAAACTTTTGCAACTTCATTTTGGTCAACAAGTTCAGATTTTTATGAAAATGGACTCAAAAGAAGCGCTTATTCTAAATATGTATGAACTAAAAGGTCGTAAGTGGCACTTACGACCTTCTAATTCTAATTCTAAGCCATCGATATATTGCATGAATACGGTGTATACTCATAATTTCTTGACATAATGTTTTAAACATTTCAATATAGTATTACATTCTAAAATTATATTTTCATATGTCAAAATCGTAAATGTTGGTATTTAGAAAAAGTTACTATACTGTTTTAACCACTGTAACATGTGTTCGTCCCACATTCCGAAATTGGTTACCATAGTAACGCAATAATAGTAAGTTATTAGACAATTTCATCTCATTTTCATCTCAAAGCATACGGTAAATGAAAATTTAAAGCAAATATATGTGTTACCTATTTTAGATTTTTTTTTATATATAGATCCACATTTTTTATATATTTAACAGAAATTCAGAAACGTTTTTCACCAAGAGCAATTAATAGTAAGACTTTCCAATGCTGGTCAGACCATTTCTAATGATTTTTATCAGCTTTTAATTGATGTTTGCTTTGAGAAACAAAAACATCAAAGAACAAAATCAACAAAATGTACAATGACTCGTAGAAAATACTGGAATTCTAGCTGATAAGCCATTGCACTCATTAGCTGCGATTGCTACTCATATATTATACTAAGGTATGGCGTACATTCAGGGTCAATTTAAGTTAGGGCAGCCCTAACCTAGTTAGGGCAGCCCTAACCTCAGCCCTAACCTAGTTAGGGCAGCCCTAACCTCAGCCCTAACCAGGTTAGGGCAGCCCTAACCTGGTAAGACCAGCCCTAACTTCAGCCCTAACCTGGTTAGGGCAGCCCTAACCTCAGCCCTAACCTGGTTATGGCAGCCCTAACCAGGCCTAACTCGAGGTTAGGGCAGGTCTTACTTATTTATGACCCTCTTGTACGCTTAAATACAAAGTTTGACTAAAAGTTAGGGCTGAAGTTAGGGCTGCCTAACCAGGTTAGGGCTGAGGTTAGGGCTGCCCTAACCAGGTTAGGGCTGAAGTTAGGGCTGGTCTAACCTTAGGTTTTGGATTTTGCTTATGAATATTTGACCAATCAGCGACTTAGTTACAAATTAGTCATGATATATATGTTAATATTATTCCTCCCATATTTCACCAGTTTGATCGGGTTTGACCAGAAGTTAGGGCAGGTCTAACCAGGTTAGGGCTGCCCTAACCAGGTTAGGGCTGGTTATGGCTGAGGTTAGGGCTGCCCTAACTAGGTTAGGGCTGCCCTAACTTAAATTGACCCTGAATGTACGCCATACTAAGGTATAGCTTGGTTCTAGGTTTCTGTACCGTTTTACACTGATCGACCCATGCATATATTGTTTTAAGTCCACCAGTACACGTATCTAGGCCCTTGTGCTCTAGCTAAGTGGTGGTAAATGACTGTACCTTTCCTGGCATCAAGGCTATAGGTTATGGATGTAATTTTGAAAGGTCTGGCAAAAATATACTCCAAACAATGCGAGTCTCAGACTATTGGCTCAAGGTTTCTGCTGGGTTAGAAAATGTTCTCACCCAGTTTCTGCTGAATATACTGATCCAAAATTTGCAAGGCCTAAAAGTTAAACATCCCCTTGAACCGATAGCCAGTGATTAGGGGAACCCCAGCAAGTATGCATATATGCATGGGACCCATATTGGCTGTTTCTGGACAAGCAAGTATGAGCATTTTTCGTGCTCGTTTCGCCTGCAGAATATTTTAATAATAATTAAAAGTTTGCCTTAGCATTTCTATGTTAAATAATCCTTACTTAACTCTCAGAATTCGGTCACTCAGGAACTATCTAATTAGATAGTTCCTGTGTCACTTGAGCAATCACTAAAAGTAAGATGATTTACAGAATAACGACTTGGATGAGCTTGTAGTTTTAAGAAAGTCAGGGAGGTATATAAGAAATTATGTAATTCCTTGAGAAAGTGCATCATGTTTATTAAAAAAAAGATATTTCAGGGCTCCCAGATAGTCTTATAATGCACCAGATTCATCCATTATTTTGAAAATTTTCCCGGGAGAGTATGCCCCCGGACCCCCTTCTTATATACACATAATACAGGAACCATCTAACACACGGTTCCTCGGTAAGTTGAGTTCCGAGGCGTGTACATATTTGATAAAAATGATGACGTTTGGCGCCAATATATCAGCAGCATATACCCATATAAACAATATATTATTCACATATTTAGAAATGGGTTAGGGTCACCTTTAAAATGAGACTAAAATATTTAAAATATATGCACAAATAAAAAAAAGTTATTTAGAGTTCCGTGGGTTCCGTAAATTTACTTCGAGATATCCGGATGATCCGGGTTTTACACCTGTTCAATATTCAAGCGTTTGAAACGACCCAGAGTTTGTATCGGTTCGATACCAGTCTGAATTTCTAGACATGGACAAGTACGGAGGTGAGTTTTGCGTGATTTTCTCTAATTATGGCTAGTTTTAATAGCAATAATTAGCTTTATCGAGTGTATTTATCATGTGCTTTATTTATTTTTTCTCTCATCATGATTTTTGAGCTTGAAATCAGAGAAATATTTGTTTCTATCGCCGAATATGGAACGCCGATTCACGCGACTCGATTGTTGACAAGTTGTTTACACGTCGACTTTCCGTAGCTATGGTCAGTCTCAAGGGGTTAGCACAGGTGAAAGCTAACTGATCTGTTATTATCTTTCCTCTGTTTAAATATGTAACAGTTTTAGCAGGAATGATCGAATTGTTAATGAAATTATTGATTTGTTGCTTCAATCTGTGACGAGTCAATTCACAATCATTTGACATTTCAATCAAAAATAAGTTCAAGTTGGGCTGTCCCTAGGCTTTTATGACGGAGGCTTTTTGTATATTTGAGGAGACCATGGTATGGTATGTCGTCCATGAGGAGGCATACTGCAAAGCTTGGAGTGGAGTAGAGTAGAGTTGTGGAGTGGAGTCATGGCGGGGAGTTGTGGAGTGGAGTATGTTCTCTTAGCAAGATCCCAGTAAATATTTGATTTTGACTCAACAGTATGTTGAGGTTAGACGCTGGCATTGGATATGAGTTGGATTTGCACAATGTATATATATATATGAGCCGTTCTTTTGGAAAACCATTGCTTTGTGATCAAAATTCAAAAATCGTGTTAATATATTGCTATGCACCAGTCAGTTGCATCCATATGCCTCCACCCCCGGGGATGGGTGGTGTGTATCCGGGAAAAGACTGCGTTTTTATCTTCCAGCTTCCCCGCACTGCCGGGGATATGTCTCAGGAAATATTTAGTTGTCTGGGGCTGGGCAAGTATTGGAGATTTTACAATCCTGACAGGGCCATGGAAGGACTGGGGCTTTGACAACCCAAAAGTAATAATCCCAGCCCATCCCCTGGGTTTGGATGGGGGCGTGAATGCAACTTACTCGAAATTTACTCATAATTCTTTTTGACTAATGATAAGGTTTGGTCTTTGTCTTTAGGAAAATCAAGAAACTAACATTGAAGAAAACTTACTGTTAAATGAACTTAAATCTTTTAATTTGAATGAGACAAAATTTTGTGTTTTTTTTTTGTGTGTGAAAAAGACCATTTCGTTGGGTCGCAATTTCAAGGATACATTATCCATTACAGTCTTTACGAAAAACTTTTCAAAGTACTAACCAGTCGGGCTACCAACAAGGCAGAACTTACTAGCCTGATAATAAATTTACTAGTCCGAACATTAAATGATCAAAAGTGGATATTAATATCTGTAAACATTTTAATACTGTTTACTACAATGCAGAATTTTCATTGTCCCGACTCACAATCTTTTGGATGTTTTTAGTCTTTTGGCTTGTGTTCTCAGGATTTTTTCACTAGCCTTTCGGACTAGTCACCTAGAGACAATTACTAGCCCGACCCAGATTTTACTAGCCTCGGGCTTCGGGCTAGTGGCCAAATTAAAAGACTGCCATAAGGTTAGATACTGTACTATAGAATCATTAGTTTTCATGAGGGATTTAATTTTGTAGTTGAGGTCATTCACAAAATCTACAAAATTAAATCCGGGGGATTCCCTCGCAAATATTAATGATTTGACAGTTTGTACAAATGCTTGCAGTCAACAAATCTACTGAAATGGTGTAATCTTTAAAGAGGCGTTCCCTATAACTTTGATTGTTTAAATCAATTCAGGAATATTATACATTAAATGAGAATCATAATGGCTTAAACTCCTCAAATTGTCAACAAAAAGCTCACACTAATAAATTACCGAGACAAAAATGAAAACATGTTTCTGTAACGAGTCAAAACAGTCACGGGTTGTTTCCCTTTGACCGCATAATAATAAATCGCTGGAAGCGATAAATTATTATTGTTGATTTAAATATATTTTTGAGATTATAGAGACATATTTGCGCCCACTTTCTTCTGACAAATTATGCTAATTGATAGTGCTTTGTAAATTAAGCTCATTTAATGGGATAGTAGAGAAAATATGCTAGTTCATAGGGAATGCTTCTTTAAGCAAAAATGTTACTTTAGTCAGGACTGCCTAGTGATTTTCATGGCATTTCATGATGTAAAACCTTACGAAGAGTTAAGATTTCTTCATGAGATGCTTCATGAGATAGGGGCCTGAAGTTCTGATTGATTGTTTCATTAATTTTTTATTACCTGTAGTATTCTTGTGTTTGTAGGTGGAGCAAAGGGACCCAAGTTGGACCTTAGACCCTGCAAGTATTGTGGTAGAACATTTGTACCGGAATCCCTGGTATGTACTATTAGATTTTTGTCCATATTATTACTAGACAAATCACAAAAAACACCCAAAATTGGAATAATGCATCGTGCAAAATCAAACATCTACTGATAAATTAAGTGCAAGCTTTTCTAAATCTTCAATTGGATAGTAATTATATTTCTTGTTTTAGAACCATTATGAACCCCTATTTCAATTCCATAGAAGCTTCCTCTGAACAAAAGCCACTATGAAGCATGTTACAACATTGATCAACTTATTTCCATAGTGCCAGAAATTTGAACTAATTCTTCGACTTTTTTTTCTTCTGCTAATACTGAACAACTCTGAGGTACTGTAAAGACTTTCAAAAATATGCTGAAATTGATGGTCCAATTCGAAAGAATATTCTGATCCACAAAATTTCTTAGTTTCCATTATTTATTTGTCTTGTTTTATAGGTAAAGCATCAGGCCAACTGCCAGAATGTACAGAAAAAGCGTAAAGTATTTGATACCACTAAACAAAGAGCAACCGAAGATCTAAGTGTTAGGCAGATTAAAGCTGCACAGAAAAAGGTAATATGAAGCTTTTGTTTATTTTTCATGTTTATATTATTTAGTAACTATTAAAGTTATTTATTTCAGACACTAGGCCATAATTTGGTTATTTTGATAAGCCTATTCATTTAACCCTGTGGTTCATTTTGGTTTTGAAATTATGAGTCCTTTCCTATCAAACTAAAATAATCAATGAGAACCACTCAGTACAAATTTGATGAATCACAGACTCTGGATTTGTACCAACATGAAACACTGTATACCTATATTAATATTATAGATGTAGACAAACTATATCACAGTAATAACTTTTGTGTGCTGTTTTTATACAAACTTCTTTGGCTATATTATCGATAAGCTCTATCAAACATTATTGTGTTGAGAAAATTTGCTAATCATGTTATGATGAATTACTGTAAAATCATTAATTTTTGTGGACGATTAAATTTGGTTTATTTCGTGGCTCACCTCAACAACAAAATTTAATCTCATCAAACAATAATTTTGACCCTTGTATTTATTATCTAAAATGCAAAATCCACAAATAAACGTCCCATTGGAATGGTATTTTTTTCCAAAACCTTGAAATTTTGTCCCAACGAAATTAAATGATTTAACAGTATTGAAAACTTGTCCATCCTGTTATGAGGAGTTATATGCTTTTATCTATGCCGAGTTTGAAAGGCCTTCCTGTGTCAAACTACAGGCAGATGAATACAATGAATCTATTCATTGATGTCTTTACTTATGATATTTTCAATACAGACTTTTTACCAAGCAATAACTTTTAACATGTATGTTATGTCAGAAATGAGGTGTTGATATTTTGAATGATACTGAATGTGATGGTAAACGGTGACATTTAAGTGTCATCAGTGTTCAATACTGTAACTTTGTTTGATACAATAAAACCTGTAGAAAACTTATTTCTCTTCTCTCAAACCCTTGTTGTAATATGTGCCATCGAGAATGAGGTGTTCAGAATTATTAAGTTGTATGAATTGTTTTACCATCAATCATGAATGGAAAAATACAGTGTTAATTACAAAAATACCGAAGTTTTACTGGATTTTTATGAAACATTGTAACATCAGTTTGGTTATGACTATAATTTTTATTACCAAATTGACTGCTGTTTATTTTGCAACCAAATTAATAATTGCACAAGTTGGTTGTATGAACTTTACATCATTTCCTCAAAACCTTACATTATTTGGCTACATAAATGACCTGAATATGTGACATTTTTTATTACTTTATTAATATTTAATTCTTGAAAGCATTTGTATCCTGTATTCATGTTCTGGGTACTGGTATTTATAATATGCACATATATAGTAAAATTGCTGATGATGTATTCGAACTATATGTTATGTTAGTAATGTAACCATATTAACACATGTATACTAACTTCTATATTTTTGTGGACACAATAAAGGCAGCCACTGAACAAAAACAAAAAGTAAGTTGGATAGTTAAAGGTGTCCTAGGCTACCAGTAATCTGAATTGGTACATTTGAAGTAAAACCATTGGCACATGTGACAAAATCAATCATTTAAAACAAAGATTCTCTAATTGTGTTCTAGATTATTATTAAACCATTTTTAAATGAACAAAAAAGATTTTCATGTTTTCTTCCAAAACCTAGTCTATTTATTGGGTGTTTCTAGTCGTGTAGTTGATAGAATAGTCTCCCTTTCCTAAAATGCACATTTCAAAACAGTAAGAAATACTATTATAAAAGATGGTTTGGGTAGCATGCCATTAAAGAATATAAAGGGGAAATTGATAATTTGGGCCTGAGTTAAAGTTTAAGTGTCCTTTTGGTATGTGACCATGTTACTATTTTATACCAGATTCAAACTGTATTGATGAGATAATTTGTTGTATTAATTGTTGTATTTGCATATTGTTTTCAACCATGCCTAAATCGTGATGATTGAACAGCACTTTTGAACGTCTAGTTTACATGAAAAAGGGCTATATAAATATATTATGATAATAATAATGTCACCTCAGTCTTGTAATTGTTGTTGCCTTGATTTCACTGTAATATGTTTGTGTACCAAATTGCATGTTAGTACAGTGTTAATTGGATATCTAGACTATTAATTTGTCCCCCCCCCCCAATCTGGGATGAGGGAGCAGACCTTTTTCTTGGTATTGTGTGAGGCCGAATTTCGGCCTCAAATTCCATTCCCAATTGGTGAAAAAAAATCCCAATTGGTGAAAAAAATCCCAATTGAGGAAAAAAATGTTTTTTGTTTGTTTTTTTTTACTCCAGAGCGAAAAATGTTTATTACTAAATATAACACGGTATACCAAATATCTAATTTATTTTGGATTTACCATTGTAGCCTATTGGACGGTATATCGAGTTTGTTTGGTCACAGTACGGTCTGTACTATGCATTGACTGCTCCGGTTCAGTACGGAACGGCACGGCGTCTAACCATCCTCCTATAAAAATGGATATATATCCATGGTTTTAAGATATTTTAAAAGGAAAAAAATCCTAATTTTGCCATTTAACCGCTTATTTTTTTCCCAATTTGTAAGAATCCGTGACGCAAAATTCCCAAATTGGGCAGAGGCCTTTTTCCCAAAAAGGCCAGAAAAAGGTCTGGGGAGTTTATTGCTTTGCACACATTTCAGTCATGAATTGGTGTGTTGGTCTGTCAGTTGGTAAACCAAATGGTTTCTGTTCAATTACTCAAGAATGTTTTGCCCTAGGACCTTCAAACTTTACATGAAGCAGAAAGTTAACCACCTACATTAGATGACCCCTAATGATTTGAGGTTAGTTGATCAACGATCAAGGTCAATGTCACCTTTAACATTAAATTATAATGATTATTTGCCTGCTATAGGGGTATACAAACATCTCATGTATCTCTTAATGCTGCTGATCAACTATTACATGTAGTTACCTTGACAGAGCTTAACACTACCTTATTTTCCATGGTGGACTGAAAGACCATGCAGGGGCTTTTAAATGGAACCTCCTGCTCCATAGAATTCCAAGTGGTCCTGCAGCCTATTAAACAATTTGAATATAATTTTAACCATGATACACAGCTTTATTTTTGCAGTACTGTTTTGGTATATAAATTTAATAATTATGTTCTTTTCGCCTTCATGTCAGTTGTCATAATTCTATTGATTTTAAGAATTAATTCAAATCGAAATGCTTTTTTCTTGGTATAAAAAATGTACAACTTTATCTAAGTACTAAAAGAAATTGTTGCTATAAATTCAAACATTCAAATTTAAATTCTTAATAATAACCCACTTACAGGAGACTGATAATTTTTGTAGGATTTTAAAAACTATTTATTTATTTTTGTCGTAATTAATAAACGAGGGTCAGTCAAGAAAAACTGAGAGTTGGTGAATAATGATCAGGAGATTAGGCGTTCGTATAATGTCTATACATTATCGTGAAATATGGAATCTCATCGATGTTATCGCGAATACCAATTTTGGGTATGAAAATTTGATACTTGTTGCCAGGCAACCGAAGAAGACAACTCGAAGGCATGCGTTCGCGCTGTCTGTAGAACACAATTATACGTTGCTATGGAAACATAAAGTAATGTCGAACATTGTCAAACTTATTTTTTATTTTGTTATTATACATTAATCTATCAGATATACTTAATTATGGTTGATTCGTTCCTCCAATATAGAAAATATACTTGATGGAACTATTAATTGTCACTTTATTTGCTGGTATTGAGATCACAATTTTACCCCACCCAAAAGAACGCATGATGTTTTTCAAAAGCGAAGTTATATTTTTTATTTCTATTACGGTCACTGGACTCCATTAGATAAATTCATAATCCTCCTGAGCAGAAATTGTGAATTCAGTGATTTTAGTTTTAGAATACCATGGCAACGAAAAGAACACGTGACGAGAAAATACGGGTAAAATTGTTGCTAGGCAACTAAACAATACAGCATTAGTGACCATTCTGTAACAAACGCCCATTATTATTTGATTTATACGATTCTACATGACACACATGTTAGTTGCACTAAATTACGCTTTATAAAGTTGAAATAAACGTTCGAATTGACAACAAAATCAGTCTCTCAGTCGCTGGCGTGAACGCATGCCCTTTAGTGATGTTCTTTAGTTGCTTAGCAACTTTATTTGTAAGCCTATATCCGATCACGGTATTCATAAGAATATCCGCAAAGGATAATAGTTGTCGATAATCGGTAGAAAATATAACTATAAATACATTTTGAAGGCTTAATGTAACAACTCTCAGTTTTTCTTGACTGACCCTCGTACCTATTATTATTTTTATTATTATTCAATTTTGAAGAATGCTTTGCCACAATTTCAGCTATTAAAGAATTATGAACAATTTAAATTTGAACATAAGTTTAAGAATTCTGCAAGTGCTTTGATAAAGCAGTACCTTACTCCCTATGACTTATAGTATTATTATACCATGGTGTATATTACAGAGCATTGCACCTCCAAAGTCTCACTGGAAACAGAAACATGAGGAGTTTATACGTAACATTCGAGCTGCCAAACACTCTCAGCATGCAATGGACATGGGACTACCCCTACCTCCCCCTCCCCCACCCAGTGAAAACCCAGGTAGGTCTAACTTTACATGGTTAGCACATAATATTATATATTAACTTATTACAATTGTGTATTGTTTCTTTTTGATGTATATTAAGACATATATTGATTGTCTTGTTACTAGTCTGTTTGTCCGTCTGAAAATGTCAACCAAAATTGTAACTTGTTGAAAAGTCCATCAAGGGATTACATTCAAATTTGGTATACATGATATTAACCACCATGAACACAATACCGTGATCAAAGTCTAACATGAAACTGTTAAGACCGTATGGGGTTATTGGGATCATTGGACATTTTGATAGAAGTCTATTTTACTATTCACTTACTTGAAGGTCCAGTTATTTGTTTATTTCAGACTATATAACCTGTCCTTACTGTAACAGAAGATTTAATGAGAAAGCCGCAGCGAGACACATAGATTTCTGTAAGACAAAACAGCAACGTCTCCCTGCTAAACGTGAACCAACTGCGCAAGAAAAAAAAAGAGCTGCGGCTCAAAAGGTAAAGAAGTTATCTGATAACCAGCTGTATAAATTGTATATGCCTATACCTTGTAGTAACACAAACTTTTGTTTGACTTTGGTAAGATACATTTTAGCTGTCTTCCCTCGAAGCCACATGTCATTTGCAAATTAGGAAGGGATAAAATAAAAAATGACCATGCACTATGACTGTCTCAAAAAAGGTACATGAGAAAATCCGATAGGGAAGGTAGCACTCAACCTAACCAACCGAGCACAGAAATCAGAAACACCACAACACAACTACCCTGAGCAATGCCCACACATACCCATGCCTAAACGGCGACCAAATGAGGCACAACAACCCTGGGGCGTGACTTAGTTTAAAACGCAAAAATGATGGCTGTCTCATGAAGTCCATCACTGTTGTCTTTTAACAATTTGTATAATAATGATTGACTTATTTGAGTATTAGAACTTGGGTATTTACTGGGATGTGGACTTCCAGTGTCCTGACTTGGGCTTTTTTGACCGTGGGAAAATCCAGCAGTTAACAATACATGCTGTTTTTGACATTAATGTAACTTATATTGTATTTTCATTATAATTCAGTATCAACCACCTAAACCCAAGGGACGTGATCCACCCATGGATGCTCCCTCTTCAGGAGGGTACTCATCTAGAGGGGGTTATGGTGCAGCCCCTAGAGGAGCCCCGCCAGGAAGGGCTGGCCCCACTGGATCTAGATCAGGTAGGCCATAGTTGTAAGATACTTGGTACTTTTATTTGCCATTTTACCTATTAAGATCCCCTTTTTATCCCTATTTAATATTGCACACTTTGTGTAATTATTAAATATGATTTTATGTCCCACAATCTCATATAATGTAAGGTAATTAGTCCTGACATACCAATTTCTGATCAGTCTATCCTGAAAAGATGGATGGATTTATTCAATTTTTGACAAACTTACTGCCCGCTTGATTTTGACCTTAAAGTGCATAAAAGGGATTTTTGTCCCGTGCGAGTGAAGTGTTTTCATATATCTTTTTGCTATGACACTTTTTGTTCCCAATTTAACAGTTGTGGAGTGCTTTTGTTAGTTATTCTATCATGATATACCATATTTATCAGGTTTCAGATTACAAACTCAATTTCTTGGGCATTTATTGTTATCTACTATTGTTATTCTACTGTTTGAGGGATGTTCATACAGTTTGTGTATATTATGGAAGTACTATGTTTAATATTTAGGCCTATTTAGTTTGATGATATTTTGACATTGAGCTTAGCCTTCTCAAAATTTAAGATTTAGTGTATACTCTATTTTATGGCAGTGAATCTTTTATTCATTTTCATATCATTTCCCTACTGTCAATATGAAATGGTTACTGAGAACAATGCTGTGACTTGGCTGGTGTATAAGAAATATCCAGCAATTTCCAAACTGTATGGACATTCCTCATACAAATGAATTATTATAACGGCATTGAATTTTGTTTATGTACAAGAGACAGTCATTATAAGAAATGTCAAACTAATGTATGGTTAGTTATGTGCAATAAGTAAATGTTTTATGTCTTTGAAATTGTTGTTAAGATTCAGCAACTCATAGTTAATAAGCCATGTTTAAAAACCAGTCTTTGCATGAATGCAGTCTTCTGATTGGTCGAATTTGAAATTGCCTTCTGTAACCACCAATCAAATCAAAGAATTTTAAAATTGTAGTCTTCTGATTGGTCGAAAGTAACAACCAATAAGATGCTTGAGTTTTAAATTGGTCCTGAACTAATCTTTTATGCCCTCATGAGGAGGAGCTATATTGCCTTACCCATGTCAGTTGGTAGACCAAAGTGGTTTCCATTCAATAACTCAGGAACGCTTTGCCCTAGGATATCTTCAAACTTTACATGGAGGCTGACCAGCAACAGTAGATTACCCCTATTGATTTGGACGACAGTATATCAAAGGTCAAGGTCATTGTGACTTTCACCATTTTCTACAATTAGGATGTCATAGGTCATAAATGTTTTACAAACATCTCTTGTTAACATTTGACTTTATAATATTACAAGTATATTGTACACTGGGCACTGCATGCATCATTTAGTTATTAAAGATAAAGTCAATGTAAGTCTTTCATTTTTGTAAGAATATTATTCAAGAAATACAAACGTTTAATCAATTGCTCGTTGATGAGAAAAATTAAAGATTTGCCTTTTGTTTTATATCACACCCCCAGATATCACCCCCAGAGTGTGGACCATCAGAATCTCACGTTGTTAGCTTTAATGTTATTTTCAGTGGACACTGATATTCACACATCTAAAAACACATCACAAGATACACCACCACCCAAGTCTGGTTCATGCCAGATATTGTGACAAGGTATATTGTTGCTTTACGCAGGCAAGATGTAGACGTGTGCTTTCACATTATTCTATTCACACTCTATAACTTCTCATATACCTGACCTAACCTTTAAATAAATGTTAATAGGGAACATCACGATGACGTAATACCGGTATACATAATCCATTCATTTGCCATTTAGTACCCCAACCAGTGTAATAGTAGTCTATTGGCTGAATGAATATAATAATGCCATCTCTAACAGATATACTATTTTTCTTTGCTTTAAGCCCTTTCCTGTCCATTTTATTCATCCCACCACTTACCCAAGCATAGATTGTGACATCTAAAGTTATGAATAACCATATTTATAATCTAGACACAAGCCTGTAGTTATAGAGGAGTGCTGGTTATGACTCCATAGTTTTGGGTTCAACAGCTAGTTGGGCAGCTTTAGTAATGTCAGACTCATAACTTAGAAGAAGAGGAACACCGAGGAATATATTGGCCGTCATTTCCTTTCGCTCATCCCTCCGTCCGAATATACTCAAACGTTCAAGTTGTTGAGACTCAAATATTTTCAAATTTCATCAAAGCATTGCTTTCAAACTTGGCATGCTTGTTGACCAGCATAAACATAGTCAAATTCATGGAACACTCAAAATTCAACATTTAAACAGATTTATGGCCCCTGATTGACACTGTTCAGTGCTGGGTTATTTTACTTATATATTGTTAATTGGTCAAACAAATATTGCTGAAAGTAGCAAAATTACCTTCCAACTCATGATGATGTTGAGTATTAAAATAAAACGCAAGTGAGGACAATTTTAAAATATCAGAGCTTGAAAAGTTTTGAGTATTTTCACGGCTTGTGTATCAGGAAATTTATGAATTAGTTCATACTATTATTAGTGTAACGTTTTCCTAAACAGCTTGACAGCTAGTACAAATCTCATTTTGCAAACTTTGCCTTGAAGACTATTGTAGTGTCAAATATCATTTTTAAAAAGTTTTCTTTACTAGATGACCAAGGTTTAAGTATTTCAATTGTTTACACAAAATTCACAAGTATAAAAAGAGAAGTATCTACATTTAAGATTAAGGTAAAACTATTTTTGTTTTGAGAGATAACAACAGAAATGTTCAAGCATGTTCCCCTAGTTATATTTATAATTGACTTCTGGGTCATTAAGTTTGTTTTGGCTTATATACGGAAGGTTGTGCTTGGTTAATCTGATGTTTAAATAAATTCTATTAAACTTTATACTTATGTAGTGATACCCCTATATAAATGTAAAAGATCTCTACAAATATTTGTATTTTATCCCTTCTCAACTTAAATCTCTTGTATTGCATTAGGCTTAATACATTATTAGCAATAATACTGTTTAGTTAGTTGTAAAGCCTTATAGTTTATGTTGTAACTTTAACTTAGGAATAAGAACTTATGTTAACATAAAGTTGAAACGTATTTTAAAATGTAGATCTCAAAAATAGAAACCCAAGCAAAAAATCTATATATAAGATAGTTTAAATTTTACAACGTAAATGTAAATTTGGTGTATTCGGAAACCGATTGTATAGTTGCAGCTTTTTGCTTGATTTTAACAAATGTTTTGATATTTTGCTAGTGTTTTGCAAGTTCAAATAGTAGTATTGAAACTAAGATTAAAGCTCCTTTACTTGGATTTCTATACAAATTTGTATTAATACAACAAGAAATAACTGTGATCTCTAGATATTAACTACCGGTATAAACAACTCTCTCTCTCCTCATGATGACCATTGTGTGTGTAGATTGAAAGTTTGGATTTTATTTCGTATTTTATCCTTCTATTTGATGTATTCATAGACTTAGCAAATTATCTGATAATTGAGTCCAAACATGTAGTTGTCATGAATGTTTGATTACCTTTCACACCAGTATCAATGAAGCAACACCACTAAATACCTTTTGTGATGACATAAAGGCACATGGTAAAAAAATGCGTCACTGAGTAGGAATTATCATTCATTGCTACCGGTATATTATAATTTCTTATTCTAAATTTCTCTCTGATCCCAATGGCTCTTTCAATATTACAATATTACTTCATTCTAACATTTATGCTCAAATGTCACTTTCATAACTCAATATCACTTTCGCACATGAAAGTGATTTACAGTCAAATTTGCTTTCACACTCAAATATCAGTTATACACTCAAATATAGCTTTCATGTCAGTTTTACACTCAAATACAGCTTCCACACTGAAATGTCAAATTCACATACTTTGTTTGACCCCTTTTTAATTTAGGTCCAAATAATACAATTGCAATCCATTTGCTTTGGAGAGGAAATTTCATATGCACATTGTGACCTCCACTAACTGCTGGTACCTGAGGTATACTGTTGGCGAGGACGTAGATGTATTAACATTGTAGAAACTGCACATTAATATGATGGTTAAACATGCACTTTGTTTACTTGTTGATTAATTGTTTGTTAAGAAATATGCCCAGGAAATTGAGTTTATGTAAACATATTTACAGCTTGCGCAATTGCAAATTAGTATTAAACAGTATTAAACTAGTATTAAACAGGTTTTCCAATGGGGAATCATATTATAACATTCTGGTATATATTAGGCATTTATTTTATGTTTAGTCAAATACCATTTCACTTGTATGTAGATAGTTTTTCACGTTTGACTGGTCTCATATGAATACAGATATTTAATTATTCAACCGATATCTTATAAGCTGTTTACCTGTATTTTTAAGTTATGTATTTATTCAAATGTGTTATCATATTTTATTGATTTGTTATTAAAATCTCATTAACCTGTTTGTCAAGGTTGAATAGTTTTTTTCTGATTTTTTTATCCATCTTAAATTTGCATTATAAATAGAATAAATTAAAAAAAAATTGAGTAATGTTTAATTGGAATTCACCAGTATTTTGAAGTTTTGCATATCATTTAGTTTTTATTGTGCTCCTTCCCCCCCCCCACCCCCTACCCCAATATTTTATGAGGGATCGTATTGCCTTGAAGCATTCTGTTGGTCGGTATGATTGTAAACTGTTTTGCTCAATTACTCATGAACCTTTTCATGTAGGTTTGTCAGCAAAGATGATGATCCCTATCCATTTTGAGGTCAGTAGGGTCAAAGGTCAATGTCATTATGATCTTCAATGAGAGTAAATTAGAGGTTTTAATGGTTTATGATCAAATGTTGACATGTAATGTTGACAGTGTTCAATTTATGAGTTATATAGCTTGGAGAATTTGACTCGATTCTGACCTTTATGCATGAATAATATTTTTACAAGGTTCTTGCTTTGTATATATCAATTTCCACAAGCAAATCATGCAATGTCTTGTGTTTTAAATTTATGTTTGTATTTCACCATGAGCATCTTCGTGATAGTCTCCTCTTATGAAAACATACCACTGGGATTATACATATAGACATAAAAACAGCTGTTAAATTATGCTAATCAAAAGGTCAGGGTCGTGTCAAATTCTCTGTCAAGACTATAGAACTACCAATGTAGCATAAATTAGTGCAATGAATAAAACTGTGGTAACAAAATGCCGATGATATTATATGTTTATTATCATTTTCAGACCAGGGGAGGGCACCTGCTGGTTATGGGGCTAGTACTCAAGCCCCTAGGAGCACAGGAGGTTATGGTTCTAGTACTCAAGCCCCTAGAAGCACAGGAGGTTATGGTTCTAGTACTGAAGCCCCTAGAAGCACAGGAGGTTATGGTTCTAGCACCCAAGCCCCTAGAGGCCGGGCTCCAGCTGGTGGGGCCACAAGAGGAAGAACTCCAGCTGCTTCCCAAGGATCTTATGCTGTAAATATCTTACTTATTTTCCCTTTGAGCAAAAAGTCTTTCACAATATACACTGTAAAGTATCTTTAAGATAGAACAATTGGTCTTTCGATCACTTTCTTAGGAAAATGAGGTTGTTCACTTATTACACACTATTGGATGATTTAGAAGTAGGTGGGGTTATGAGGGGATATTTTTGCACATGTTGGTTGATCTAATCAGTAGCCCTAAACTTAGAGAACAATTAAGCCTACCATACTCATGTTTTATTATGACCTGCAGATAAATCCTGTTGTTGTTTTGATCAGTAGGTCAAAGGTCACACTATCCTTTGACATAAACAACAATTTAGGGGTAGGGAGCAGCATGCATATGGTACAAACTTCTCTTTCTTGGGCATGCTTTGAAATATTCTGTATTTAAAAATGAACACTGTCATTCATTAAGTTATAATTAGATGCACTGCATGCATGTTTATGACGTAAGTGGTTATGCATGACACATACTGCATTTGCTTTATGGACCAATAGGGTACTGTTGATTGGAACTAAGTGTCGATCTTGAATTTTGTTTCGGCTTGAATCAAGCAAGGGAAAACTCACATAGTTAGCTCTCTATTAAATCATTGACATGTGACAATTTGGACCATGAAATACAGTCAACTCTTGTTATCTCGAATTCACTCATGTCAAATTCTCGTTATGTCGAAGTGTTTTGAGTCTGAGTTCTTTGTCTTTTTTAGCTCACCTGAGCACGAAGTGCTCACTGGTGAGCTTTTAGGATAGGTGGCTGTCCGGCGTCCGTCGTCGTCCGTCGTCCGTCAACAATTCCTTTAAATGACTTCTTCTCCTAAACCAATTGATGGAATTTAACCAAATTTCACAGGAATGATCCTTGGGTGATCCTCTTTCAAAGTTGTTCAAATGGTTCTGGTAAATTTATTAATTAGGTCACAGGAGCTAAAAATAGATTTTAAAAGTGAAAACTTACAAAGCTTCTTCTCTGAAACCACAGGGCCTACAGCTTTGACATTTTGCATGAAGCTTCATCATGAGATCCTCTACAAAGATTGTTCAAATTTTGCCCCTGGGGTCAAAACTGCACCCGTCCCGGGGGTCACTTGTTTTGCAATAGAGTTATAGAGAGAAATCTTTGAAAAATTTTTCCTCTGAAACCACAAGACCTACAACTTTGATATTTTGCATGTAACATCATAATTATTGGGGTCCTCTAACAAGATTGTACAAATTTTACCCCCATGGGGTTAAAATAGCCCCCTACCCCAGTCACTATGTTATTGTAGAAAACTTTGAAAATCTTCTCTTATACCACAATGCAGACTCCCACTGACCTCACCTTTAGATAAGAAATAATTCATTGAAGTGGTCAGTGGTCAGCAGGCAGCCTAATTTATAACACATTACCATCTGATAAGACAGTTAACCCAAACAAAGAGTAATTCAGTATTTTATCCTGAGAAAGAAGAACCATTATACGTACAATGTTTCAGAAAGTTAATTTCAGCAGAAGTTTTTTTAATTTTGTACTGTGTATGCCATTCACTATAAAGTGGCTATCAAAATGTATCATTATGACTCAGTACATTAAAAGTGTGTCTGTTCACAAAATAAGAACAGTTAATTAATTTTAAAAGAAATATTGAATACACTCTTTAATTATTGTACATGAAGTTTTGATTATTGTGCAAGAAAATGTTATGGAACCAGTATGTACATGCATCTAGTGATTATAGTAAGAAGAACAATTTTCAAATATATTTGGTCGCATGGCTGTTGAATATTTTTATTTGATCAATGAATACTCATATAATAGTTATCTACTTAGTGTTTGAATGCAGCTTTATTGGTAATTAATGTGATTTTATAAAATACTCCATTGTCTGAAGGCATATCTTTTTCAAAAATTGCATGTATTTGTACGAACCTTTTGTTGTACAATAAACTTTCTTCTGCAAAATTTGTATTGTTTATTCAATTTTTTAATCTCTACAAAATGAAATAAAAATAATGTAGCTTTACAAATACTTATGTCATTTCCAAATGGTAAAAAAGTGATCTGGAGCCAGTATCACAACCAATATTTTAACTCACTTACATTTGAATATTCATATAATGAGTCTTTAATTGCTCTAGATTAAACAAAATTCAACTAGGAGTCAGTCAAGATGATATTTAGTACTAATTTTACATTGTTACAACTTCTTGCTCTCAAGAAAATATCTCTATGAAACTCAAAATTACAGTGAATGTCAATATCAGAGTGCAGAGTGTAAGTAGTGGTTATAATTCCGGGCCTAGGTTTTGTCTGTTCATGCATGAAGACTGGTGAATTTACTTGCAAACACACAGACCACTGCTGACCAACATCTGGTTTCAATTAGATAAGGATCAGATCAGTAACATACCATGAAAGATTTTAGGGTATGACTAGGGTAATGATAATAAACCATGAGGTGTTACAAATTGATGTACAGTTACATTTTCTAGGGGATATTAGAGAGAACTGGCACTTATGATAGATAGATAGATAGTTTATTCATTTAAACTGTACAGTTTCTCATGATAAACAAACATATATATACAACATAAAATAAACGTGATGAAATAAGAATGAAACATATATATATCGATACTAAACATTGATAAACATCAAACAAAAATACACGAAGAACATAATATATAGTTGATGAAAAGACAAACCTACAATTTAATACTTCCTTTAAGGCAAAATTTACTATTGTGGATGGACTAAATATGTTTAATAAAGTTACAAAATATGAAGATGAATTTATCACTATGATTTCAAAAAGTAATCAGTTCAAGCTGTAATGGTTTGTATAAGTAATAGTAGTTGCATTCATAATTTACATTTCAAAAATATTTATTTACAGATACATGTTTATCTATATAATGACGATTTGAACGTAACACATTTTTATTTACAATGAAAAACATAACTTAACAAAATATTTAAAAGTTGACATATTCTATCGTAGATATTTATTTATTATTTAACTATTGTATACTTAATTGTTGGGTGCGTATAGCTAATGATTCTTTGATAAATTTACATAATGACAAAAGTTCTGCTTTATTTGTAGTGTTCAACAACAGTGTTAATTTATACATGCTTTTTCTAGTTCTGTAGTACGGTTTTATATATTTTGTTCTTAGATTGTTATAAACTGAACATTCGAAAATGAAATGAAATTCGTCCTCGACTACATTCGTACCGCAGATTTGACAAACTCGATTATTTCTATCAACGCGTTCCCTTTCATATCTACCAGTATGTACTCTCAGACAATGAGCCGATATACAGATTTTAGTTAATTGCGATCTGAGTTTTGCCGATACTATCGCGTCTAGATAACTTGACATTTCAAAAGAATCTTTCAATGAGTTGTATAGTATGAGGACATTATTTGCATTTAAATTTTCCCGCCATTCCTGTAGGTATTCGTCAATAAGACGTTGTTTGAAATTTGATACAAATGCTTTTGAGTCTTTAGCGCGAGGAGGGTCGTTCCATATGTACAAAAACCCATGTCTGGACAATAGATGTTTCACTTCGGAGAACCAATTGCAAAACCCATTATTAACATCATCTAGCGAAAATTGTTTAACTGTTTGTATGAAGATATTTTCACTGTTAATAACTCTTAACCAATATTTTATTATTTTTGTGTATCTCGTAATGTAAAGTGGATACCTCCCCAGTTCGCCATATATTGCTGCGCTACATGCGTTTTGTCGGACTCCTAAAACGATTTTGCAGAACTTGGTGTGTAGATTTTATGTAGACTTATGCGTAGGAGTGTTTTGTATTTGTAACACTTTGAGTGAGGAGTACTATGCATGTATGATAAGAACAAATGTTTCAAGAATTAAAACAATTTTTTTAGAATTAAATAAAAATCAGGATATGTATTCACAAAGCATCTTAGGTGAAAACTTAACTTATTTTGTCTGAAGTTAATAAAAAATTGTAAAGGTTTTCAAGTTTTTTTAAACAGATAAGGTCATTAACCTTAAACATAATTATCATAGAGGCATATCCTACTATTCCGGAATAATCCGAGAATCAGGATTAGCTGCACTAAAAAAAATGAACTTCTATGTAGAAAAAGTTCATTTCTCGACTTAACATCACTCGAATATTACTCAGGTGAGCGATCCAGGGCCTTCTGGGCCCCTCTTGTTAAAATCTTGAGACCGCTGTCTCAAAGTTTCAGCTCAAATTTTTTCTTTTGTTTAATTTATTTTTAAGTCCCACTCAACTAATTAACACCTTAAATCTATTGTTCATTTCAAAGTTGGGTCAAAGTCTTCTGAATTTTATCTTGCATTTTCCTTAACTATATGTGATTCCAAGGTCCTTTTAAATCCGAAAGAACGTGACTTGACTGTACATGTCTGATTCATGGTAATGATGAAGTATTTGACTGTCCCCAGTATCTCATTGTATAGTATGTTTGTGTTTTTCAATTTAAATATTGACAATAAAAATTCACCTAAATAGGGATGTCTATGGAAATACCAACCTTTTGTGAATTCAGAACAAATCAGCCGGTCGGAATGGTGTTCACTTTTTTCTCTGATTACACTGTAAATTATTACAACAGGCATTGGACACTCTTAGTACTTAGCTGTCTCTAACCTATGATAAATTTATTAATTAGCTCATTGACAGGTGAAAATTTGGGCCATGAAAATTAATACCTGATTCATAGTTATGATGAAGTATTTGAATGCTGATAGTTTCTCCTTTCATAGTATGTTTGTGTTAAACATTGACTGGTATATTTATTGGTATGTTTTGTAGTATAATGACAGAAATGAGAGGTAAACCTGCTGGTGTTGCTGAGTTATTTGTCTGTCTGTCTGTTCATGTGTATGTGTCAGGGGTGTCAATTTTCTGGATTAATCTGGAGTCCCGATATCTCGAAATAACCATGAATTCTGACCAAAATGAAAGTGATTTGATGAAAATATCTTTAGAAATGGCAAAATTATGGTCAATTTAATGTGTTTTGAAGGATTTTTGTAATGAAGACTGATTTAAACATGACAATATGGTTGACGCCTATTGTTTGTCAAAAATGGTTGACAGTATATATCATTTTCCTGATTTTAAATTTGGCTTGGTTGACACCCCTGATGTGTGTCCTAGCGCTACATGTAATTCATGATGATTTGTGTACCCTCACAACTACGGGAATTGGGATATAGATTTACCCTTGTCTATCTGGAGCCATATGTCTTGGGATCATAAATGTAACTACTGAATAAAAATAAATTTGTTAACTGTTATTAGAACATGGTGCTCCCAAGTTTCACCCAGATTGGTTTATGAACATCGCACTTATAGCTCTTGACATATAGAATGTTGTGTAGATTTTTATATGTTTAAAGAGGTGTTCAGCTTTATTTTTGGCAAGCAAAAGTGAATCTATCGCATTCCATTGTGATAAAATGGCTATTTATAAGTGGCTCCATGGACGCCATCTGTCTGTCTTAGTGTTTGTCACAACGTTTCTCTGTGCTTGTTCTCCTTAACCATTAATGGAATATAAATGAAACTTTACATGAATACTTCGTTTCAAGCCTAATTGTGCATTTAGCCAGGAATTTGAGGTAGAATGGATTTGCCAGATTTGTGGCCCTTTAGTGGGAGACCAATTTGCAGGAATTAGGTAGAAGGAATTTTGGGAGACATAACTTTTTGTGTTAAAAAATGTTCTAATTTATTGATTGTTTGTAATGCTGACTAATTTTGCTTTATTGATCACTATTTTGTCATCCTGTTAGCCTTCTAGATATGCTGACCCTGGCTCTATACAAAACGACCGCTCAACAAACGACCCCTTAAGGGTCCTTTCTGGATCATCCCTGAAACTAAGACAGCATAACGAAGCCTCTAAATCAAACACAAGAAAAGTTGCTTCACAAAGACAAAGTGTATTATCAGCTTCTAGGTATTAATTCCATGTAGGTGTAAAACAAGTGTTCATTGCATGCCGTTAAGGATAGTTATGCTTCAACATAATATCTAACCCGTTTTGTTGAAATAAAATACAGTGCTTGATCCTTTTTGCTTGTGCATGCATAAAACAACTTAGTATGGCGTCTTATGTTTCCTGCCAATGCTGCCAATTCTGTATGCAACAAAATTGCTGATTTACAAGCATGTCACACAGCATGTTTGACCTTTAATAAATCTGTGTCTGAAAAGCAGCTGCATATCCTTTGGCCAAATCTAATATTGTTATAAATAAGTCTTTCAGTTTACACATCCATACAAAAGTCATGTTTTGTTGGACCATACTTTAAAAATGCATGGTTCATTCATTTATTCATTCCCTCATCTTTCTTTTGGTCAACATGTCCATTGTTTGTTTACACATCTACTTGTCCATTTATTCAATCAAAAATATTACAATAAAATTATAGATATACACTAACAAGTAAAACAATTTATTTTCTATGTTGATATAACATTCATTCGTATTCAACTAACAAATTTTGCTATATTATGTGGCCTTGCATTTTGTGTTGTTTCATTAATTGGTTGTAATAAGATTAACATCAACTGTACATATATTGTGTTTAAAATAACCTAAGTATGCTGTTTCTGTTGTTTATTCCCTAACAATGTCTAAAGTTTAGTCATTATAAATTGCATGCATTAATGTTTCACTTTGGAGCAGGAGTTAATTGACTTGGGACTCATTCAGTTTTTGAAATACAGTATGTTTACATTGTAGGACTCATTGCATTTTTAATTTCAGTGGAAAAGGACCCAAAATGAAACACTGTGCAGTGTATGTCTGTATTAAGCTAATTTTTTTGTCTCACCAAACTTTAAAATTGTTGAAACTTAATTATTTTGAAGCCCATTAAGGCATTGCTTTCAAACTTGCATACTTGTTTTCTATGACCATAAACACCTAACATTGACAAAGCCATGTAACTCTATCCAACAGTTCAACAGAAATATGTCCCCTGATCGATTTAGCTAGTGTCAATGCATAAGGGATATAAGCATTTATTGAATGCAGACATGTTTAATTTTTGGTTTTCAACAATAAACTCCTCCATGCTTTATAAAATGTTTTAGTAGCAAAAATGCCAGTAATAAAGTAGATTGTTTGATACAAAACCAGAAACTATTCAAAGTTGAAACTTTATTAAGTCTTCTTCAAGATTTTTTAAAATAAGTAAACACAGTCATGAATAGGTAAAGTTTGGAAGTTGTCACTTTACAATGAGTTAAAGAACAAATTTAATTGTTTGTTTTGAACCTGAATGTACAATGTATTTGCGCGTCGTTACTCTAGGTCTGTAGTAATTATACTTTTAAAAGTGTGTATACTTTTATTCTTAACTAAAAATTTAATGCATTTATGTTTACATTGATGTACTCGAGTTACATACTCTAGTATTGGACTACAAAAAGTATTCAGTACTCACTTGAGTTAGTACCAAATTTCAAAAACTTGAGTCCTCAAGTACTACTCGAGTGCTGATTCTCAGTACTCGACCAACCAATCCCTGGTCTGTACACATGTTTCACAATATTCATACCATATCTACCAAGTACTCTTATTTCAGTGGAGTCCCAAACCAAAATGGCACGCTTAAATAAGCGTGCGTCAAGGTTGCGGTTGTAATATTTACAAGCGTGCGCATCCATGCCGCAGCCTTATTCTAAAGATCATGAACACTTGTAAACTTGCAAATTAAAAGTTTTCGCGCACTTAATTCTTATGATTGAACCAATCACAACCTTAATTTAAGCGTGCGCATGCTTAATTCCAAGCTGACGCGCTTGCCGCACGCTTCCAGGATGCTAGTACTTTGGTTTGGGACGTTACTCCTATTTTCATTGTTTCCTAGTTCATTAAGTTTTGATTCATTTTATGATCTTCTGTCCCATATTTATAACCATTAGAATGAATATGTTCCTTGTTATGCATCTAAATCCTTTTAAATCACATTTAAGTGCATCTTGTGACACATTTTGCTTTATCACTCCTATTTTGGATTTAACTAGCTTGTCAGGTATGTTAATACTTTAATGTATATATTTACAGGGGCGTTATGGACGGTAATCAGCAGATGTCCTCACACAAGTTTTCATCGTACTCCTCATCATCACCTGGTAATGGTTTACGTGCCACTGATTCTGGTTACCATAGTAGCAGTTCTGAGATTGATTCGGCCGTTCCACGAATTCGTAAAACACGACCCGTCAGTGGACCAGCTAGATTTTGTCACGAGTGCGGGACCAAGTATCCAATGAATCAAGCAAAGTTTTGTGGCGAATGTGGCATTAAGAGGGCTGACGTTTCTATCAGATAGAACAATTAATCTCAATCATCCAGTAGTTCATTTCATCCTATTACTTGCAATTAGATTGATCATTCTATTGCCACAGATATATTGATGGCTTAGAATGAGAGAAGGTAGTAACTACTACTTACGACCTTATAAGACTCATACATATTTAAGATCTGTTTCACACTGCGCTTCTTATGAGACTATTTTCATAAAAATCTGAATCTGTCATGTTGACCAAAATGAAGTTTTAAAAACTTGTTTTCCCATAGGTAAAGATTAAATTACAGACAGTTTTCTCTTGTTTTCTCAATAGATCGATTTTGTAGTTGTGACTTTCTCATTATAAGCCAGCGATATATATGGTCTAGTTTTACTATATTATTCTACAGTAGTTAAGCAGATTATTTATGTGTGTTTGGAGTTTGTGTTTGTTAGTTTACCTCAATTTCATTGTACTTTTCTATTTTTACAAATTCTGTATAGCCATATATATGGTGAAGGAAAGGG
Source organism: Spisula subtruncata (assembly GCA_963678985.1). Lineage (NCBI taxonomy): Eukaryota > Metazoa > Mollusca > Bivalvia > Venerida > Mactridae > Spisula > Spisula subtruncata. Next base: position 13,965,336 of record OY787676.1, read on the forward strand.
AGGTTACTCTAGTTGTACTTGAATGAAATGTTAAAACAAGAAAAGTTATTTCCCTTATATTATCTACCGCCATTATTGTGCTATTTATTTCTTACATACAACTTACATTTGGTTGTTATATAGTTTCATTTTGTGATATTTTCATTAGAAAACATTTAAAGGAACATTATTAAATTATTGATTGTCTAAGCAGACATTATTCCTGTTAGTTGTCATGCATGAATGAAACAGTCATTATTATATCCATACTAGCAAAGTTATTTATATTATCATATCAATCATTCTATTTTCAAGTGTTGTTAGATCATTGTCATATTCAACAAGAATTTGAATTATTACTATTTACATTTTTATGCCCGACATCTTTTGATGTGGAGGCACATAGTGATTGTCCTGTCCGCTTGTCCGTTTAACTTTAAGTCGTTGAAACCCTGATATTTTTAAAGTCCATCAAGGCATAGCTTTCAAACTTGGCATATTTGTTAGCCATCATGAACACAATGCATTGTCTAAGCCATGTCACACTTTCCAACATTTCAACATAATTATGGCCCCTAATTGACATAGTTATTATGGAAAAGGCTTCCATCAGGGTATAGGTGTTTACTGGACGCAGTTTTGTTTTGTATTAGTTTATATCCCTTTTAACTCTCATTTTGATTTTGATATTTTGAAGCTAGAGCCGAGTTGTAGGATTGTGTTTAATTTTACTGATAGACTATGATTCATAGAAATAAATGAACATCTCTTATTTGGTGCTTTTCATGCGTGTGATCACATTTAGTAGTGTTACATCCATGTCACATTATAGGGTAATAATTTTTTATATCACATGACTTTCCTTTTATCCAAGTTAGTATAGCCAGTACGTATAAAGTTGTATGTACCACGTGTAGTAAAAGGTATTGAGTTTTTCCAATAAATCAATGTGTATTTTGCGTTTTTAGTGTCATGTGATATAAAGAATCTATCACTCGTTGTGAAATGATATATTTATATTAAACTCATTCAGGAAATATTATTTAGCTTGTCAGAGGCTCGCTTAATAAAATTTCCAAAACTCTTTTAATATAAATTCATATCAATTACAACTCGTGATAGATCCTCCATATGCAACATTCCAGACAATAATTAAACGTTTATTTTTAATAAATTAAACATTCATTTCCCTATGGAGAAACAATTAAGTAATGTAAACCATTTATAGTTACATGCAAAACAAGAGTTGCGCCCTCTCAATACTTTGCTTTCAAGACACAAACTAATTGTTTGAATGCAAATTTTGTTATTGAGGTTGAGCATCATACAGTATGTCTGTACTGTGCTCATAGTCTGTCTGTATTGTGCTTATAATGAAAAAACTTTTACCAACAAAATACTCATTATTTAAGATAGGGGTGTAATGCTTCCAAGATAGATAGATTCCTAACTGTTAATTATCCTGCCCCATTCTAAGTACGACATCAATATTTTGTGAAAACAAAAAAAAATGTCTGAAAATTACTCTTTACTTATGGTAAAACAAGCTGTTTAAACAGTTGTACTGTACTTATGACCTCCTCAAACTAAGCCAGCACTATATATGAAGTATAATTCAGTACAACCTCATGCTTTAAACATATAAATGTACTAAATGTAATTTAATATGGTCTCATACTTAGCAGACCAATACATATATATTTCATAGCATGTATTATTTTAGTATGGCTAACATGTATGTGCTTTTCTAGAGGAGAAAACATAATATTTTAACAGCTAATGTAAAAAAAGCTGCTGTGGTCACAGGTAACTGTATCATTAAAAAAAACAAAAAAACGTGAAAAATTTTTTGGCAAAATTTGTATTTATCTTTCTATAGAAAATATCAATTTTACTCATTTTTTTTTCATTTTCAAATTATCTTTATCAATGATACAGTTACCTGCGGTGTTTATCTATACAATACCAACTAGCTGATGCAACAATCTTTAGAATATGCAAGATAGGACTGTTGTTGTAAGCTTGTATCCTATGTGATACAGTTCTGAATAACCGGGCTGCTATGTGATACAGTTCTGAATAACAGGGTTGCTATGGTAACAATAATTTGTTTTCTTTTTAGCTTGATTATACATGTATTTCATTTACGTTTTTAATTGAATATTACATATTTATACTTGGAGGGTGCACAAATGCTTTTTTTGTTTGATTGTAAATTATCTTTATTTTTTAATATTATGTTTTGATACTTGGAAGGGCACAGGTAACTGTATCATGGATAAAGATTAAAACAAAAAATTTGAAAAACTGATATTTTTCTATTTTTTTTATTTTTATTTTTTTCTTTAACAGTGATACAGTGACCTGTGTTGGAGGGTGCACACATACTTGGTTTTGAATTGTATAGAATTTACAGTAGTGATGTAGGCAGTGCTGAAAGCACAGAAAGGCTATATATTCTCTTGTTGCATTCATGTTTTCTGGTAGCACTTGCTGTTAGGTTTATGCACATCATATTTGTTCTAATCAACGCACCTGCAATTTTAATCTGATATCTAATAGTGAATCTAATTGTAAAACAAAACTTTAAAAGGCCAAATTTTGGAACAGCATATTATAAAGCTGATTTCATAATTTTATTAAACTTAATTGTGAATTATACTATGGTTTATAACTATACGTGATGGCTTACGAAGTACCTCTGAGGCCAGAAACCATGTAAAATGTCTTAAATATAATGGAGAATTTTGTTTAGGTATAGAATGTACATAATTTATGATCACTAGGGGCATTAAGCCTGAGGAATGTTTTGTCAGTTCCTTAGATTGGACTTGATACAGTGGTAAGTCTCAGTAGATGACCCACTCGCATGTAACACTGTGCCAGGTGCATTAATTAGAATAAAAACAGTAATAAAAGAATTTAATAAAACATTTATTGTTGCACAAGTCATGCTTCTGTACAGGGTGTCATATTTATTGGTGAATATTATACATGTTTAATTTGTTGTATCCATGGTTGTGTTGTTCTGGGGTAAAGAGAATAATAGTATTTATTATTATTTGTGTACAAAATGTATATCATATGTAACATATATAGCAGTGCATGTGTTGTTGTTTACAAGAATGACCTAGTATATATTTTGGCATGCTAATCTCCAAAAATGTGAGCTTAAAGTTATAAGATTGCTTCGGTGTTTGCTTTTAAGGATGTTTTCAAACATGCCTAGGAAATGCCTAATAAACACTGATTTCTAACCTTGATTTATTAGATATATTTATTTTTCACTTGGTTAACTTAATATATCAAGTGGAACAGATCACCACCTTAACAAAACACACATCTATTTATTTATCTTGAAGATCAACTTGTATATTTTATTTTTATTACATTCCAACTTTTATCAACAAAATCTGTGATATCACTTCATTTATATACAATAAGTGTGGTTCGATGATGTTTTTTTAATGTGCATCGTCTAATAAATTGCCTTTTAAATATGTTTATTTATAGGATTTTATGAAAAACTAAATTTTATTTAGTTTTTTTTTATTTTACCTCCAAAAATGTGCTGGTTGAGAATATTATTATACATGTATTATGAACAACAAAAAATACTTGGAAAGTGTTATTATCTTCACTTCTGAGTTTTGACTTTTGGCCTAAATAGTAATATTTCTACTTTCATCATTAAGCACATGGAATTTCAGCAAATGTTTGTACTTTGTTTATTAGTACAATCAAGTTGATGGATTTCTATCTTGTAAAAGGAAGAAGAATTCAAAATAACTGCTGATTATTTAAGATTGATGTATATTTATATGATTACATGTATTTTTTATGTTATTGCTGGTTATTGTATAGATCTGCATGTTGTACATTATTAATAAACCAACACTTGTGATATAGTTGCTTCATCCGTCCTTGTGGAGATAATAATTTATTGCTGTTTATGCCCCGCGCACACTCTTTGATGAGAGGGGGTATATTGCTTTGCTCTTCTCGGTCCGTCTGTAGACCGAAATGGTTTCCGTTAATCAACTCAAGAAGAACGCTTTTGCCCTAGGATTTTCAAACTTTACATGGATGTTTGGGTCGGCAACAGCAGATGACCCTTATATATTTTTAGGTCAGTAGGTCAAGGTCACTGTGAACATTTTGGACAATTAGGCTGTCATGGGGACATACATGTTTCACATATTTCTCTTGTTTTAATCTTACTTTGTTGCATAAGTCTTCAAAAAAATTATAGTTGTTGCCTGTGGCATCGAATCTGTCTCAAATTTTACACCTTACCATTCTAAATCAGGCCCTGATCTCCAAAAGCGTCTCAAGAACTAATCTGATCTCAAATACAGATTTGGTGACATCAGTGTGCGAATTTGAAATAAATCTGAAGATCAAGCTCTTTAAATTCTACTGTAATAAACTAAGAATAATGCTTTCTATTTGGTATGTAAACTTTGACTCCGGCCTACCAAGGAAATTATCCAAATGACCAAAACAAAATTTTAGATGAGATTAACTCAGATTGAGATGCACAGGGTTGAGATGCACAGGGAGATTGGGGCCTGGATCTGTCACAAGAAAAATCTGTCTCAATCAAGATCTGTCTTACTTAATGTTGCAATGTGAAAAATTATGTGAAATTGTGTTCAGAATAGCTTTATTCTAAGGTCATTACTTACAGGTGTTTTATTGTCTGTATGTATGTTGTATGGCTGTGTTATAATTGTATATTTTATTAAAAGGCCTTTCAATGTTTATGCACAAACATGTCTTTGTTGTTTTCTACCAATGTATGTTCACATACTATTTATGGACCAGTACTTGATGTAGTTCACTTATTTCTACAGACCTTCTCATTTTGGGTCCTTTAATGAAATCCCATTTGAAATTGTGAAAACATGTAGTTAGCACATCATAAATAGCTCATTAGGAACGTTGTACATTGTACAGGAAGCCCTTCACTTCACTTCATCGGAACTACATGTTCATTGGTCTTCACTGACAGATGGTGGTACGGGACCAAGCCCAATAATGAGACTACATGTCCTCAGAAGTTGTGTTGTGGTCAGGTCACCATCTTCATAATTGTCCCAAGCATCAAAGAGTCGTCCATGAATATTTCGATACCTCTTTCTATGATGTCTGGTCAGGAGATGCTCGGACACTAATCTGATCTGAAGGTCTACTATCTCAGCCTCGCTTCGAAGCAAAGGTACAAGAATATAGAACCCCAGATCAGATCTCCCGGCTCTCGTATTGATACGTCGATGCCATCCTGAAAATATATGGAAAAAAACTTAAGTATATGAATTACATTAAATAAGTTAAATAAAAGTATAATTACTTAAACATATATAATATCTATATAAACACCACATTTTAGCTATTATCATAATTAAAAGATTTTCGAGAGCTTGCATCGCTTAGTTGTTTTAATAATGAATGTTGAAAAAAGACCAAACATATTTACCTTCAACATCGTTGTTCGTTCGAACAGTCTGCCTGAAGACACTCCAGTGTTCCGGTCTCCAAACCGATCCTTCAATCCAAGTGTTTAAGATGTATGTACACACTCTCAACACAGGACCACCAACCTCTTCTGCTTGTTGATGGAGCTGGTCAAAAGCGAGTCTTACATGCTCTGAGGGGAGATACGGAAGGGACATCAATTTCCGTAGAAACTGAAACTTATCCCCCCTGGAGTTGTAGGCGGTAGCCAGACCTTCTTGTTGTATCTTCCTATAAACACTCTGGGTCCAGTGGAAGACACAACCCTTGACAACACATCCTGGGAATGTGTCACGTATAGCTTGCCAAGCAGCTGAAAATATACAAAAAATTCTGTTGTGATAGAGCCATACTGAATACGAAATAAAGGCTATGTTAACAGTATAAAATTGCTAATTTCATTATGGTTCAATAGTGTTTATTTACGTCCATATTACTAATATAAGTATCGATTCTACAGAATTTAAGTTATTTATAAAAAATACTTACCAGCTTCAAAATCAACCATAAACCATTCCACTAGAGCATTTACGAGTCTATTCTTGATACAGTTGAATATCTACAATAAAGAGAATAACGTTATAAGTAAACATAGTTATCAAATACATTTTGATTATACATATAGGTAGTAGATAACGCGTAATTTGATACAATAGTTTTTATAGATTATAAAATAGTTACGAGTGCGGGACCAAGTATCCAATGAATCAAGCAAAGTTTTGTGGCGAATGTGGCATTAAGAGGGCTGAAGTTTCTATCAGATAGAACAATTAATCTCAATCATCCAGTAGTTCATTTCATCCTATTACTTGCAATTAGATTGATCATTCTATTGCCACAGATATATCGATGGCTTAGAATGAGAGAAGGTCGTAACTACTACTTACGACCTTATAAGACTCATACATATTTAAGATCTGCTTCACAATGCGCTTCTTATGAGACTATTTTCATAAAAATCTGAATCTGTCATGTTGACCAAAATGAAGTTTTAAAAACTTGTTTTCCCATAGGTAAAGAGTAAATTACAGACAGTTTTCTCTTGTTTTCTCAATATATCCATTTTGTAGTTGTGACCTTCTCATTATAAGCCAGCGATATATATGCTCTAGTTTTACTCTATTATTCTACAGTAGTTAAGCAGATTATTTATGTGTGTTTGGAGTTTGTGTTTGTTAGTTTACCTCAATTTCATTGTACTTTTTTATTTTTACAAATTCTGTATGACCAAATATATGGTGAAGGAAACAAGAAAAGTTGTTTCACTTATATTATCTACCGCCATTATTGTGCTATTTATTTCTTACATACAACTTACATTTGGTTGTAATATAGTTTAATTTTGTGATATTTTCATTAGAAAACATTATTTATAGGAACATTATTAAGTTATTGATTGTTTGAAATGTATATCTAAGCAGACATTATTCCAGTTATAGTTGTCTTGTATGAGTGAAACAGTCATTATATTATCCATACTAGCAAAGTTATTTATATTATCATATCAATCATTCTATTTTCAAGTGTTGTTAGATCATTGTCATATTCAACAAGAATTTGAATTATTATTTTGTATATTTTTATGCCTGACATCTTTTGATGTGGAGGCATATAGTTATTACCCTGTCCGTTCGTTCTTTTAAGTCGTTGATACTCAGGGGTGGTATTCACAAAGCATCTTAAGTGAAAACTTAAATATTATTACTTAAGTTAAAATATTGAACAGCATATATTTAGCAAGAAACTAAGAATATTTCATAGTTTCTTTATTATTGTTGAACCACTTTGAAACAATGTAAAAGGTCTATAATCCTATGTTTCCTGTTTATCTGAGACACTTAAGGAAAGTGTAAGATTTTGAGGAAATTTTAAGTTTTCACATACTAGTAAGATGCTTTGTGAATACCACCCCATATCTTTTTGAAGTCCATCAAGGCATAGCTTTCAAACTTGGCATACTTTTAACTATCACCAACACAATACATTGTCTAAGCCATGTCACACTATCCAACATTTCAACATAATTATGGCCCCTAATTGACATAGTTATTATGGAAAAGGCTTCCATCAGGGCATAGGTGTTTACTGGACGCAGTTTTGTTTTGTATTAGTTTATATCCCTTTTTACTCTCATTTCGATTTTGATATTATGAAGCTAGAGCCGAGTTGAAGGATTGTGTTTTATTTTACTGATAGACTATGATTCATAGAAATAAATGAACATCTCTTATTTGGTGCTTTTCATGCGTGTGATCACATTTAGTAGTGTTACATCCATGTCACATTGTAGGGTGATAATTCTTTATATCACATGACTTTCCTTATATCCAAGTTAGTATAGCCAGTACGTATAAAGTTATATGTACCACGTGTAGTATAAGGTATTGAGTTTTTCCAATAAATCAATGCATATTTTGCGTTTTTAGTGTCATGTGATATAAAGAATCTATCACTCGTTTTCAAATGATATATTTATATTAAACTCATTCAGGAAATATTATTAAGCTTGTCAGAGGCTCGCTTAATAAAATTTCCAAAACTTTTAATATAAATTTATATCAATTACCACTCGTGATAGATCCTCTATATGCAACATTCCAGACAATAAAAAAACATTTATTTTTGATAAATTAAACGTTTATTTTTAATAAATTAAACATTTATTTCCCTATGGAGAAACAATTAAGTTATGTAAACCATTTATAGTTCTATGCAAAACAAGAGTTATTCCCTCTCTATACTTTACTCTCAAGACACAAACTAATTGTTGGAATACAAATTTTGTGAGTGAGTTTGAGCATCATTTAGTCTGTCTGTATTGTGCTGATAATGAAAATACTTTTACCAACAAAATACTCATTATTTAAGATAGGGGTTTAATGCTTCCAAGATATATAGATTCCTAACTGTTAATTATCCTTCCCCATTCTAAGTACTACATCAATATTTTGTGAAAATAAGAAAAAAATATCTGAAATTACTCTTTACTTATGGTAAAACAAGCTTTTTAAACAGTAGTACTTATGACCTCCTCAAACTAAGCCAGCACTATATATGAAGTATAATTCAGTACAACCTCATGCTTTAAACATATAAATGTACTAAATGTAATTTAATATGGCCTCATACTTAGCAGACCAATACATATATATTTCATAGCATGTATTATTTTAGTATGGCTAACATGTATGTGCTTTTTTAGAGGAGAAAACATAATATCTTAACAAATTATGTTAAAAATGCTGCTGTATTTATCACAGGTAACTGTATCATTTAAAAAAATGGGATAATTGACACAATTTATATTTATCTTTCTGTAAAAAAATATCAATTTTACTCATTTTTTTTCATTTTCAAATTATCTTTATCAATGATACAGTTACCTGCGGTGTTTATATATACAATACCAACTAGCTGATGCAACAATCTTTAGAATATGCAAGATAGGACTGTTGTTGTAAGCTTGTATCCTATGTGATACAGTTCTGAATAACCAGGTTGCTATGTGATACAGTTCTGAATAACAGGGTTGCTATGGTAACAAGAGTTTCAATAATTTGTTTTCTTTTTAGCTTGATTATACATGTATTTCATTTACGTTTTTAGCTCACCTGTCACAAAGTGACAAGGTGAGCTTTTGTGATCGCTCTTCGTCCGTCGTCCGTCGTCCGTCCGTCCGTCCGTCGTCCGTCGTCCGTTCACAATTGCTTGTGAACACACTAGAGGTCACAAATTTAGCCTGATCATTATGAAACTTGATGACAATGATCATCTCCATAAAATCTAGGTCAAGTTCGATATTGGGTCATCTGGGGTCAAAAACTAGGTCACTAGGTCAAATCAAAGGAAAACCTTGTGAACACATTAGAGGTCACAATTTGAGCCTAATCTTTATGAAACTTGATCACAATGATCATCTCCATAAAATCTAGGTCAAGTTCGATATTGGGTCATCTGGGGTCAAAAACTAGGTCACTAGGTCAAATCAAAGGAAAACCTTGTGAACACATTAGAGGTCACAATTTAAGCCTAATCTTTATGAAACTTGATCACAATGATCATCTCTGTAAAATCTAGGTCAAGTTCGATATTGGGTCATCTGGGGTCAAAAACTAGGTCACTAGGTCAAATCAAAGGAAAACCTTGTGAACACATTAGAGGTCACAATTTGAGCCTAATCTTTATGAAACTTGATCACAATGATCATCTCCATAAAATCTAGGTCAAGTTCGATATTGGGTCATCTGGGGTCAAAAACTAGGTCACTAGGTCAAATCAAAGGAAAACCTTGTGAACACATTAGAGGTCACAATTTGAGCCTAATCTTTATGAAACTTGATCACAATGATCATCTCTATAAAATCTAGGTCAAGTTCGATATTGGGTCATCTGGGGTCAAAAACTAGGTCACTAGGTCAAATCAAAGGAAAACCTTGTGAACACATTAGAGGTCACAATTTAAGCCTAATCTTTATGAAACTTGATCACAATGATCATCTCTGTAAAATCTAGGTCAAGTTCGATATTGGGTCATCTGGGGTCAAAAACTAGGTCACTAGGTCAAATCAAAGGAAAACCTTGTGAACACATTAGAGGTCACAATTTGAGCCTAATCTTTATGAAACTTGATCACAATGATCATCTCCATAAAATCTAGGTCAAGTTCGATATTGGGTCATCTGGGGTCAAAAACTAGGTCACTAGGTCAAATCAAAGGAAAACCTTGTGAACACATTAGAGGTCACAATTTGAGCCTAATCTTTATGAAACTTGATCACAATGATCATCTCTGTAAAATCTAGGTCAAGTTCGATATTGGGTCATCTGGGATCAAAAACTAGGTCACTAGGCCAAATCATTGAAAAACCTTGTGAACACATTAGAGGTCACAATTTGTGACTAATCTTTATGAAAATTGATCACAATGATCATCTCTATAAAATCTAGGTCAAGATCGATATTGGGTCATCTGGGGTCAAAAACTAGGTCACAAGGCCAAATCATTGAAAAAGCTTGTGAACACACTAGAGGTCACAATTTGAGACTAATCTTTATGAAACTTGATCACAATGATCATCTCTATAAAATCTACGTCAAGTTCGATATTGGGTCATCCGGGGTCAAAAACTAGGTCACAAGCCTTTGAAGGCCAAATCATTGAAAAAGCTTGTGAACACACTAGAGGTCACAATTTGAGCCTAATCTTTATGAAACTTGATCACACTGATCATCACTAAAAAATTTTGGTCAAGTTCGATATTGGGTCATCCGGAGTCAAAAACTAGGTCACGAGGCCAAATCATTGAAAAAGCTTGTGAACACACTAGAGGTCACAATTTTGACCTTATCTTTATAAAACTTGATCACCATGATCATCATTATAAAATTTAGGTCAAGTTCGATATTGGGTCATCTGGGGTCAAAAACTAGGTCACGAGGCCAAATCATTGAAAAATCTTGTGAACACACTAGAGGTCACAATTTTGACTCTATCTTTATGAAACTTGGTCACAATGTTTATCTCTATAAAATCTAGGTCAAGTTAGATACTGTGTCATTTGGGCCAAAATCTAGGTCACTAGGCCAAACAGGTGAGCGACCTAGGGCCCTTTGGACCCTCTTGTTCATTGAATATTACATATTTATACTTGGAGGGTGCACAAATGCTTTTTTTGTTTGATTGTAAATTATCTTTATCTTTTAATAATATGTTTTGATACTTGGAAGGGCACAGGTAACTGTATCATGGATAAAGATTAAAACAATTTTTTTTATTTTTTTTCGTTAACAGTGATACAGTGACCTGTGTTGGAGGGTGCACTCATACTTGGTTTGAATTGTATAGAATTTACAGTAGTGATGTAGGCAGTGCTGAAAGCACAGAAAGGCTATATATATTCTCTTGTTGCATTCATGTTTTCTGGTAGCACTTGCTGTTAGGTTTATGCACATCATATTTGTTCTAATCAACGCACCTGCAATTTTAATCTAATATCTAATAGTGAATCTAATTGTAAAACAAAACTTTAAAAGGCCAAATTTTGGAACAGCATATTATAAAGCTGATTTCATAATTTTATTAAACTTAATTGTGAATTATACAATGGTTTATAACTATACGTGATGGCTTACAAACTACCTCTGAGGCCAGAAACCATGTAAAATGTCTTAAATATAATGGAGAATTTTGTTTAGGTATAGAATGTACATAATTTATGATCACTAGGGGCATTAAGCCTGAGGAATGTTTTGTCAGTTCCTTAGATTGGATTTTATACAGTGGTAAGTCTCAGTAGATGACCCACTCGTTTGTGGCATGTAACACTGTGCCAGGTGCATTAATTAGAATAAAAACAGTAATAAAATAATTTAATAAAACATTTTCATGCTTTTGTACAGGGTGTCATATTTATTGGTGTATATTATACATGTTTAATTTGTTGTATCCATGGTTGTGTTGTTCTGGAGTAGAGAGAATAATAGTATTTATTATTATTTGTGTACAAAATGTATATCATATCGAGGGCTGAGCGCAATAGTGGTCCAACTAGCATTTTTTCAGAAAATCACTTTTTTGCATATTCTTATTCTGTAACATCAAATACACAGTTTAAGAAAAAATTGGTGGTCAGGTCCTATTTTTGACCCCTTTTATTTATTAAAAACATATTGGTCTATCTCAGAACTATATATTACTTCAGCGCAATATAGGTCCAACTTGAGTTGGTCTTGTATTGCGCCTAAAAATCTATGTAATATTCAACTTTTTGTCAGTTAGTCTTATATGCACAATTATTTTATTGAACTTTACTCATTTTTGGTACACTATGTAGCACAATAATTCCAATTACTGGTTTAATGTTATTATATTGTCATAGCAGCATAATTATAGAGCAATGAAATATGAAAATTGATATGCAGAATATATCAGCTAGACTTCACTGCACATCCCTCGTGTGCATACAATTAAAATTGTCTTAATGGTCTAATCCTTATCCAGTCAAAGTAATCTAATACAAATAGTATATTCATTAATTTAAAATCATACTAGAGCAAACTAATTCTCTTTTTTTTTTATTCAGAAGTCTAATAGTCATGTTAAATAATGTTGTATGGCTAGGGCAACACAAATACTTGATGTTTATTATTTTTTGTTAAAAGGTCTTTTCTCATCAATTTCACAGGAACTGTTGTGTACAATGAATTAGGCAGCAGATTCACTAAGCCAGTGTTCCTAGCCTGTATCTTAATCGGTACTCTTCCACAAAACACTGGGAACTTCTCCAAATGTGGAGTGAATTATGTGACATTGTTGTCAAATTTTTATGCCCAGGTTCATTACGACATGTCTTTACTGGGTAAAGAACCAAGATCACTTAAATCACCCACAAAATTTTTAAGTTTTCTTGATAAATAATCATATACATGACACTTTACACTTATATCAATCATAACAACATGCTGTAGCTGCAGAGGGAAGGATTTAGATACTGCATAATATTTACTATATTTCATTAAGAAAGGTAATAGTTTTTGGCTCTGTAGCAAAATTTGGCATGATGAAGTTTTTACTTTCTAATTCTAAAATTGTTTCAATAATAATTAATTAAATATGCAAACAAATCTGTTTTTGTTATAAGGATTGTATTATGCTTTATGCAAAATATACTTTCGTATTTGTACATTCATATTTAAAATGTATAAGAAAGGTTTTATAAAGAATATCACTGCATTCTAAGTTGGTAAGACTCAAACAATTGAGTAAATCATTGCAATTTTAAAAATGCCTTCTTTTTCGACATCCAAAGCAATGAAGCATTAGCTCAGGATTTAAAAAATCCATCTCAAAAACAGTCAAAAATGAAAACAGGAATTGTCATACACCATATAAGTATATTTAGCAATATCCTTGGAATTACGAAAAAAAGAAAGTCACATACCTAAAACAGATTAATTGAGCTTTTTACAACCTAGTTCTTTTGATAACATTTTTTCCTAATTTTGATGTAACTATATTACATCAAGACCACTTTTAGTATCACCAATGTCCTCATGTAAGTCTAAAATGTAAATTAAAACGAGCTAAGTCAATCCGGGACCATATATAATTCTGTGGAAATTATGGAAAGAGATGAATAGCGTTGACAATGGTATTTGGGTATTTTCATGGTTAAAAAGTATGCCCAGTTAGAAAGCAATGCCTTGATGCACTTTGAAAATATTCTAGTTTAAATGGAAGAACAGACAAATTAATACCTATAACACCATCACTAACAACAAATTAAATTTCAGCCTTTGACACTGTGACTATCACCAATAACAATTATCTACCTATGACACAATCACCAACAGCCAAGCCTCTATCTATGACATTATCACCAACAACCAAATATCTACCTATGACACTATCACCAGCAATCAAATCTCTACCTATGACACTATCACTAGCAATCAAATCTCTACCTATGACACAATCACCAACAACCAAACCTCTACCTATGACTGTCATAATCAACCAAATCTCTACCTATTTCACTTTCACCAACAGCCAAGCCTCACCCTATGATACTATCACCAACAACCAAATATCTACCACCTATGATACTATCACCAACAACCAAATATCTACCTATGACACTATCACCAACAACCAAATATCTACCTATGACACTATCACTAACAACCAAACCTCTACCTATGACTGTCATAAACAACCAAATATCTACCTATGATACTATTACCAGCAATCAAATCTCAACCTATGACACAATCACCAACAACCAAACCTCTACCTATGACTGTCATAAACAACCAAATCTCTACCTGTGACACTTTCACCAACAGCCAAGCCTCAACCTATGACACTATCACCAAAACAAAATATCTACCACCTATGATACTATCACCAACAACCAAATATCTACCTATGCTTGTCATAAACAACCAAATCTCTACCTATGACTGTCTTAAACAACGAATTCTCTACCTATGACACTATCACCAGCAACCGAACCTCTACCTATGACACTATTACCAACAACCAAATATCTACCTATGACACTATCACTAACAACCAAACCTCTACCTATGACTGTCATAAACAACCAAATATCTTCCTATGACGCTATCACTAACAACCAAACCTCTACCTATAACTGTCATAAACAACCAAATCTCTACCTATGACACTATCACCAACAACCAAGCCTCAAGCTATGATACTATCACCAAAAATCTTATCTCTACCTATGATACTATCATCAACAACCAAATATCTACCTATGACACTATCACTAACAACCAAACATCTACCTATGACTGTCATAAACAACCAAATCTCTACCTATGACACTATCACCAACAGCCAAGCCTCAATCTATGATACTATCACCAGCAATCAAATCTCTACCTATGACACAATCACCAACAACCAAACCTCTACCTATGACTGTCATAAACAACCAAATCTCTACCTATTTCACTTTCACCAACAGCCAAGCATCAATCTATGATACTATCACCAACAACCAAATATCTACCTATGACAATATCACCAACAGCCAAACCTCTACCTATGAATGTCATAAACAACCAAATCTCTACCTATTTCACTTTCACCAACAGCCAAGCCTCAACCTATGACACTATCACCAAAACCAAACCTCTACCTATGACTGTCATAAACAACCAAATGTATACCTATGACTCTATCACCAACAACCAAATATCTACCTATTACACAATCACCAACAACCAAATATCTACCTAAGATACTATCAACAACAACCAAATCTCTACCTGTGACTGTCATAAACAACCAAATCTCTACACCAACAACCAAACCTCTGCCTATGACTGTCATAAACAACCAAATATCTACCTATGACACTATCACCAACAACCAAGTCTCTACCTATGACACTTTCACAAAAAGCCAAACTTCTACTTATGAAATTATCACCAACAGCCAAACCTATACCTTTTAAAGATAATATGGTCACATGCCGTTTGACCACGCCAAAGGCAATGACTTTGCTGAAATTCTATGGCATGAATCTCAGAATTAAGATCCCTAAGTGCACAACTTCAGTCAGACCACATGCTGACTAATTTTTCTATAAACTTTGCTGACAAGTTCAAATTAATGTTTTTAGAGTTGTGTGTGACACTAATTTGATTATTTTAAGAACCACAACTCGGCTAATACCTTAACACATCATGGTGCATGATTGCTCATGCTTCGTTGATTCTTATGGAATTTGACTGTAGCTCAACAGTACTAGCTAACTCAAAGGAATTTGGATTACACTATTTGGGGATGATCGGAAGGACGGCAAGGGAGAATATGAATGCCCTATTAGACTTTAAGTTGGGTCATCAAACCAAATCTAGTACACAAAATAATGTTAAAATAGATGTGAAATACATGTCTAACTAAAGCTGGACAAGAATTGTATAACAAAAAAGGCAGTTAGACTTATATGCCCAAACATTTTAAGTAAATTTTAGTAAACTAAAGGTCTAACTCTAGTTGTACTTGTATTGCGCTGAAAGTTTCAGCGCAATATGAGACCAACTCTAGTTGGACTTGAATTGCGCTGAAAGTTTCAGCGCAATATGAGACCAAGTCTCAAAAACCCCTTTTATGATCCTTTTTGAAAAAAAATGAAATAATCACTTTATTTCTGATGCAAAGTTATGTAAGAATTCTTATTTGTTGTATTTTTTATCAACAAATAAAAGTAAAAAACAGTTTTTTGTCTCTCCTGAAAAGTTTTGAAAAATAGAGTTGGACCAGTATTGCGCTGAGCCATCGATATGTAACATATATAGCAGTGCATGTGTTGTTGTATACAAGAATGACCTAGTATATATTTTGGCATGCTAATCTCCAAAAATGTGAGCTTAAAGTTTTAAGATTGCTTCGTTGTTTGCTTTTAAGGATGTTTTCAAACATGCCTAGGAAATGCCTAATAAACACTGATTTCTAACCTTGATTTATTAGATATATTTATTTTTCACTTGGTTAACTTAATATATCAAGTGGAACAGATCACCACCTTAACAAAACACACATCTATTTATTTATCTTGAAGATAAACTTGTATATTTTATTTTGATTACATTCCAACTTTTATCAACAAAATCTGTGATATCACTTCATTTATATACAATAAGTGTGGTTCGATGATGTTTTTTTAAAGTGCATCGTCTAATAAATTGCCTTTTAAATATGTGTATTTATAGGATTTTATGAAATACTAAAATACTTTTTTTTTTTACCTCCAAAAATGTGCTGGTTGAGAATGTTATTATACATGTATTATGAACAACAAAAAATACTTGGAAAGTGTTATTATCTTCACTTCTGAGCCTAAATAGTAATATTTCTACTTTCATCATTAAGCACATGGAATTTCAGCAAATGTTTGTACTTTGTTTATTAGTACAATCAAGTTGATGGATTTCTATCTTGTAAAAGGAAGAAGAATTCAAAATAACTGCTGATTATTTAAGATTGATGTATATTTATATGATTACATGTATATTTTATGTTATTGCTGGTTATTGTATAGATCTGCATGTTGTACATTATTAATAAGCCAACACTTGTGATATAGTTGCTTCATCCGTCCTTGTGGAGATAATAATTTATTGCTGTTTATGCACCGCGCACACTCTTTGATGAGAGGGGGTATATTGCTATGCTCATGTCGGTCCGTCTGTAAACCGAAATGGTTTCCGTTAATCAACTCAAGAAGAACGCTTTTGCCCTAGGATTTTCAAACTTTACATGGATGTTTGGGTCGGCAACAGCAGATGACCCTTATTTATTTTGAGGTCAGTAGGTCAAGGTCACTGTGAACAATTTGGACAATTAGGCTGTCATGGGGACATAATGTTTCACATATTTCTCTTGTTTTAATCTTACTTTGTTGCATAAGTCTTCAAAAAAATTATAGTTGTTGCCTGTGGCATCGAATCTGTCTCAAATTTTACACCTTACCATTCTAAATCAGGCCCTGATCTCCAAAAGCGTCTCAAGAACTAATCTGATCTCAAATTGAGATTTGGTGACATCAGTGTGCGAATTTGAAATAAATCTGAAGAGCAAGCTCTTTAAATTCTACTGTAATAAACTAAGAATAATGCTTTCTATTTGGTATGTAAACTTTGACTCCGGCCTACCAAGGAAATTATCCAAATGACCAAAACAAAATTTTAGATGAGATTAACTCAGATTGAGATGCACAGGGAGATTGGGGCCTGGATCTGTCACAAGAAAAATCTGTCTCAATCAAGATCTGTCTCAATCAAGATCTGTCTTACTTAATGTTGCAATTTGAAAAATTATGTGAAATTGTGTTCAGAATAGCTTTATTCTAAGGTCATTACTTACAGGTGTTTTATTGTCTGTATGTATGTTGTATGGCTGTGTTATAATTGTATATTTTATTAAAAGGCCTTTCGATGTTTATGCACAAACATGTCTTTGTTGTTTTCTACCAATGTATGTTCACATACTATTTATGGACCAGTACTTGATGTAGTTCACTTATTTCTACAGACCTTCTCATTTTGGGTCCTTTAATAAAATCCCATTTGAAATTGTGAAAACATGTAGTTAGCACATCATAAATAGCTCATTAGGAACGTTGTACATTGTACAGGAAGCACTTCACTTCACTACATCGGAACTACATGTTCATTGGTCTTCACTGACAGATGGTGGTACGGGACCAAGCCCAATAATGAGACTGCATGTCCTCAGAAGTTGTGTTGTGGTCAGGTCACCATCTTCATAATTGTCCCAAGCATCAAAGAGTCGTCCATGAATATTTTGATACCTCTTTCTATGATGTCTGGTCAGGAGATGCTCGGACACTAATCTGATCTGAAGGTCTACTATCTAAGCCTCGCTGCGAAGCAAAGGTACAAGAATATAGAACCCCAGATCAGATCTCCCGGCTCTCGTATTGGTACGTCGATGCCATCCTGAAAATATATGGAAAAAAAACTTAAGTATATGAATTACATTAAATAAGTTAAATAAAAGTATAATTACTTAAACATATATAATATCTATATAAACACCACATTTTAGCTATTATCATACTTATAAGATTTTCGAGAGCTTGCATCGC
The DNA here is from genome assembly GCA_963678985.1 of Spisula subtruncata. NCBI lineage: Eukaryota > Metazoa > Mollusca > Bivalvia > Venerida > Mactridae > Spisula > Spisula subtruncata. Next base: position 13,983,977 of record OY787676.1, read on the forward strand.
TTAGTTGTTTTAATAATGAATGTTGAAAAAAGACCAAACATATTTACCTTCAACATCGTTGTTCGTTCGAACAGTCTGCCTGAAGACACTCCAGTGTTCCGGTCTCCAAACCGATCCTTCAATCCAAGTGTTTAAGATGTATGTACACACTCTCAACACACGACCACCAACCTCTTCTGCTTGTTGATGGAGCTGGTCAAAAGCGAGTCTTACATGCTCTGAGGGGAGATACGGAAGGGACATCAATTTCCGTAGAAACTGAAACTTATCCCCCCTGGAGTTGTAGGCGGTAGCCAGACCTTCTTGTTGTATCTTCCTATAAACACTCTGGTTCCAGTGGAAGACACAACCCTTGACAACACATCCTGGGAATGTGTCACGTATAGCTTGCCAAGCAGCTGAAAATATACAAAAAAAATCTGTTATGATAGACCCATACTGAATACGAAATAAAGGCTATGTTAACAGTATAAAATTGCTAATTTCATTATGGTTCAATAGTGTTTATTTACGTCCATATTACTAATATAAGTATCGATTCTACAGAATTTAAGTTATTTATAAAAAATACTTACCAGCTTCAAAATCAACCATAAACCATTCCACTAGAGGATTTACGAGTCTATTCTTGATACAGTTGAATACCTACAATAAAGAGAATAACGTTATAAGTAAACATAGTTATCAAATACATTTTGATTATACATATAGGTAGTAGATAACGCGTAATTTGATACAATAGTTTTTATAGATTATAAAATAGTTACATTGTACTTAATAATTTCATTTAAAATTTTATAATCAGTTAATGCCGAGACCCATTAAATTTTATTAATATCGTTATTATGCTTTTAAAAATAGTTACCAGAATATAATCAACAGTTGTCCTCCGGGACATTAGAACGTACACTAATGGGACTTGCTTCAAGTCCTCGCCCTTCTTCACAAAGGAATGAATTGTTTCTAATTGATAGAAGGGCCTTCTCACTATCTTGAATGTCAAGAATGTCTTGAATGTTAAATTTTTCATAATGTTATTATGACATGACGTCACGTCATAATAAAATTATGAAAAATTTAAAATGGATGTAACTTAAGTATATGAAATTGAAATATATCCTGATGAAGGGCATGGGCCTGAAAATTTGATTTACGAGTCAGTTATTTGTTATACAACGAACATTTCTTTCCTATGAGAGACAATTAATATAATATATAAAACAAAGTAGTTGAGACTGGGGATGGTATTCAATATTGATCTTACTTGACTTGATAATAAGGACAATCAATTAGATCACACCTTGTTAAACTCTTGGTCAGTAATAGGCGATATGATTGGCTATCCTTATCCTCCAATAAAACATATGTAAGATCAATATTGAATACCATCCCTTAACCAAAACATGAGAAGCAAAAACATTGTGACAAGCAACATGATCGATGTAAAATTTAAAAAAATGGATCGAAAACATTCGGTGCTAAAACATTATACTTCAACACACGGAACCCAAAACAAGGTACCGAAAATGATTGTAAAATACTCCAAAACATGACAGAACAAAATAGGAAGTGCAAAAGGGGCAACTGAGCCAGTCTGATGGAAAACATCATTGAACCAAAACAGAGAGCAGGTAAGGTCCATTATTAGTGTACACGCCTTTAGCTTTGAAAGGTCATTTATGTGCTTGTTGTTTGTAACTTTCTGACAATGTTTGAGGTTAACTATCTATAACAAGCAGCAACAAGCATGGAACAAAACACTACCTATTTATAACATGATATAGTCACACTATACAAGTAACTATCTATAACAAGCAGCAACAAGCATGGAACAAAACACTATCTATAACAAGCAGCAACAAGCTTGAAACAAAACACTATCTATAACAAGCAGCAACAAGCATGGAACAAAACACTATCTATTTATAACATGATATAGTCACACTATACAAGTAACTATCTATAACAAGCAGCAACAAGCATGGAACAAAACACTACCTATAACAAGCAGCAACAAGCATGGAACAAAACACTATCTATAACAAGCAGCAACAAGCATGGAACAAAACACTATCTATTTATAACATGATATAGTCACACTATACAAGTAACTATCTATAACAAGCAGCAACAAGCATGGAACAAAACACTACCTATAACAAGCAGCAACAAGCATGGAACAAAACACTATCTATAACAAGCAGCAACAAGCATGGAACAAAACACTATCTATTTATAACATGATATAGTCACACTATACAAGTAACTATCTATAACAAGCAGCAACAAGCATGGAACAAAACACTACCTATAACAAGCAGCAACAAGCATGGAACAAAACACTACCTATAACAAGCAGCAACAAGCATGGAACAAAACACTATCTATAACAAGCAGCAACAAGCATGGAACAAAACACTATCTATTTATAACATGATATAGTCACACTATACAAGTAACTATCTATAACAAGCAGCAACAAGCATGGAACAAAACACTACCTATAACAAGCAGCAACAAGCATGGAACAAAACACTATCTATAACAAGCAGCAACAAGCATGGAACAAAACACTACCTATTTATAACATGATATAGTCACACTATACAAGTAACTATCTATAACAAGCAGCAACAAGCATGGAACAAAACACTACCTATAACAAGCAGCAACAAGCATGGAACAAAACACTATCTATAACAAGCAGCAACAAGCATGGAACAAAACACTATCTATTTATAACATGATATAGTCACACTATACAAGTAACTATCTATAACAAGCAGCAACAAGCATGGAACAAAACACTACCTATAACAAGCAGCAACAAGCATGGAACAAAACACTATCTATAACAAGCAGCAACAAGCATGGAACAAAACACTACCTATTTATAACATGATATAGTCACACTAGAGTCGTACAGGTAACGATCCAGTGCATCAATGTTATCTTCACGTCCTGCAGAACCAAACATGCGATGATGTAGTTGCTATGACGATCATGGTCTTTATTTGCCATTCAGCTTTTTGCTTAAATATGGCATGCTCCTCTATCCTACATTATCAGTGTGGAGTATCACGTGATCAAATGAATAACGTTCGAAGTCGTGCGCAAACGGTGAGGTTTTTTTCTTGATTATAACGATATGTCGGAACACTCGGCAATTACTGATTTCGCCCTATCTTTAGCTGTTTGTAACTGATGCTCCACCAAAGTATTATTATTTGTTTATAACTGCATCGAAAATGTATTGGTCATTTAAACAGCTACAGATAGATCCATATATGTCAGTGGCGGATAATTTTGGCATATAGCGGATCATTTAATGATAAAAGTAACACGCTCTGTGGCACTTGTGGAATTAAGTGTTTTTTCTTGTTTGACTAAGTTAGAAAGTTAAGAAAAGTTTAGAAAATACGTTGTTCACTTCGATTTTGATTTGCGTATAGCGGATCACTTAAAATTGACAAAATATTATTTTCTCCACAAATCAGTGAACTACAGAAGTAAAGTTTGGTATTTTATTCCCTCTAAGGAAGCAACTAATTATTCCAAAAACAAAACGTATTCCTTCCATTGAGTAGTCTTGAGTGATCCGCTATTACCTAATCAACTGTGTAAATTATTCAATGGCGTATAATAACAAATATTATCTTAAAAAACTGACAAAGTAATTAAAGTTAATTATGTTTCCATATAATTCCTTATAACTTGACTACACTGTACTATGAGGCAAAGTTAATACCAGGAGAACTCCGGTCAGTGTACCGTACATAGATATAGCATGTCTATATGTGTCTTAGAGCACCAGTAGAGGTACAGTACCATCCGTATTCCATGTTATTGATTCAAAGAGAGACAATACAAATATTGAAGTATGTCTAAGGGAGATAAATATCGGGTCAAAAACTGCCCAAAAAACTTTGTCCAAATTTCTATTGTTCTCTTCGTCAACTTTTCTGTATATTTTATAACCTCCCTTTGATCGGTCTACTATCAAAGGGAGACTATAAAATATACGAAAAACTTGACCAAAAGAACAATAGAAATTTGGACAAAGTTTTTTGGTCAGTTTTTGACCCGATATTTGTCTCCCTTAGACATACTTCAATATTTGGGTTGTCTCTCTTTGATTTAAAGAGCCTTTCACTTACATTTTATGCTACTAGACCATATCAGGCATATGCATCACATAAAACTACAGCCTTTTGGACATTATTTGTAAATATTCATAAAATTAGATTTGTATTTTATTAAATATAGGTAGCCGATGTGTAACAAAGTTTAGTTAATGATGAACGCTTGATATAATGGTTGTATGTTAATTTAAATAACCTAGCTCTCCATAGCTGCTAGCCTGCTACAACACAAGTCCGGCAGACATCGTGGATCACCGTGCCAACGTCCTACCACTGTACCAGACATTTTGAGTATGGTCCGATGGACATAAACATAAAATTATGTAGGTTGGCCGAATTGGGGGATTGTACCATTTCATGCAATATTTTAGTATATTTGTGTTTGCCTTTTGGAGTGATGTCTGCTTTGAATTTTGACATGCATGCGACCTATTATCTTGATTTTGTCAGAACTATCACATGTATGGAAATATGATTTGAACTTCTGTCAAATTTTCGGTCCGATTAATTGATTTGGGGGTCCAGATTTTACAATCTGTTCCTTCTATATACAGGTTATCTTTTTCAACATCATTGTTCTAAAAATATGACACCATGTTCTGTTTATACCCAAATATCCGCACCTTTTTCACATTCATTATACAGTGTGTCATGTCTTTGCCAATTAGTTTTGGCTATAGTGGAAATGATATAACATCAATTACTCTCTTGCGCATATCACTGTGGCGTTATTTCAACAAATTTGAATTAACAGTTCGCTAACTCGTGTATCTATGGACTGTTATATCAAGCGACGTAGAGAAACGCGCAACGCGTGACAGCGTTTTTTATGTGATATTTTCACTTTGAAATGAAAATAAATGAATGTTCTGTTATTTCTTTGAAACAACTATTGTTATTACAATATTGCTTACAAAAGTACCGTTCTAACGATGTATATAACTCTAATATTTATCCAATGGTTGAATTGAAAATGGTCAATAACTATAAGTGACCACCCGAAATTCATAAAACGTACGAGTTTCGTGCGTAACGTCATAATAATTAAATGTGCTATAAGATCGCAATGTGCCCTGCTCAAGGTTTTATTCAGAAAAATGCAAAGTTGGATGTGGTCGACATTGAATGGTGTTTATTTTTGTCGGAATGAATAAATTAGTTGTTATTGTTATCTGCTGTTGTGGCTTCCCGTATTAATAAATGATCCTTTGTTAATCGTATCCTCTGGCGAATGAAACTGGCAAATTTATTAATGTACACCGAAAAGAATGTAAACAATATGTTTTTGTGATAAACATGACATTGAAGATGAGTACCATCTCGAGTCAGCGAAACAGACGAATAAAAGTGTGTAAATCTGCATATATACTGTGGATGGATTTAATTTTGTCATTGTCTAAGTTAAAGCGTATAAAGTTTTGTTTAAAAATACCATTGTGGGGGCCGAAATTTCAAACAATGCGTTTTTTCTTCATAAATCCCATAATTTTTCTGTGATTTCTCCCTGGATAGTACACGGTTTTACCCAGAATTTTGTGTACTGATACCTCCTTCAAGTTTCTAGAATTCTGAACATGTATACTGACAAATGTATGCTTAGTACCATCTGCATGCAAGGTATTAGGTTGAACGGTGTGCGAATGTCCAGTACAAGGTCATGTATGGCAAGTTTCGTGATGTCTGAAGTCGATTGTTTGCTTCTTTGAAAGTTTATTCAGTGATGTAGCATCCTCAGCAGTTGATTCTGCAATGATTTGTAATATTTACCCAACAAAATCATATACGCGGCTGTACTGGGACGATTTCTGACGTTAGACTACAGCAACCTCTACAGTATTTCCGTTCTCGTTCCACCAGCGTATAGTTTCGTCCAAACAAATATTCTGGGACTTATTAAAGTAAATTATGAATGAACTTTGCAAGTATTTTGTTTTGTTTTGAGCGAATCATGGGGATTCAGCTGCGTACTCGCGTATAGGTAGCTACGCGCCTGTGTTTGGACCTTTACTTGTCAAATGCTAAAGTACTACACTGGAAAGATAATACCATTGACAGTTAAATATTTGTTAGGCCACACATCCGACTCAAGGTAATAATACAGGACATTTTAATGGTTTTGATACATTCATGACGTTCAGACGCTGGCCGATGTCCATTTTCAATCATTTTACCAACCGATGTTGAATAACCTACTAGTAAACAGAACGGACAGAGTCGCACTAAAATGACCACACGTCACAGGAAAACGGTGGCTACTTCAAAAGCAAGCAAACTGAACAGAGCTGGATCTAGGAAAACTGTTATTTGATCGCAATCTTTCGGACATTTTCCCCATTTCGTTGTCCTCACTTATTTCAAATGCATGAACCGAAAAAACATATTTAAATCAAGCTATATACTCTACTTACAACCACCTTCACCATATAAATGAAACTCACGCCCTACATCTTGGCTGTCGATGTTCAAAATGGCCGATTGCTGCGTAACGCAGTAGCTCGTAACAAACAACTAATAAGTAATAACAAATAAGTTATAACAAATAGCTAATAACAAGTGATAAAATATGTCCCTCCAGGGCTTCCGTACTCCAGGCCTGTATTCATAAATCTCTTAAGGGGAAATATTCCTTAGGTTGATATATTTACCTCAGGTTTTATAGAAATTCCCTTAGTTTTTATATGATTTCACCTTTGATATCTGAATAATACTTAATAATGTTTCAGATATCTAAGGTGAAATTATATCAAAACAAAGGGAATTCCTATATAACCTTAGGTAAATCTATCAACCTAAGAAATATTTCCCCTTAGGAGCTTTATGAATACGGGCACAGGGCTTCCGTATGTTGGTCTAAAGTTTTTAGGACAAAAATAATAAGCCATGTGGCACTATGGAATAACAATTGTTTTTTCTTGTTTGGATAAGTCTCTTTGAATTGGCAATTTAGAAATTTGAAATTATGTTCTTGATAAAAAAACCTTCGATTTTGATTTGTGTATATCTGATCACATAGATTGGCAAACTACGATTTTCTCCACAAATCCGTATGGTATTCTCCTTTAATTCCAAAACTAAATAGATTACTTCCACTGAGTAGTCTTAACCCTTGAATAACCCTTGATCCGCTATACCATAAACAACTGTATTTGTATAAGCATGCAAAGATTGTAAAACTAAAATATACTATTATTCGAGTTTTTCATATTGACCTAAACTGTTGTAAATATTTTGCTTTTCGTTGAAGCCTAAATCTTTCTAAAATGCTCTATATGATGTAACAGAAAGACCATATTTTTCAACAAGTTTCCGGGGAAGCATGCGCCCGAACACACCTTGAATTTGGCCTACATTAACTTAAGGCAAGCTACTCCGCTGCATACTAACAAACACAATGCCTTTCCACAAAAACGACATCGGACACACCATGCTGAACGAATCACAATTTTTCCCTCTCGTTATGAAATTTTCTACAATAAAATACCGAAACATATCAAAACATTCACAAATTAACAATTAAAACAAAACATTTCCACCTAAGATTCTTCTCATTGCATTAACAGAATCCAAGACCTTTGGCAATGATGCATGTTTTTTTCTGTTTTCAGCGTAAGAACTTCGCATTTTTCCGGAATTCTCGTATGGTGCATGACTGCATGTTAGTAACGTGGTCTTGGATAGTGTTTTGTGGCCATTGTATGAAAATACCAGGTTCCTGTGCTAAAACATTTTCATACGTTGTTTCTTAACTAATCGTCCTACTCTTCCTAAATCAGTGAAATAATGCATTGTAGATTGTATTGTCTCGGCATAAGATGAGAACTTTGACATGTTTATACGCTCCTTGTTTATGCACCTTGTGACATGTGTCGCTTTATCACTTCTATTTTGGATTTAACCAACTTGGCAAGTATGCCTTAGCCTCTAAATTTTGGGGACATATTGGTGTTTTTCCTGTTGTGGGAAACTAAAAAATTGGGATTTTTGGGAAAACTGCATGATTTTAAAGAAAATTTCCAATTGGGAATGGCCTTTTACAGGCTTCTGTTATATAAGAAGAAAACTCCCTGAGAAAAGTGTGTATTAACATGATTGTGCGAGGGTAAACGTATATATTCAAAACAGAGTATACATAATAGTTCACATAAAGTTCATCTTTAATTTTCCAACACATTTTTATACAAGTTTACATGATAACATCAAACAACTTAATGAAAATTAAAGATGAAAAATAAATAAACATGTTCTATAGAGAATATTTGATGATTTTGGAGTAAAATCGATTTTTTCACCGAGCGATCACAGAAATCAATAATGAATAATTTTCTGTGATCACGAGTGAAATGAAATAAGATCTTTTACCAAAAATTAACAAATTTTCTGTTTATTATTTGCTTCATTTTCTCTTACAAATGGTACAGTGATTGGCTAAATTGGGAAAATACGTTGCAATTAGACCGTCACGATGTGACAATTATGACGTCATAATGATTTGATCAATGCATATTTAGAAACCCGGCGCTGTTGACGTTACGTTTCATTTTCTGGACGATGCTGGAAACAGCTCAAACACAGTGAAAATAACAAAATGATAATTTCACTGTTATTTGTCACTGTTATTTGTCCCTGTTATTTGCACTGAAAATCCCCGTAATCCATTCAAAACAATAAATAATCTTAGTCGTAATATCAAAAATGATATTCCACTTGCTGGGAATGATAAATGATTCATGAAATATATCACAATATTATCTATTGGCGTATATTTCTAACTAGTCCAGTCATTGAAGCTAAAAAATATGGTCAACCTCAAACAAATTGCAAAACAGAGTTTCTTTGCATTTTCATCATCTACAGACTATTATCAACTACAGACAAAACGTCAAATATGCGAGTTCAGTGGGGAAAATACAAAAAAATCGACATGTTTAAGGTCACTTTTGGTAGCAATTTCAGCATTTTCCTTATTTCATACTACATGGGGAATTTTAAGTTTTAATAATTTCCGTGTAAGTCGTTAAATATTTACTAATTGCACCTTAAAGCTTATATTTTCTGAAAGATACAACCTTCTTCTATCGAATACAAATATTGATTTTATCATCAGACAATTTACTTTTCATATATATGCTAGTCTACGTGCTGGTATACTACCCATTCAAATGTCGACAAAATGACTCAAAATAGCACTTGGAAGGGGAAACAAAAGTTTTATTCATTTCTTTAATATTAATCCAATTTGTTCAAAATTTACACATATCATGTGTTGTATATATGTGTGTCTAATGGAAAAAGGATATTTGTTTTTGGACAGTATACAATTATGACAATATACAAAATGTACACGAATATATCGATTCGGGAGAAATAGTGAATGTTCTCTTTGTCTGTTCGTCCACAATTGCATTTGTATTCACAATTTTGACTTTATGATTATGAAACTTGGTCAGAGTGATCATCTGAACAAAATTTAGGCCAAGGTAGAAAATGGATGATCAAGCGTAAAAAACTAGGTCACTATGTCAAATTGTCGCAAAACCTTGTGTAGTCGCTAGAGGTCATAATGTTGAGATTATATTTATGAAACTTGGTCACAATAATAATATCAACAAAATCTAGGTCAAAGTTATAAATTGGGTCATCCGGGGTCAAAAAGTAGGTCGCCAGTTAATATCAAAGGCAAACCTTGCGTGGGTACAAAATTCACAATTTTGGTCTAATATTTATGCAACTTGGTCACAATGCTCATCTCAAAACATCTAAGACAAGTATGTTATTGAATAATTTGGGTCAAAATTAGGTCAATAGGTGAAAATAATTGATGCGACTTTTTGGCGCATGAAGGTTTGTCTTTTATTTGACCTAGTGACCTAGTTTTAACTCATGATAAGTAAATATTGAATTTGACCTACATTTTGTCTTCATGATCCATGTGACATGGTTTCATAAAGATCAGGTAAAAAGGGCGCCTTCTAAAGATTTGTTCTATAATTTGGCCTAGTGACCTAGTTTTTAATTCAGGTTAATCCAATTTTATACATGACCTTGATTTTTGTAAGGTGGTCATTGTGACTAAACTTCACAAGTGTAAGGTCGAAATTGCGACCCCTGGTGACTATATCTTGTTTTTTCTATGTTTTGACCTAGTGACCTAGATTTTGGCTCCGGTTAAATCAAAATTTTATTTTACCTAGATTAGCTTCCGATGATCATTGCTGCCAAGTTTAATAAAAATCAGACCAAAATTGCGACCTCTAAGCACCATGTAAAAATAAGTTACTGGTACAAGTCAAGATTTATTTACATCAAAAGTGACAAATATCGCGAAAACATGTGACAATTCAATATATTTGTAAATAACTCAAAAAGTCCCACGAATATTCAATTAAGACATTTTGTTCATTGCTAAAGATAGCTTTACGCACCATATAAACACAAAATTGTTTGTTTTGCAATTAGTTTGAGGTTAAAAGTTAAAATGACTGGGCTAAACGTTATTACGTTAGTTTTCTAAACATGTTTTTCATTTCATGTTTTATTTACAAACAAATCAATATAGAATCATTGAGATTTAATCAAAGTTAAAAGCTAAATTGAGATCATGTCATTTCTCACGAAGTAGATCTATGCAATTTAACTAGGTACATGCATATTGTTCAGGGGTATTCACAAAGAATTTTAAGTGAAAACTTACATTTTTCTAAAAACCTCAAAATTTTCTGAAACTGTATCAGCTGAACAGGAAAATCAAGATTAACAATTCTTTTAATTTTTAGAAGCATTACGTATTCTTTATTTCACGGGAATATTTCTCAATATTTTAACTTAAGTAAAAAGATTAAAGTTTTCACTTAAGATGCCTTGTTAATACCACCCCAATGGACAGGTATAAGTGTCAGCAAAAGACATGAATGCTTACATAATGTTATAATGCTATATGTAATTTCGATGATTTAAATAATCACACATGACAGATACCATATCAACATGCATTCACAGTCGATCATAAAAATTTAATGTAAACACGTGCACTACTACCTACTAGAACGCTCATGTCCTCTCAAGATCATGTGCTCGTTTACACACAACATACTCCGAAAACATCGAATGCACGTGCTTATGATGGAACATATGGACATATTATTATTATGAATTGAAATCACATCTTTTCTAGAAGTCGCGCGAGATCATGAGGTGATTTTACCAGTCTTGGGCCTCGTTTTGGTTGCACTGTAACTTCCGGTAGATCCGGTTCGGAATAAATATGTCTAGGCACGGAGGGTTTGTGTCCCAGTAACAGCAGTATATTGTCTACGGTATCACAGAGCTGAGTCTCAAAATTATGCATTCGACTGAAACGAAATGATTTGCAGATGATAGGCACATTGTTTCAGTATGTGCAAAAGCCTTACTGTTACACCTGGAATTTACCAAATAAACGATAGTTGCGGTACTCTCAGATAATCTGAAACCACGTGCATGTCATATAATCAAGCTTCAGCCTATACATCTACTAGTATGAAGTATTAGGTTAATTTTGACATTCATTTTCATCGACTGCGAACAAATTTAAGGCAATTTTAGTGATAGCATTTTACTATCTACCCTATATAATTTTGCAAGTAACAATGCTTAAGTAAAAACATGTACAAAATGTCAATGTTTCGTAAGTTATATTTGATATCAGCACACTTTGGGGCATATACAAATGTAAGTTGGTATTTGTACCAAATTAAGTGAATATTAGATCATTTTATTTTATTTCGCAATACTCCTAAACGTGAGACAGTGCCTTTAAGCAGATGATGTAAATCTTATACGGTTTCTTACAAGTGATAAATTCTTAGACTATTATGTTCAAGATATGCTTCACGCGTCTGATCATGTGTATATTGGTGACTTTTAAAATGCGTCAAAATATGTAAATATATATATATAATTATGTTTTGTCCTGCAATAAGGCGACACCTGCTGTCCAGTTAAGGTTAGAAGAGTGACACAGTAATCGACTACACTAATAAATACTTTTACAGGCATCTATTTCAATCGGAAACTAAAATTATTTTAACAAACCTGTTCTACCTGTTCCGACAATGTTTGTGGTAATTTGTGTACACATCGACTACTTCACTCACACAATTTTCTAACTGGACTGTAGACATATTTTCAGTTGCATTTGTATTATAATGATTCTAATTACGTAACTTTAACCCAGTTTTAAATGGTGTTGATAACTTAATGCTCAGTCTCAGAGGCTCCCATGGGAAGACTGGGCATGCCCAACTGTGTCACCTCTATAAATAAAGTCTTTATTTATTTATATATATTTGTATTGATTATGCAAAGAATGTTCAGATGGGCTCAGTACATACTTATATTATATTATACTAATAAAGAAAACCCTACTGTGCCAGATGATCCAGTTTGCTGTCTATATCTTCGAGATGACAATGATGCAATGAGTGATCAGGATTAGCATTATCACTGACATCCATAGAATGATGATGACCATCATTGGTGCACCATGAAGAACGATTTGTACCACCGGAAGTGGAATAATAAACGCTTGAACAATGTCCACCCGATACAGAATGTGCCATGTTGGTACTCACTGGAAATAGACAAATCTTCAAAAATGTATACAGTCATTTTTAACATACATGAACTTTAATCCAGTATCATTTCTACAAGTGTTACAATTTTCAGATACATAAATAGTAATATTGGTAATTGTGAAATCCAACCTGAAAGGAAAGGTTTGATTATAAACTGAAGATTGAGAATGTATTGCAACGGATAAGGGAGCTTGTTTTGTCAAATGTAGAATATCAAAATAATTAAAATAATACACTTGTTATGATGTTCTATCTATTGTAAAGCATTGTCACATATGCAACTGTGTACATCAGGTACGAATTCTTTACTTCTATGACTAAAACAGGAACATATTTATTTTTGTCGGCTTGAAACATCGAGAGGAATTTTTACTAAGAATATACGTTAGAACGCAACTGAATAACTTTATCATGAACTCAAGTACAAACGGTTTAGTATCATCATAAACCATACCAGTTTCAACAGACGTGTGTTGCTTTGGAGACGAACGTCTGTAATAGGCAGAATCCCTTTGTCGACATTTTCTCAGTGTGTCGCCTGAAAACACTTTAATTTATATACCATTGTTAATAAAACATACCATTTCTATGTAAATCCCTTCGAAAATGAAGACCTTTGGTTACAATAACAAATACAGTTAAAACATTTGACATGTATTAATATAGCGAGACCGAACTGAAGACACTGATAAAACGGACAAAGGGAAGAGAGACATGCCTTCGGTGCCTAACAACTTTCCTCAATAAAAGGACAAGGTAGGTAATTAGGCAACATATATTTACTTGATTAAGGTTCTTGTACTTTTGTAGTCAACAAATTAGTATATGTATTAAGGACACATTACTTATAGCATTCTATATATCATATAATATAAATTATTTATTATAGTTAACCGGATCCCTCTGAGTGACATTCCGACATTATGTATCAAAGCTATAACACAAAGCGTTTGGAGTTCTTATCATTTGATTATGGTAAAACAAACACATAAACTCAATAAGTCATCCGTTCTTAAAACAAGATTACAACCATTGGTAAAAAGATATAATCTAGAAAACGGATTGCTAGAATGTTTCATACCTTGAGATGACCTATCTATGAATTCCTTATCAATGTCACTGAACGCTTGTTCCGGTGAAATCTCAATCGCTTGAGACTCTTGTTCCTCCTCTCCCATCTGTGGACCCTGACAGTTTCTACGTCTTCTCATACCTGCACGTGATGAACCACGACCTGTAACACGAACAGCATCACGTGCATGTCACGGTAACAATATCAGGGTGGATGATATACCTCGTGACGTTTGGCTAAGACTACAAGTAAAACTTTGCTAAAACAAACCAGTCGTAAGTATCAAAATCTATTTTTTGACCGAATTAAAAGCAAAATGTTCCACGCTCGAGCCGAGATTGAGCGTTACCAAAAAACCATATATTTTGTTGAAACAGGTCAGTTTTGCCCGAAACCGACTTGACTGCTATCCATTTTTGTTGACAGATTTTAAACTTGCAGTCATAGCATAAAAGTCACGTAGTATGCCCACCCTGGATATGTTTTAAAACTTAGTTTTTAGATTGCAAGAATGTCGGTCCTGGAAGATTCAGGAGTCATTAACAAACTGTGTTTTATAACGGATCTCCTGACCGGTAATTATCAGGTTTCAGTTTATTAGAAGTATCTGTATTCACTTAAAGACCTGTTATAGATTTATGTAGAACCAGGCACACTAGATAACAGAGCCATTGGAAGAACACATTATCCAACCTGTAACAACCTGTCTTAATTTAATAGCCAGCTGCTGTATGCATAAGATGCTCAGATGCTATCAAAGATACAACTCGCTGTTAAGATTACTGGTGTTCTGATGGAATGGTAGGTTAGTACATTTATTGGTTTGAATTCAGTCTTGGGAACACTGGGCTGGTGAATCCGCCTTTAACTCAGACATTGTTGAGAAACGGCTTTAAGTGTGTGTTAAAAGAAAATGGAATGGTTCGACTATTGTTGTAAAATAAAATATTATATTTACTGTCTCCGCCTGACTTCTTTCCTTTTGATTGCATATGTGGACGTTTCTGGCGTATGAACTTCAATGTTTCATCATCTATTTTGGATGTTTTTCTCGTTTCAAATAAAGTTCCCTGAATGATACAAACAAGATTGATGACCTCAACCAATATATATGTAGATAATAACCTTGCAAAAACAGGAACAGATGGACAGGAATGTGTACAAGAAATGATTTTAAATTGTCAACAAAGGATATTTTCTTATGTTGTCTTATTCTTTAAAGTGTACACTCTTAATGCGTACAAGCACCTTAGTCCTATGTTTCATTAATTTGTGTTAAACATGTAGATACAGATTATTCTTGTACGATTTCATAACGGGAATTGATATAAAAATGTAATATACTATTAACACGGCAATAAGGTTTACATGTGCTTTCAATAGCAGTAAATAATACAAGTTGAACTTCGTAGTAAGTCATATAGTTGATACATTTACTGTTGATTTATATGTCATGTCATGTGACCCATAATTAGAAATAAAGATTATCGATCTTATCTTCAGTGATTTGGTTTATACCTGTGATTAATGTAGGAACCTTGTAATATTTAAACAAAACGAAAAAAAAAATCAAACGGTTTACCCTTTTTAAATTGAAAGTCACTTGTATTTTATCCATAAATTCTTGTGAGAACTCTGGATACATGTTTAAAGTCTCTTTCAGCACATGTAGTTCAATTTTGTTGATATCACAATAACTGAGAGCTCGTACAAAGTATACGGACTTCCCGGAACTTGATAGATCAGTCAGATCTCCTCCAAATATGTCATCTTTACCTGAAATATGATCAGCATGTTATTAATGAACCAGTCAGTTGCATCCACGCCCACACAACCGAGGATGCGTGGTGGATAGCCAGGGAAATAACCGTGATGGTACCTTCCAGCTTACCCAGACTGCCGGGGAAATATTGGGTATTTTTTTCTCCGAACCAATACCCTGGGGACAATATTAAAAAGTAAAATTCCCAACCCACACCCCGGATGGGGGCCGTGGATGCAATTGATTAGTGCAAAATTTCCACATTACATATAAATGTAGGCCTACATGTACTATATATAAATTTATAAAGTCAATAACAATGGTTTGCGTAAAGTAACTGGTGGTAAAACAATGACCACTGGGCATTCACTATATCGAATGTAACTTTCATCTGCACGACATACTGTATCGTATTGTTGACTTCAATTCTTCCGCCTGACGTCAAACATGACGTGTTGTGCCGACGTAACTCAAATGTTAGCGCGTTTACCGACTTATGATATTATTTTATTCCACCTACCTAAAATAGCCATGACATTGTTCTCTGTGACGATCTCCAGTGACCCTCGAGCTATAAAATATAACGCTGTGAGTATATCACCCGGGTGTATGAGTGTGTCACCAGGGGGCGCATGTGTTGTCTTAAACTGCATAGATAAGGCACGCAGACATCCTGCAAACATATAATATCACATGATACATCAATACCACGTGCAAACATCAATATGACATCTTTATCACGTATAACATTAATATTGTGGGAACGCAAAAAGGGCTTGATTTTCGGTGCCACAAAACTGCCAAAATTCCTGCCATAAGCAAAAAATGCTTGACAGCATCAAAAGTGAGCTGTGTTCTGGCATTTACATATTACTGGGAATAACGTCAATAATTGTGAAATTTATATGAATCAATTTTAAATGATTGTGTTCTTTATTTATTATAAGAATAATTCTTTTTGATAAATAAATTTTCAACAAAATTGTGGAAAACAAAATATCAATAATAATCAATGTCCAAAATAAAGTATCCATACACATCCAAAACAAATAAATGGCAATAATAGACGAAATGCTCATAACAATAAATTGTTAGAATTCAATAAATTATTCATATTTCACACAAAATATAGACATTATCCATTTTGAAAATGTTCTATAATAACTAAATTCCCGATTATGGACACTTTGCCGACAACGAATGACTGGCTAAGATATAAAAGGCTGTAAGTACTCCATATACTATCCTATACCCGACAAGTTTCATTTATAAATATTTGACACCTGCTTCATGGAACTTAGTTTCTAGACAGTTTTCTTGTTTTCTCAAAAAGGGGTTTGTAGATCTACTTACGACCATCTCAAGCAAAATGTGCCTGTATTATTCACATGATCAAATAAAACATGTTTAAACTACAAATGTGTCCATGGGACACGTGTGTCACCATTGAAGTGTATTAGTAAAACTCTGGTACAATTGACCCAGCAAAAATCTACTACACACGTTAAACTTGTTAATCTGGGAGACTTTTGTGAGGAGTTCAACACACAATAATTGTGTTATGGACAGACGAACGGACGTAGGTACGGACGGACGGACAATAAAAAGGTATGAGAAAATCCGACAGGGAAGGTAGCACTCCACCCAACCAACCTAGCACATAAACCAGAAACACCACGACACAACTACCCTGATCAATGCCCACAGAAACCCATGCCAAAACGGCGACCGAATGAGGCGCAACAACCCCGGGGCGTGACCTAGTTTAAAACACAAGGACAAAGACCTAACGTTATGCTTCCTAAAGAGGCACAACTACGACTTGACCTAGTTAAAATAATGGACAAGGTAGGAATGGGGTGGGAAATAATATGACATATTCCTTGCAACTACATTGAGCAATGCCCACACATAAGCCGAAGAAACAATTAAAGATCCAAGTCCCCGCCGATTAAATGCAGGAAGACCAACATTCACAAAAAAATTATATGACAGTGGTAATGCCGAATGAAACGCAGCCAATACTGTAATACAGTGACAATGATATCTGCCCCCACTTATCAATAAGTAAGAGGGGCACAATAATTTGTACCTGTTGAAGCTTTTTGGAAGGCTGGACAGTTGTTGAGTAAGTTTCTATTAAGATGTAGACATATATCGGCTTGTAGACACTCTGGAAACCCCTTTAAAACCTGAAATCATAGAATCATCGTACATACGTGATCAATATGGCATTGGAATATCAAATATTCGCACAGAAATGATAGTAAATGGCGTGAAACTGGGCGAATCGGTTTCATCTTTTTGACATTGGTCAAAATATATATTATATTACATGTCGAAGCAATGCACATGTCGGCGTTAGGTCGTCAAAATCGGGTTTTGTACGGTTGAGGCTAGGATCTTCATTCTTTATGTTACAAACAAAATGTAATTCAATCGTTAACAAACAATATAATTAAATATTTATGTTATTTAGTAGATGATTCCATATCGAATTTTAGGTCAGTATGTCGAAAGGGAAAGGGTGTCTTGACAAACATCTCTTGAATCAGTAAAAAATCACAATTAAGCCTAACAATCCATGGCCGAACTGTTATGAATAAGAAAATATTCGGGTCAAGACACCCTTTCCCTTTCGACATACTGACCTAAAGGTCGATATGGAATCATCTACCTAATAACATTAATATTTTATTACATTGTTTGTGTCACGATTGAATTACATTTTTTTAACTTAACATACTAATGGAAAGACTGCTGATCACCCCCATGTAGTGAGAAAGTCAATAAATGAGCAGTGCTTGTTGCATACGAGTGAAGCCTGGTTATATATATATATGGCCATTTGATGACAGACTTTGTGTGATATACTGCAACATTAACAAGATGAAAGGCTGTACATTCATGTCAAATATGTCCCAAATTGATCATTAAATAATACAATATGACCATTACGTATGGTATACCATGTAGAGAAAGCGTATGCATGTATTCACTGATTGTTAGAGCATTGCCCGTAAGTTCTTTTGTACTGTCCATCTTTTGTTGTAATCAATTGACCACAACCGTGTATGACAGGGTTCTGCACTTTCTTAATTTCCCAGTTGGCCTGTAATGAACCATTGTTTGGTGCTCTGTTGATCAACCTGCTTGCCTGACACAATTTCTCGTCGTCCCACCGCCTATTGAGCAACTTACAAAACATGGTCTCCATATTGTCAAAGTACATGTAACTTATAACATGTATAGTGTTTCGTTTTATTATAATTAATGACAGTATTTTATTCCA
The DNA here is from genome assembly GCA_963678985.1 of Spisula subtruncata. NCBI lineage: Eukaryota > Metazoa > Mollusca > Bivalvia > Venerida > Mactridae > Spisula > Spisula subtruncata. The sequence continues at coordinate 14,002,857 of OY787676.1, forward strand.
CAATGCCCCAATCAGTTTAAAGGCTCTCTTTAAAAAGCAATTCACTGACTTAGAAAGAGACGGATAAGATACATATTTAAAATTTGCATTTCAATGCGCCTCTTATGAGCCTATTTTCATGTTAAACGGAACTTGGCATTTTGACCAAACTGAAGTTATACCGTAAGTAAAGAGTAATTTTCGGACATTTTATTTTGTTTTCTCATAATATCGAGTTTGTACTAACGACCTTCTAAGCCGTCGATATGTCTAGTGCAATTTGCAATGGTGCATCTGACCACTATCTCGTGACCGACGATATTTCGTGGGCTGTCCTCCGTGAATGTCATTGTTGAAGTACCAGAGTGTAATGACCGGCATAGCTTGTTAAGGATACATTGTGCTGTTTCCGCAAACATAGAATTTGTTCTAACTTATATGAACACTATATCATGGTAGAAATAAGCAAAAGACAAACGAAACGTATGTCGCCACGCTACTTAGGGTATAATATGTCCTCAATTCTATATTTTCTTCAAATGGGTATCGCTCTTGAACAAGCACTTCTATGATTTTTTCTATTTTCTAAATAAACATGGTATTGTTTGTTTCCTTAAACAAAGTTAGAACACATTCTATTATTGAGACATGTTTTATGTGAAACTACAAGCGCTGCGCGTACACACTTTGCATCAATTATACTAATTTAGTACCAAATCAATACATAAAATGCCAACGAGCAATCGACAAAATGGTTAAAACATGTGTCGAAATAACGGGGAAACCTAACACTATAACGTAAAGCATGTTATGTCTCTACAATCGGCGACTATAAATCACAATCAGAAGCCTCGCATTGACAAATAAAACGCAATGCTGGCTAAATATAACGCTTAATTTGTGAATGCTTTTAACACATCGGAAGCTGCATTTAACACGCGGATTATATTTTACAATTATAGTAACAATATGCATGCAGTACTTGGATCAACATGATCCACGCAACATGCAATATAACAATATTAGACGTAATCTCAAATCGTGTGGCAGGTTGTAGTGAAATTAGGTAAAATGATCGCGATTTGTAATATTCTGGGTGTCCTAAGATACACCGTAAAGTTAAGGACATAGTGTACTTCGACATTATACTATTTTGTACGCATATAATGTGGAACAAAACATACATGTATTATGTTCTATATAATATGTGACACGTTTCTGGCTCCACAGATATAGTGCGGTCGCTATGTTTATTGTGGTATATAATTTATGCTGGTAATTTGATGGCACAAGTTATAACAACCGACCTCTTTCTTACACGCGAACGAAATTGTAACTTTGATAGAAAAGTTAAATACGTTAAATGCGTCATCAAGCTGCGTGCATGCAATTTCCTTTAATAATTTCATAATGTCGTTCAGTAAACGCCGGAAATAACTGTAGACATTTTAGATGAGGGAATTATGTGTCATCATCAGAAATTGTTAAATGGCACGTGCTCTATCGACGTCATGCTATTACAATTAATGGCGATTCATTTCATACACTAAATCACGTTAACAATAGGATTGACCAACGAAATCGGAAGTATAATCGGTAGTATCATATAGTTAATTAAGATATTGTTTACAATAAATGTGTTCGAGTCCATTAATATAATATACAATATCACGGAATCCATTAAGAAATGGACTTTAGGCATTCCAGGTTTTACAACAGACGACATTTATGTCTGTATAATTTGTTCCATTCGGACTCATTTGAACTGGTTTATTTCGCATATTCCAGCACTAGATACGCCTTTATTGGTTGTGGTTAAGGGTACATGGTTCTGTTTGCGTAATAATATAATTTGTTCTAACTTATATACACACTGTATCATGTTCGAAATGTATGTCACCACACTTCTTTATGTATAACATGTCCTTAAGTCTATATTTTCTTCAAATTGGTATTGTTCTTGTATAAGAACATTAACTTATAGGAGTTTTCTAACAAAACATGATATTGTTTGTTTGCATTAACAAAGTTTGAACACATTCTATTAGTCAGATATGTTGTACTTGAAACTACAGGCGCTGTGCGTACACACTTTGTATCAATTAAACTCATTTAGTACCTAATCATTACACAAAGTGCCAACGAGCCATTGACAAAAAGGTACAAACATGCGTCGAAACAACGGGGCAAACTCAACACTATAACCTGAAGCATGTTATGTCTCTACAATCCTTGATCAGTAGCCTCGCTTTGAAAAATAAAACACAATGCTGGCGGAATGTAACGCTTAATTAGTGAATGCTTTTAACACAACGGGAGCTGCATTTAACACGCGGATTACATTGTACAATAGTAACAATATGCATGTAATAAAGTGATCAACATTGTCCACGAAGCGTGCAATATTACAGTTACTGTACTATCTTCTATAAAACTAGTTTCATTTGTGATCGTATTTTGTTTGTGTTAGTAGTCCGATTCCATTAATCTGTGAATGTATACTAAACGTTTCGCCATTTTGAATATAACGTGTACAACATGTATAACTATCAGGCGACATATCGGGGGCTATCAATACACCTGTAATTCCTGGAAGAAACGGTGGAACGCCTTGATGTTTTTTTGATATTATGGCGCGTAGTATATTAATATTTTTTATAACACTGTAAACAGATTCTTGAAGATTTTGTTTTGGAAAGGGCAATTCGCTAAATGATCAGAAAGTAGGGACGGTCGATTTCAAATTAGCAGATTAACGTGAACTGATATTTAATGGATGCAATCTCAAATCGTGCGATATTTTGCGGTGTAACTAGGTAAAACGATTGCGATAGGATACGCAGTAATGTGTTTTTAGTCATTTAAATATTTTGTACGCATATACGTAATATGGAACAATAAGTACATGTATTATGTTCTATTTTATATGTAACACTTTTCTCCACAGATAGCGCGGCCGCTTTGTACTTGTATATACATTATGGTGGTAATTTGATGACACAAGTTAATAGATCACTTTTCTGCTAGTGAATTCTGTTATAACAGCCGACCGCTTTCTTACACACAAACGGAATTGTAACTTTGATAGAAATGTTAAAGACGTCTTATTCGTCATCAAGCAGCGCGCATGCGATTTCCTTTAATATTTCCATAATACCGTTTACTAAACGCCGGAAATAACTGTAGACATTTTATACGAAGGAATTATGTGTCATCATCAGAAATTGTTATCCGTCACGTGATCTTTCAACGTCATGATATTACCATTAATGTCGATTCATTCCATACACCAAACCATGATACATTCGATGGACTGACCAACGTTTACGACAGTATTATATAGTTACTAGTAATTAAGATGTTGATTACACTAAATGTGTTATACTAGATTAATATACTATACAATATGAGGGAGTCCATTAAGAAATGGACATTGGATTTTCCAGATTTTACCACAGACGACACTAATTTTATGTATGCATTTTGATCCATTTGAACTGGTTTATTTTGCAATAAACAGAGTGAAATACGACTTGTTGCCGCACTATATACGCCTTTATAGAACGTGGTTAAGGGTGCATGTTGTTGTTTCCGTAATAATATAATTTGTTCTAACTGATATACACAATGTTTCATGTTTGAAATATACAAAATACAATCTCAGCGTATGTCACCACACTTCTTTATGTATAATGTGTCCTCAAGTCTATATTTTCTTCATATCTTCTGAACAAGCTCAATAACTCATAGGATTCTTTTTCCATTTCCTAACTAAACATGGTATTGTTTGTTCACATAAACAAAGTTTGAACAAATTCTATTACTTAGAAACGTTTACATGAAACTAAAGGCGCCGCGCTACACACTTTGCATCAATAAATACCAAATCATTACACAAAATGCGAACGAGGAATGACAAAAAGGTAAAAACATGCGTCAAAACGGGAAAAGATTTACACTATAACCTGAAGCATGTTATGTCTCTACAATCCTTGACTATAAATCACAATCAGAAGCCTCACTTTTACAAATAAAATACGATGCTGGCTAAATGTAACGCTTAATTTGTGAATGCTTTTAACACATCGGAAACTGAAATAAACACGCGGATTATATTTTGCAATAGTGGCAATATGCTGTAACACTGGGATCAACATTATCCACGAAGCGTGCAATGTTACACGTACTATCTATAAAACTGGCCCCATTTGTGATCGTATTTTGTTTTCACGAGTTAGCACAGGCCTAAGAAATCATATTACAAACTATCGTTTTTACTTCCCCAATTTTTCATCTATTCAATATAGTAAAATAAGAATTGGAGTACAAATTTGGGGCTGTAAGACTCTGTTTTTGTGATGTAGTTTGTTAGTCCTGTGCTGTCAATAATTCTAATCGATTCCATTAACCTCCGAATGTTTCCTACCAAAACGTATGGGAAATTTGAATATAGCATACATAACTATCAGACGATATATCAGGGTCTATCAACGCACTTGGGTTTCCTGGAAGAAACAGAAGAACGCCGCCACATGTTCTGCTTTTATTGCGCGAAGTATAATGTAGGCTTACATTTATTACATTTCCTAAAATGTTTCTTGGATGTTTGGTTTTGGAAATGTAGGTTTGCATTTAGGAGGTAGTATACTAGTATAGTAAGTTTAATTTTAAGTTTAACTTGAAATGATATTTAATTGATGCAATTTTCAAATTCGTGGACAAGCTGTCGTGAAACTAGGTAAAATGATCGCGATATTTAATATTCTGGGTGTCGCATTTAAGTTAAGGACATAGTGTTCTTTGACACTATTATAGTTTGTACGCATATAATGTGAAACAAAACATATATGTATTATGTTCTATATAGTATGTCACAATCTTCTGTCTTCATAGATATCGCGGTCACTATGTATTTGAATATAAAATATGGTGGTAATTTGATGACACAAGATAATAGTCCACATTTCTATACATGAATTAAGTTATATAAGTCGACCGTTTTCTTACACGCGAACGAAATTGTAACTTTGATAGCAAAGTTAAAGACGTCAAATGCGCCACCAAACCGCGCGCATGCGATGTCCTTTAATAATTCCATTAGGCCGTTCAGTAAACACCGGAAATAACTGTGGACATTTTATACGAAGGAATTATGTGTCATCATCAGAAATTGTAAACCGTCATGTGATCTATTCACATCATGCTATTGCCATTAATGTCGATACATTTCATACTAAAATCATGATAGCAATTCAATGGGTTGACCATAGTATCACAAAGTTAATTAAGATATTGTTTACAATTAGTGTGTTCTAGTCCATTATTATACTATATAATATCAAAGAACCTATTAAGAATGGATTTTAGACATTCCAGGTTATACCACAGTAATGTCTGTATGATTTGTTCCATTTTGATTCTTTCGAATTGGTTCATAATGCATTTGACAGAGTGAAATATTGTTGCAGCACTAGAAACGCCTTAATTGGTTGTGGTTAAGGGTGCATGGTTCTGTTTCGTAATACTAGAATTTGTTCTAACTTATATGAACAATTTATCGTGTTCGAAATATATAAAAGACAAATGCAACGTATGTCACCACGCTTTGTTATTCTATTTTCTAACTAAACATTGTATTGTTTGTTTTCATTAACAAGTTTTAAAAAATTCTATAACTCAGAAAAGTTTACGTGAAACTACAGGAGCTGCGCTACACACTTTGTATCAATTAGACTCATTTAGTACCAAATCATTACACAAAATGCGAACGAGCAATTAACAAAAGGTACAAAATATGCATCGAAACAACGGGACTAACTAAATACTATAACCTGAAGCATGTTATGCCTCTACAATCGGCGACTATAAATCACAATCAGAATCCTCGGTTTGACAATTAAAATACAATGCTGACTAAATGTTACACTTAATTTGTGAATGCTTTTAACTCATCGGAAGCTGTATTTAACACGCGGATTATATTGTACAATAGTAACATTATGCATGTAATACTGGGATGAACGTTTTCCACGAAGCGTGTAATGTTACTCGTTCTATCTATACCACTTATTTGTGATCGTATTTTGTTTGCGTTAGTAATCGTAATCGATTCTATTATCTGCGAATGTATAGCAAGAAGTATGAAAAATTTCGATATAACATTGAATGTATAACTATGAGACGATATATCAGGGTCTAGTAATACTCCTTGGACTACATGAAGGAAGTGAAGAACTCCACGATGAGTTTTTGTGGTTCTATGGCGCGCAGTTCAGTGTATGGCTGTTCATGTATGCCTACTGCAGAATTATAACATCACCACGAACCGACTATCGTACGGCATCATTTCACTTGGATAGCCTGGTCGTGGTTCTCGTAGTCACTATAAACCGATTATCGTATGTCGGTATTAAAATGTTCTTGGGATGTTTGGTTTTGGAAAGGGCACCTTGCTAATTGACAAGCAAGTACGGAAGATAGATCAATTTGGCAGTGTCACTGAAGGATAAAGAATAACCAACCATAGCACGCCATATTAACCTTTTTGTCAGTGACAGGCGATATGATTGGCTATCTTTATCTCCAACTGAATTAGATCAACATGGAATATCGATCGTGGTGTCCTTAGATAGGCAAATTGTGGGACCCACATGAAGTGTACTTATATATTTTATAATATCGTGTACACATATAATGTGAAACAATACATACATGTATAATTCTCTATATTAGATATCAACCTTTTCTGTCTCTTTTGGCATAAACATTATGCTGGGAATTTGATGACACAAGTTAATAGACCACTTTTCTGCGCGTTAATTGAGTTATAAAAACCGACCGATTTCTTACATAGGAGCGAAATAAATTGGAACTTTGATAGAAAAGTTAAAGACGTTGAATTCGCCACCAAGCAGCGCGCATGCGATTTCCTTGAATAATTCCATAATACCCTTCAGTAAACGCCGGAAATAACTGTAGACATTGTATAGAAAGGAATTATGTGTCATCATCATAAATTGTTAACCGTCACATGATATATCGACGTCACGCTATTACTGATAATGTCGAATCATTTTATTCACTATATCACGAAAACAATATGATTGACCAAGGTAGTATATGTAGTTAATTAAGATAGTGTTTACAATAAATATGTTCTCCTCCATTTATATAATATACAATATCACGGAACCCATTAAGAAATGGACTTTAGACATTCCAGATTTTACCACAGACGCAATTATATCTTAATGGTTTGTTCTATTGAAATGCACTTGAAGTTTATGTGCATGGTGCTGTTTCCGTACTAATAAATTCGTGAATTGAGTTATAAAAAAACGATTTCTTATTACACGAAGGCGAAATTGGAACTTTGGTAGAAAAGTTAAAGACGTAAAATTCGCCACCAAGCAGCGGCATGCGATTTCCTTTTAATAATTTCATAATGCCGTTCAGTAAACGCCGGAAATGACTGTAGATATTTAATACGCGGGAATTATGTGTCATCATCAGAAATTGTGAACTGTCACGTGCTCTATCGACGTCATGCTATTACCATTAATGTGGATTCATTTTATACACCAAACCTTGATAACAATTTGATTGACCAGCATTAACGGTAGTATCATATATGGTATTATTTACAATAAATGTATTCTAGTCTATTTATATAATATACAATATCACGGAAACCATTAAGAAATGGACTTTAGACATTCCAGGTTTTACCACAGACGACATTTATATTCGTATGATTTGTTCCATTTTGATTCATTTGAACTGGTTTATTTAGCATTCAAATGATTACTCAACATTGTGAAACATTGTGGTAGCACTAGAAACGCCCTTATATACTACTAGTATGTGTGCATATTCATAGAATAATTTGGTTGCTAAGTAATTCCTTTTAAAATTAGTAAAAACAAGCCAATGTCTTTGTCTGTTATTTTAATGTATAATGTCTTTGTTCTTAGTTAATTTCATCGAAACAAAATGACAACAGCACCTCGGACAATGAAGGAAGCCCCCAACAGACAAGCACAAAAAACAAACCATGACCTTTATACAACTTAATGAGCAAATAAACTCAATCGCAAAAAGTTGACAAAAGGCTGAAATACCTATTTTCATTTACTGTTAAGTTAAATTACCCAGTTTTAGTCTAAAAAGCTGAATGAACTAGTTATAATTTTTTATATACAACATGGATACTTTCCTGAAACCCTTGCTGATATGTTATTTAAGAAATGGAATTCTAATTGCATAGAAAACCTTTCTAAATTAGAAATATGATGTAACCTTTATGTACAAGCAGTACCACGCAGTCGATTCTTCTTGTATGTAGAAAATAATTCATGTTAATGAAAATAAACGACATAAGCGTCGGGAGGCCAAACACACAATGCTTTATATAGACAAAGAATGTGGTAGGGTTAAATATAATAATATCAAACAAGACACCTTGTTCAAGAACACACGCATACGTTTTACAAGATTATAAACATTTTCGTAAGATGGAAACTTTGTCGCGAACGTACATGATACTAGTGATCAACGATGGCAGCAAAACACGAAAGGCACCAAAAAGAACACAAACAAGAAAAATCATTAACTACCACTATAAATCAATCGCAAATGACTAATAAATTAATGACACCGGTCAAATACAAAACTACTACAAACTACTCCGACGCCTTTTCACCGTAAGGCTTAAGTAGTACAATATATTAATCGGTTCACACACAGAAGTGATATTCAATTTTTATCTTAGTTAATTGGAAGAAAATGATAACCAATCATTTCGCATGTTATTGACCATGAATTTAATATGGTGTGATCTGATCGATTGCCCTTACATGTATCATTAGGTCTAGTTAGATCAATATTGGATGCCACCTCTGGGGTCCGTTACGTAGCGCTTACCTCGGGAGGTAGCACATGTCTTCTATATTAAATCGAACGGGTGGTAACTGAATGAAGGCGCTCGGTAGCGCTTTGCGTAGGTTACGGATCCATGGTATACTTACAGTATTCATGTCTATCCCATTAGTATACGACCATGTATGTTGAAAGGATTCCTGTAATCTGTTCGCGAGATTTTTGGGTAGATGATGAAAGTTGATAAATTCTTTGATACCCAACATCTTCTCGTGGTATTCATCCGAACCTTGATATACTCTCATCATGATCGACGATACGTTACCAAATATAGCAGCACTTAGTAGAGCTAAATATAGTAAGAAATAATGTTGGAAAACTATAGTAACATTAGTAGGAATATAAATCGCTGGCGAAGAATGAGAAGGTCGTACATGTAAGTACAAAATCGATATCTTGAGAAAACAAGACAAAACTATCCACAAATACTGTTTACTTATTGTACAGCAAGCTGATTCAACTTCAACTCCAATTTGCATGACAATTGGCGCATACGAAGGGCCTTGTGGTGTTAATTTCTAATACGAGAGGTGCCCCACTTATACATTTGAACAATATTGAATGTCAAATAGTTCGATGCTTATTATATATATACAAAATATTTCTATATCATCGTGCAAAATAACGTGTTATGAAACACATACAACTATTGATTATTACTTTATTTCTTAGTTTGCACTCAAATCTACAATTTTGTAGGGGGTATGGTATTTGGCTTTTTGAAGACCGAATAATCCGATCGATGCTGTTTGCATTTCCCGCCTGTAATAAACGCAGCAATATTTCATAGACTAAAGGGTTTATGGGTTTATGTTCATTAGACGTTGGCCTTTACTAATATTGCGTAATATACTTCAAATGTGTGTTCTTAAGGTACAGAATGGTGTTTTTGTGGAGGGAGTTGAAGCTCCGTGTTGACAAAACACCATGCTTCCCATATGGTCTCCAGGAAAGTTGTTTTGCAAACATTTTGACCAAATATGGTTTGGAACCTAATGTACACAGCAATGCGCATTCACCTTTGACTTTTTAGTTAAACATATGTGTTCCATTAAGCCAGTATAGCAAACAACAGCATACGTCATGCAAACGTTCGGAAACATGTGAAGCTTAACGAATGTCAACTTATTGGTAGCCTTATCAACATGTATCATATAGAAGGCTGTCCGTTCATGGTATATTTCTCAACGATAAAGCATTGCCTCTACAGAGGTGACAAAGTTGTGGCATTTACGGAGCCGTTGAAGTATACACAGCGTTAAAGACATTTGTCTCCCTTATGTTGTTGTTGTGGTATTGAGCAGGTAAACACCAATTTTATCCCGAGTTCGGTATGTATAATTTTCTAAATGAACAAATCGAAAGTTCCAATGGGTACTCCTAACGTCGCTATTTTGGTTTTTGAAAATGCCTTACTTATCAAATAACCAAAGTTGAAGATTTCGGTAGGTATCATCGCTTATTGTCAGTTTTTAATATTTTGCGTAATTTCGTAAAAAACAGCAACAAAGCGCAAAACATCCTTCCTGTGACAAAAATTGCATATTTTCTTCACAAAATGGATTATCCATGCTCAACCAACACATTTGAAGTGCTTTTATGGCAGTGGCTGACCTTCAAAACGCAAAACACCATACCCTCTACAAAAGTGTTGTTTTTGGTTCATTCTCCTAATCAAACAAACCAAACAGTTAGTGTTAATGTTACCTAACACATAGGTTTACACAGTTCAAAAGAAATATTTGATTTATACCATATTTTTATGAAAATATGTCATGTTCAACACTGTTCAAATATAAGTGGGGCATCTCTCGTATGTATCAGTGTTATAAGGTCTTAGTAGTTACGACTTCTCACTCAAAGCCAGAGAAATAGTAATCGCCATTGTGAACCGATAAGAGATATAAATAGTAGCACGATTTGTAAAGATTGATGGGGCACAGCCGAGTTATATTCTCAGCTGACGTAAACTTGTATGTATCTAATCTATTTTAATAATCAACGAAATACAAAACTTCTAGATACTTACACCCTAGCATCATGGCAAATATGGAGAATATCTTCTCTGCATTAGTATTAGGTGACACATTACCAAATCCGATAGATGTAAGTGAGGTGAAGGTGAAATATAAAGCTGTAATATAGTATGTCTTGATGCTTGGTCCACTGTCCGTAACGTTAGCTACATATGGTTCATTTATGTTGTCTGCTAACGTATCTAGCCAACCTACAAATATAAAGTTATTGAGCAGTATACTGCTAGTACATATGATGAATTGATGTTTGGTCCACTGTTCGTAACGTAAGAGTACCCCACCAATATGTAAGCATAAAATATTAACTAGAAAGGACTTTCCAACAAAGATACATATAACTCGTGGCACTATTCATGTGAAATTGTAATATAATCCGACCAACGGTTAATAAGGGAAGCAAGCACAAAAATCATCCTGACGGGCAACACGAAATAATGGAACCCTTTTGTAGATACAGAAGAAACGTTTATACATAAACATAGCATTATAAAGTGTGAATGCACAAGGATAACCCTTTACTTATACAAAGCGGAAATTAAAAACAATAGTCTGAACGACTATTGTTTTCCTCACAAGTTATGTCAGTGAGATGCATTTCAATAGACAAGGACAATAGCAGAACATGGGAAACATAAGGGATTGAAGGCTTGTACGTGTAAAAAGAAGAGTAATTTACCGAAACAAAAATATCACAAATATACGTAACTGTGTTGGCGCTTTTAGATGTTGCCCTTGTGGCTTTCATGAGAAACCGTAAAATGTTCTTTATTGAATAATGCCGAAAACATATCAAACAACCTATACCCCTTCACTTAATATCTATCCCATAATCACATCGTAATTTAATAACCATATTCTATGCAAGGTTTCATATACAGACACGTTTCATGTTTACATTTAATCTCGAAGCCATTTATAATTTAATCACATGGTGCCATATAAATGAAGGAAATGTAAACCAGGATTTAGCATCTATAGGAATACTGTATATAGCAAAATATGTACAAAAAAGATTTTTTTATCAAAATATTCATTTCATTTCTCTCTCAGGCAACCCTAAAAGAAAATAGCTGATTGGATTATCTCCTCTGAGAATAAAAACTGATCGGACTGCTTCGTGAGAAAATTAGCGTTTTGGAACCCTTTAAAGTATTTCTTGGTCGACGCTTGGTATATACCGAATGCCTACGAGTTACTTACCGATTGCATCCTGTAAATGCGACCTTTCCCAGTACGCTATAGCGTAGAAACCACATGCCAACCAATGACCGACCAGCGAGAATGTTACCATAAGCAACAAGAGAACGGCGGCACCATATTCGGCAAATTGTTCAATCCTTCGTATCACTCTTAAAAGACGTAGTAGTCGAGCTGTCTTCAATATGCCAGCAATTGTCATCGTCTGCAACAGAAAGAGGTCGGTTACCGTTTAAGAACGCTTTGTTAAAACAACATTTTTATATCATTAGTATAGGCATCCATGAAGTAAAATGATTCGCTGAGAATTAAGTTCCAACAAGTAAAGTCTTTTGTCTCAATTGTACACAACCTTAGTTTTTCATCGAATGAAAGACGTTTTGTCGCACTTTTGTACCATTCAGCACTTTGTCGTCTGTGATGATCGGTCATCAATTGTATTCTACTGGATGACTATTTATAGGCAAATGATAGCAGTTTTTCTGCGTAATGCCAGTGATTAATTCTGTTCTTTTTACATCAAACAAACGATAATTTGAGATTAACAAGATATCATCATCATCATTCTATGTCGTGTTTGTAAACAGTCGACCGGAAAGGCAAGTCGTCTGCCAAACAGATAGTATGATATATGTCTACAAAGTAGTTTCCTGTAGTCATGAAATTACTTTGTCAGCAGACAGAAAATATGTGATTTGTCGCCTGCTACAGTATGTCAATAACGGATTCATGGCGTGCACATGTAGGGGGCGACGACGACAAGTTGTTGTTTTAGAAGCAAGGTGTTTCATGCACTAGCCGGTTCATTTTAATACGCGTAATGCGATTTGATATTTGATATGTCATCTTAAATTCAATTCTGTACTGAGAAACAAATAAAAAGTTGTTTATGTTAAATGTATGTAATAGAATAACATTATAACGATTTTTGGCGTTCTTGTATGACGTCACGACGTCATCCAACGTAAAAAAACCTGTCACGTTTCAATCATCCTAGGGATCCGAAACCACAAACTTTGATTAACTTGTTCTTTAGCCGATTAGAATAGTCAGTTTTGACTTAATTTTCTTGATAAATAACCACTGACCTGTCAGTTAATGAAAGATTTGACCAATTTAGTTATTTCATGTCACTGCACATGAGGTCTACCATACCGATATTAGCGTCATATGGCTTCCAGACAAAACTTGTTTAATTTAAGGTCACCTCCCTTCGCTTTCAAAGATGTTCCATTCGAATTACTATTTGAAGCGACTTATTTAACCTCTAAAAGCCATTGACCAGCGTGTGTACTGTTACTGACAAGGGTGATGCACTATTCCGCCGGACAACAAAGTGTTGTTTGCATAATTGCAAGTTGCTACTCCTTGGGTAAGAAGCACAATGTAGCAGACGACAAATCACACAACTTCGGTCGGCAGACAACGTTATTCCATGACTACAGGAAACTACTTTGTAGACATATATCATACTATCTATTTGACAGACGACTTCGTTGTCCGGTCGACTGTTTACACACACGACATAGAACGATGATGATATCTTGTTAATCTCAAATTATCGTCTGTCTGATGTAAAATTAATTACTGTCCTAGCTCAGACGGATTGCTGGCATTTTTCTAGTAAATGATCTATGCGACGATGAAAATAAAGTTGTTGCCAAACACAAACGACATTCGCGAAATATTGTATAGCAATAGTTCTAAAGTAAAGACAACAAGCGATCAACAGTGTAGAGACAGTGTAAAGCTTAATACGGAGTAACTAAGTTACTATCACCGCTCTTGCGCACATGCCACTAAATGGGACAATTTCGTGTGAATTCATTGTTATCGCCGGTTTTTTGTACAATGTATAAAGCCTTTGTTTTCATTTACTGATTTTTACGTCAAAACAAACGGTCTTTGGTATAGGTTATGTACAAGAAGAGATATACCTGTTGCCAATAGTAACGGAACTATTTTCATTCTTATGAAATAACTCTTGGATGATAAGACAAAACAAACCAGTATTATTTTAATGACAAAAGAGTAAGTGGTGTTGAATGCAGCGTTATGTTGAAATGACTTATTTCACGTTGTCAATTTGTGATAGCACGCACTCATATCTCTGAACGCGCTATGAATATTAATACCCAATAATCCGGGACACAATCTCAAAATTACAGATATTTTGAACAATGATGAATAAAAACCGGGAAACTTTTATAATCACCAGAACAGACAATCAAATGGAAAGGCGGCCAATAAAGCCGCATGTAATAATGAACATTCTATGCTTGGATGGCTCATAAATCTATCGATATATAACATGTTTTACCAGGCTATAACACCAGAACATCATAAAAACATGAGGCTTTATCACGGTGTGCGATATTTTATTGCGCCGACAAATTATCCACATGAATACATTCATACTAAATCCCTTATATCATTTTGAGTATCATATCAACATCACTGTCGCTTTCGTTTACAATAATATAAGTGACAACGTAGTGGGATAAATGTTGTAATATTGAAACATGTGAAAGGTACGCTGATAGAGTTTGTTGTTGCACCAACTGACAAGTTGAGGGGCCATGAAAAACAAATACATTTTAAGATATAGCATGAGTGTTGAAATAATATATTTTAGTCAAGAATATTGTACAAACTGTTGAATGTACTCCTGACTATAGAACCTTGTAATGCACGCATTCATCACATATTTTATTAGAACTAATTTTAGCAATAAAATTGACCGACATTCTACAAGATAACAAACCAAATCTCGTATAATACGATGTAATTTTTCCGATAAAACCTTGTTTCAAATGGTCATAACACGATTATTTTTTATGAAGGCGTTAGCAATCTTGATTTCCTGTTTTTATTCTTAGAAATGTTTCCATCGCCGAACTTTGTTTCCTTAACAAACGTCGTTAGCTTAAATTAAGATCGTGTTCCCTTTTTACCCTGACTTTATTACTAATGTTCAGATCTCGTTGATTTGTCAATTGTTTTTATTCAACAATAAGCCTTGACATGGTTACCGATTGTTGACAGCTTCTCTATTAAATATTGCTTAAAGCACCTTATAGAATCTAATAGAAGAAAAACAGCAGATATGCTCCGTGTCCTTGCATGCACAGATAAAAATTCTCATTTGATTAAACCTTGAGATTATATGGCGCGCGCTAAAACATGTTTAATTGTAATGTAACATTATTTTTTATCACATACAATGTACGTCACATTCGCTTTTTATGTGAAACGTAATGTATTTCCATCAAATTATTTCTATGTGTCTTACTCACAAAAACATTTGGTATTTTAGAAGCAAAATGTTCATGTTCTGTATGTCATAACATTAACGGCATCTATATGTCTTTTATATATCGCTAGTATTTGTATAAACATACGAGCGAAATGACGTTACATATGGTATAAGTTTACACATAGATCAGCGTGTTAACAACCATCAATATAAAACTATCGCCATTTTTCAAACATATGTAGTTTAGAATTTTAATATACAATCACACGACAAAATTTACTATTTATCACTTAACTCAGGAATTAAAATTCACGACCCTGTCCTACGACAATATGTTAACTGAGTAGACATTACTACAAATGTACGAGTGGGTATCAAAATGTTCGTGCACTGGGTCTGTCATTTGTTAAGTTTTCGACCGAATATAGGGAAATATAAAACATTCTTGAACACAACTTATTTTGAATTGATTTGTCAATTTTCAATACTTATAATCTTTTGCCGAGCATGAATACGGTTACTATGGAAACTTTAATGATGCTACGAGGCGCACTTAAAAGGGATAATTAACTTGACCTTTCACATTTACTTATAATTCTGTGAATTGTCACCCGATTTGAAATATTTATCCATCGACATATACAGTCAGACCATAGCATCACCCTGATATATTTTTGCACTATTTTCACATTACGTTACACTTCCGGTCTAATGGTAGGATGCACCCTTCGGGATCTAATGTAGATTTCCATATATTGCCCTATGACCAGGGGCAGTTAAAATGTCAAAGAGTCATTGAGCGACTTAACAGCTGAACAGAGCCCTAGAAAATGTACCTTCAAGTCATACCTATAACTACAATATTAGATAACATTCTCTTATAATCAGTATTTGTTTATAGAATTGCCAACAAGAAATTAGGGATAGTGAACATTTTGCTTCGGGAATGCAAAACAAAAAGTCATTAGTGTGCATAGCACAATCAAATGATATGAAACGCATTTTCTTCAAAAATGGGCAAATGTGACGTGTGTTACGTTAAATGTTACATTAAAAATAGACATGTTTCAGCATGCCATGTAATTTCGCGGTGTAATTAAATGAGAAAAGATTACATTGTTACATGTAAGGACACGGAGTGTTATCCGTTTTTTATTTATTTTATTAGATTCGACATGGTGCTTTGAACAATATCTGATGTATGAACTGGCTAAAATAGCCCCAAATGAAGGAGCATTGTTTACAAAAGCAAGATTGTTATAAGAAAGATATCTGACAAATGACTTTCCTAGTTTTTTATTAACTCAGAATATGAGCAGAAAAACAATCTTCATTTTAAAATCACGGATTGTGCTACGGAAGCAAGGTTCGTCGACGTAGTAATTCAAGAAAACTATCTTGTTTATCTCTGACAATGTTTTAAGTCTTCGACAAGAATCGTGTTATGTCCATTTGAAACATGGCTTTCTCGGAGAGAAGATTATCATGTATTATACGAGATTTGGCTTGTTAGCTTCGAGAGTGTCGGTCATTTGTGTTGCTACGGAAGATCTGAGGAAATATCTGATTTATTTGTGTTATACGACTTTATAGTCGGGAGTTTTAAACCCAAATGTTTGTAGAAGGTTCTTGAAAAAAATATATTATAGGAAAACCAGCACTTAGTCCAATATGTCATATATTAAAAAAAATATGTTTTTCGTAGTCCCTCTGGTGCCGCACCAAACCTCATCAGCGCACCATTCACGTGTTTCATGGTTCGATTTTATCGAATATTTGAATAAAGTAAAACTTTTGAAATCGTCCAACTGTTGTCTCTGAATGGATACATGTCACCGATATAACAGTAGTACCACCACGCTGTCACTTGTTGTTACCGAATGCATTTCAGTGATGTTAATAAGCTACTAAAACGACTTGTATTGCATCAGTATGAATTTATTCATGAGACTAATTTGTCGGCGCGATAAAATCTCCCAATAATGTGATACAGCCTAAGGTTTTGTCATGATATGCTGGTATTAAATCGACACCGGATACAATATGTTATATATCGATATATTTATGAACCATTCAAGCATAGGATGTTCATTATTACAGGCGGACTTATTGTCAGCCTTTCCATTAGATGCTCTGTTATGATGATGGGAAAATTCATTTTTTTAGTCATCATTGTTGTTAAAATAAGTGTAAATCTGAGATTGTGTCCCGGATTATTGGATATAAATATTCATAGCTCGTTCTGAGATATGAATGTGTGCAATCAAAGATTGCCAACGTGACATTAGTCGTATCAGTTGAACTCTATAGCCTAATCAACAACACAAACATTTCGCGACGTTCAAATCAAACTTCCTTGTTGCTTTTTTTCATTATGTATGAGTTATTGCATTGTGAAGTAATATATTTTGGCAGAAATTATACTATTTCTGGTACATGTATCTGCATGTATATAGTTTTAGTTCACCTGAGCAAGAAGTGCTTTAGTTCAGCTATTGGGATCACCCTTTTGTCCGTCGTACGTGTGTCGTGCGTCGTCAACAATTGTACTGTTAACACTATACAGGGCATACTTTTCAATAAATATGTTTGAAACTGGTTCATCATATTTGTATCGATGGAATATAAATCAAGATAACAACTGGGTCAAATGTGGGGTCTTCAATAATTAGGTGACTTAGTAAAATGACACTCTTGAAGTCATACGTTTGACTTCACCTTTACGAAGCTTGGTGAAACCGCTCCTCTCAGGTCAAATTCGCAACTATATCTTCTGGGTTAAAACAACTAGGTCACTATATAAAGTACAATTCTTTTAAAAGTTGGTCAAAAGTTTTTAGCTTGACAATCTTTGTATATAGTTCGTAACTGGATCATCTTGGGTCAAAAACTAGATCGCAACGTCAAATCAAATAAACGCATTGTTAACACTCTTCTCTGGGTCATATGTGGGGTCATCAATAATTAGGTGACTTAGTAAAATGGCACTCTAGAAGTCATACGTTTGACTTCACCTTTACGAAGCTTGGTCAAACTGCTCCTCTCAGGTCAAATTTGCAACTATATCTTCTGGGTTAAAACAACTAGGTCACTATATCAAGTACAATCCTTTTAAAAGATGGTCAAAAGTTTTTAGCATATTGTTCTTAACTGGATCATCTGGGGTCAAAAACTATATCGCAACGTCACATCAAATAAACGCATTGTTAGCACTCTATTAGTCACTTTTTTATTTAATCGTAATGAATTT
The DNA here is from genome assembly GCA_963678985.1 of Spisula subtruncata. Taxonomy (NCBI): domain Eukaryota; kingdom Metazoa; phylum Mollusca; class Bivalvia; order Venerida; family Mactridae; genus Spisula; species Spisula subtruncata. The sequence continues at coordinate 14,021,512 of OY787676.1, forward strand.
GATGGGGTCAAATATTTTGATCAAATCATAGCAAAATACTGTTTCTACCTAAACTGTATGCATTTTGGTGAGCGCTTAACGGTAATAGCTATCTTTTGTTTTGTGTTGCGTTCACATGTTAAGAAGAACGTAAAAACGGACGAACCACAAAAACAACTACGTTTAAAGAATACTGGTTAATGTTCGTCGTACACGTTCACACAACTCGGGATATTCTGAGCTGATTATGAAACGTTATCATGGACGCTATGATCAGTATATGAAATGTGCGCATGGTGCGCATGAGGAGCGAGTAAAATTAGTTTCAGCGTTTCGCAGTGTTGAGCACCACATTTATTTTTACACTGTTGATCTAATGTTGTCTTTCGATACCGACATCATGGATTTTACTTATGGTCACCGTCGACAGTCGTGAAAGAGAATACAATGTATTGTATAACAAAAGTTAAGCAAAGACAACAAGCGATCAACAGTGTAAAAACAGTGTTGCGGAGAGAGGAGTAACTACGCTACTACCACCGCCCTTGCGCGCATGGCACCCAGTGGGACACGTTCGTTTTGATTTATTGTTATTGTGTGTTCTTTGTACAATGCCCAACGTTTGAAAACCTTTGTTTTCATTGGCTGATTATATGTCCACGCAAACGGTTTATGGTATAGTTTATGTACAAGAAGCGGTAAACATGGTGCCAATTGTAACGGAACTGTTATTTTCCTGTGAAATAATAGTCCAGTCAAAATAGGCTCAAAATGGGCCTAACCCAAAACAAATTGCAACAGAAACAATTTTTTTACCAACGTCAATTTCAAACCTTGGCGGACTTTAGAAAAAAAGTCCTCAAAAATTTGATAAGGGGAAAGGGGTGAAATCCAAGATGGCGTCCAGGATGTCTGCCATAAATTGCTGAACCACTAACTATCAATTTTCTAACGAGGAAGTTCTATATATAGATATAATAAGGCATATTTGCATGGAAAGTGTTCAAAATAAAGTGTGCATCAAATTTGACAGGATAAGTGACCACTCAAATGTCAAGGTCAATGCCATTTCAAGGTCAAACTACTAAAAACGCTAAAATATGAAATTTTCTCTATACTTTCATTGGTTTAAGATCTATTTCACAATGTATGAGGCTATTAAAGCATGAAAGTAGTTGGTAAGTGTATATTTCTTTATTATAAGGCTTATTTTTAAATCAGAATATTGAAATTTGTGCACAAAGCCAGTATTTCTCTAGTACATCGTGTCCAAGAGCTGATTGTGATAACTATTATCATCAGTTGTAGCATTAGAATTTTCATTGGTATAACTAAATGTTTGTGTGAATATAATAAATTAAATAAGGTGTTATAAATTGTCTTCAACAATGACCTGTTTGAGGACAAGGTCAATGCCATTTCAAGGTCAAATCATAGGAAAAAAGATTATTATGCTATATTTTCATTGATATTAGATATATTTCACATTTGCTAAGGCTATTAAAGCATAAAAGTAGTTTGTATATTCTACAACACTAACCAATTAAGGGTCAAGGTCGTTCACGATACAAAAAAACACAGTTACAATGCAATGGTATTTCCACACTGTAATTTTTCTAAGGGTTAGGTGTTTGTCTTGTAGTGTTGCTTAGAAATAAACAATACTCAGTAGGTTGCCTGTGTGCTTGGAACATTGGTTGGTGAGTAGTGTGGTATCTTATATAACGAGAAAGAATACTAGTATTCCAACCTTGTAGGTTGCCAATAGGGCCTATGATATTTGTTTAGTACATTGATGAGCATCACATAGTTCCAACACTGACTGTGTCACAACTGAATGCTGCCATGAGGTCGTTGCTGACTGTTTAGGCTTGCTCCTACAATTAGAACATTTAATTATTGATTGGCTGTTAACAACAGTTCCGAATATATAATTTGACCCTGTGTGGTTGTTGTTAGCAGTGTAACAACTGATGACTCCTCTGTGTGGTATGTAATTACTATTCTCAACACCCAATGATTCCATTATATCAACAAGGCCTAACTACAAGGGCTTTGATACATAATTGTTGCCAACACTGGCTAGTACCAGATCGGGCCAATGATAATCACATACCCTGCACTGATACGTTCATTATTGACACTACATTATTGGTTCCCAACACAGATATGTGCTTAAGATGAATGCTGCGTGTAATGGTGAAACCTTTCAGTACATAGAATACTAGTTCCCCAACATTATTGAAACTTCTATTTAATGTACTATAATAGTACCTTGTTCCCTACACTGATAAGTCATCGATGCAATTTTGTAATCAACACTTGCAAGTCCCCACAGGGACAAGGATACGATAAGTGGTATCAGCTTTGATGAGTCCCTTACATGACATATGACGGATGTAGCCAACACTGATGAGTTCCCACAGTGACTATGACAACTTCAGTAAGCACTGCTGAGTCTCCCACAAGACCTTCATTGATGGTTCCCCACACTGATGAGTCCGAGAGGACCTTTGACTACAGCTTACAACACTTGGGAGTCCTTCATATACATGTGCACTAATAGTATTGTAACGAACACTGATAAGTCTTCCATGGACCCTTATAAGTATGCTGTCAACACGCCCGAATCACATAGGGTCTACATGTAAGACAAGTACCTCAGAGGATTTTGCGTCTTTGAATGACTTCTCCCAGCACTGCCGAGTCCCACCCCACGTAATGCCTTCATTATTTGTTCCTAACACTGATATCCAACTATGACTGCTGCGAATGCCGATGAGTTCACCGCAGGGCTTAATACGACTCACGTAAGTGAATTAACGCGTATTTAGCCGTTCATAGGGCGTTGTCTAATCTATTAAGCATAGACGAGGTCTTCATATGACCTTCATTGATTTTTCATACACTAGTTGGTCAATAGAAAGCATTGAATGACTACTTTTCAAAACACTGGTAAGTTCACCTAAGGGTATATGATGACTTCTCTTAACCCTTGTGAGTCCTTTTAAGTGTGACAGTACCATACACTAGTAAGTCCTCTTATGGGAATATGCTCAGTACCCATAGGCCCTATTTGGACGGATGCAAATACTTGTACATAGGATGACAGTTCTCTTCACTGTTGAGTCCCACTTAGTACCTAATATCTAGGATAACAGTTCCTTACCTCCGTGGAATAAAGGATGACTGTTTTTTATGCCCATGGTGGGACATATGGTGACTATTGTGTCATTGTTTTGTTCCTGATTCTTACTGACAATGACGGTCTCCAACACTGGCGAGTCCCTAACAGTACATAGGGTGACAGTTCCCAGCATTGATGAATCCCTCGTTTTGTCAATTATGACTGTTTCAAACTGAAGAACCTCATTGGGCATTGGATGAGTATTGCCAACGAACATGCGTTCTACATAACGTAAACATTAAACTTAGAGCTGTAATAAAATCGATATACTTAAAACGTTGACCTTTCAAGACATGCACCTTGACCTTCAAATGGTCATTGTTTGATTCTGGTTTTTAAGTTCACTATATGTAAGTATACTAAGTATTCTTACTTGTAAACATTTATTTGTATCATTGGTAAGACTAACTAAGCTTTTCACATTTTGACCCCGAAATGACCTTGACATTGGCTTCATATGGTCACTGTTGTGAGTAAATGTAAAGGACACTACCTAATGAACATTTTAATTCCAAATATGAATCATTATATCAACTTTTTAAATTACAAAAGTGATATCAAGCAAATAATGGTTTCGAGTCCAAAACGTCTCGGATACCATATACCTGACTAAAAGTGGCGGTTTTAACCAAACTGTAATGTTCTAACTTAAAAATATTATTCATATTGAATCAATACATACTGAACGACCATTATACCAACTCTATAATGATGAGAAAGGTGGAAATCTATAATATGGCAAGGAAAATAAAAGGGAAACAACACATTTTTAAGCTTTTTTCCCATTTCGTCCTTGAAATGGCCTTGACCTTGGTCTAAAAGTGGTCACTGTTGCAAGACAATTTGAAGGACAATACTGAATGAACATAATCAATCAAATTATGAAGAATTATAGCTATATATAAAACGACCACATTGATATTTAGGGGTTATATAATTCATGGCGGCCATCATGGAAGCCATCTTGGATTTTTCATCTTTAGACACATTATTTTTTTGAGGACTTTTTTTCTGGTGATCAGCATATGATTACCTAGCTAAAAATCGAAAAATAGCTTATGTTGCAATTTGTTTTACCTTTAATGTTAATTTGACTGGACTATAACTAAAGGATGATAAGACGAAACAAACCAGTATTATTTTAACGACAAAAATAGTTGGTGGTGTTGAATGTAGCGTAATGTTAATACGATTTATGTCACGTTGTCAATTTGTGATAGTCCACACTCATATCTCAGAATGAGCTATGAATATTCAAATCCATTAATCCGGGATACAATCTCAGATTTACATAAATTTCAACAGCAATGATGAATAAAAACAGAAATTTTCCATCACCAGAACAGACCATCTAATGGATAAGGTTCCAATAAATCCGTCTGTATTAATGAACATCCTATGCTTGGATGGTTCATAAATCTATCGATCTATAACATGTTTTGCCAGGACATAACAACAGATCATGCTGAAAACATGAGGCTTTATAACGGTGTGTGATATTTTATTGCGCCGACAAATCATGCCGATGGATACATTCATACTCAATCCTTCATGGCATTTTGAGTATCATATCAACATTACTGACGCTTTCGGTTACAATAAGTGACAACGTAGTGGGATAAATGTTATATCAGTCGTATGCCGATCATGGACTTCATTTGTCAGTCAGCTTTCTGCTTCAAATATGGATGACACATGAGTGCCTCCACCCAAATTCGAACTCGGGTCGCCGGGATAGGCTGAATGTACACTGCCTACAGAGCTAAGGTGGCACACATATGTATTCGTACACAGAAGGGGTGTACTCAGGGACAGCTTTACGCTTTCAAAAGTCTTAATTAGTTAACATCCTCGATGAAATTGGATTAGATGCTTTGACATTGAAACATGTGAAAAGTGCGCTGATAAAGTTTGTTGTTGCACCAACTGGCAAGTTGAGGGGGCCATGAAAAAGAAATATTTTTTTAAGATATAGCATGAGTGTTTATGTAATATATTTTAGTCAAGAATATTGTACAAACTGTTCAATTTACTCTGGACTATAAAATCGTGTAATGTACGCATTCACCAGAACGACTTTTAGCAACACAAATGACCGACACTCTAGGAAATAACTAACCAAATCTCGTATAATACGATGTAATCTTTCCGAGAAAGCCTTGTGTCAAATGGACATAACATGAGTATTCTTGATGAAGGCGTAAACAATCTTGATTTCCTGGTTTTTGTTCTCTGAAATGTTTTCGTCGCCGAACCTTGCTTCCGTAACAAACGTCGTTAACTTATATGAAGACCATGTTTCGGATTTTATCCTGATTTTAATACTTATATTCAGATTTCGTTGATTTGCAAATGGTTTTTATTAAACAATGAACCTTGACTTGGTTACCAATTGTTGACAGCTTCTCTATTAAATATTGTGTAAAAGGGGCGATTAAAATTAGTTTCAGCGTTTCGCAGTGTTGAGCACCACATTTATTTTTACACTGTTGATCTAATGTTGTCTTTCGATACCGACATCAAGGATTTTGCTTCCAATTTGGTCATAAACGGTACATCGCCTCAGTGACCATTTATAGACAAATGACAACATAACGTCTGCTATAGAACAGTGCCTAATTTTGTTCTTTTTATATCAGACAGATAATTTGAGATTAACAAGATATCATCATCATTCTATGTCGTGTTTGTAAACAGTCGACCGGAAAGCGAAGTCGTCTGTCAAACAGGTGGTATGATATATGTCTACAAAGTAGTAGCCTGTTGGCATGGAATGGCGTTTTCTGCAGGCAAAAGATACGTTATTAAGAACTGAAAGTTTAACTACGAGTAATGTAGCATTTATCTTATTATTTTTTTACAAATGCCAGCGAACTAAAAATAGTTTAATGGCATGAATATTATTTTATTGACGTTTTGTCTCTTGAATACACAAAAATAATAGAAAACAGGTTTTGTGAGCAACACACAAAGAAAACTCATCATTTAGAGAGAACCCCATTTTTCACACTAAAATCAAAAGTAACGCATGTGATGAAAATAATGTTACATTGCAATTAAACATGTTTCAGCATGCCATGTAATTTCGATGTATAATTAAATGAGAAAGAGACATGTAAAGACACAAAGTATTAATAGATATTTGGTGATTTTAACAATAATTGATGCAGAAAAGAAAACTGGCAAAATTGAAACCCAAATCAACGAATACTGCTTAAAAATCAAATCAACGAAACAACTATTGACCCAAGTTCGTAACACACACAGAAGATGGTAGGAAACACGATCTAAATTTCAGTTGACGACATTTGTCAAACGAAGTAAGGCCCATCTATGAAGCAAGGAAATATTATCAACCACGAGTTATTACTGTTCTCGGTACATTTATCTGCATGTTTACATTTTAAGCTCACGTGAGCAGGAAGTGCTAAAGGTTATCTTTTGTGATCGCCCTGTTGTTCGTAGTGCGTCCGTCCTGCGACGTGCGTCGTCAACAATTGGACTCTTACAATGTAACACTACGTTTATATATTTTTTAAAACTTGGTCATCATGTTGGACTAAGTTGGGTCATCTGGGGTCAAAATCTAGGTCATTATGTCAAATGAAAGAACCTGTTAACACTCTAGAAGGCACATTTTACTTCATATTTATGACACTTGGTCACAATAACATATAGGTCAAGTTCGCAAGTGTGTCATACGGGGCAAACAACTAGGTCACTAGACCAAGTCAAATCTTTATGAAACTTGGTCAAAACATTTTAGCGTTAAAATATTGGTCTATAGCTTGCAACTGGATCATCTGGGTTAAACATTAGATCACAAGGCGACATCAAATAAACGCATTGTTAATCACTCTAGAAGTTAAGTTTTTACATAATATTAATCAAATTCGGTCACAATGTGTTTGTCTAGGATTTAATATTTTAGTCATATAATAACAAATTACTGATTCTATCTGAACGGCATGTCTTCAGGTGAGAGCTTAAGGGCCAATATCTTGTCTTGTGTGCAAATGTTTAGACGAAAGTAATGGGTCGTCAGCCACAAGAAAAAGCTAAGTATGTTTTTGTTTGAACTCAAGAGGGTACATATCATTTTAAGGTGATTATTTTGAACACTGTGCTATACGTCGTACATTGAGACTTTAAATTGGAAATTGCGCGACGAATCTTTAACTACAATGTAGCTTTTTTGTTTTTTTTTACAAAGGCCAGCGAAATGAAAATAGTTCGATAATGTGAATGTTATTTCATGAAAATAATACGCTTTTTGCTTCTGGAATACAAAAATATAAAACATGTTTGTTAGTTTCATACATAGAAAGCTCATCATTTGATGAGAAGCACATTTTTCACATGAAAAGCAAATGTAACGTATGTGATAAAAAATGATGTTACATTGCAATTATACATAGATATTTACTGATATTTGGTGATTTTAACAATATGATGTAGAAAAAACTGGAAAATTGAAACCCAAATCAACGAACATTGTTTAAAAACGATTGTCAAATCAACGAAATTATTATTGACCCAAGTTCGTAACACACTCAGAAGATGGTAGGAAACACGACCTTAATTTCACAACGTTTGTCAAATAAAGTATCGCTCATCTATGAAGCAGTTCATGAAAAATATCCTGGACATTTCTGTTACTTTACTAAGTCCTTCGAGAAAAATTGTGTTGTTTTGTTTTATCAGCAACCACGAGTTATTACAGTTCTAGGTACATTTATCTGCATGTTTAGATTTTAAGCTCACCTGAGCAGGAAGTGCTAAAGGTGATATTTTGTGATCGCCCTTTTGTCCGTCGTGCGTCCGTCCTGCGACGTCAACAATTGGACTCTTACAATGTAACACTACGTTTATATATTTTTTAAACTTGTTTATCTTGTCGGACAAGGTCAATATTGCAACTGGGTCATTTGGGGTCCAAACTAGGTCACTAGGTCAAATGAAAGAATCTGTTAACCCTCTAGAAGTCATATTTTACTTCATATTTATTACACTTGGTCACAATGCACGCTCCTCTCCTCTCAATAACATATAGGTCAAGTTCGCAAGTGTGTCATATGGGGCAAACAACTAGGTCACTAGACAAAGTCAAATCTTTATGAAACTTTGTCAAAATATTTTAGCGTTAAAATATTGGTCTTTAGCTTTCAACTGGATCATCTGGGTCAAACATTAGATCGCAAGGCGACATCAAATAAAAGCATAGTTAACACTCTAGAAGTTACAGTTTTTACTTAATATTAATAAAACTTGGTCACAATGTGTGTGTTTGGGATTTAATATTTTAGTCATGTATAAACAAATTACTGATTCTACCTCAACGGCATGTCTTCAGGGGAGAGCTTAAGGGCCAATATCTTGTCTTGTGTTGTGTGCAAATGTTTAGACGAAAGTAATGGGTCGTCAGTCACCAGAAAAAGCTAAGTTTACAAACTATTGGTTAATGTTTGTTGTACACATACACACACACGCGGTATTATCAACTGATTTCTAAGTCCAAGCTCAACACTTATATTTACACGTTTGGCTGAATTTTATCATTATTCTTTTTTCTATATAATATATTCTTTCGCAACTGGCGTTAAGAACTTTGCTTCCAACTTTGTATGCGATGGTCATCAAACGTATTGTACATCGCGACAATGACCATTTGATAGATTTCGTCTTTGCAAAAACAGTGATTAATTTTGTTCTTTTTATATCAGACAGATGATTTGATATTATCAAGATATCATCATCATTCAATGTCGTGTTTGTAAATAGTCGACCGGAAAACCAAGTCGTCTGTCAAATAGATATTTTGATATATATGTCTACAAAGTAGTTTCTTTTTGTCATGAAATTGTGTTTATCTGCAGGCAGACGATATGTTCTTTGTCGTCAATGCACGTGCTTGCACAAGGAGGAACAACAAAATATTTTTGTTTAAACCACCTGATATGTATTTGTTTGAACTCAAGAGAGTTCATCATTTTAAGGTGATATTTTAAACACTCTGATATACGTCGTACATTGAGACTTTAAATTGGAAATTGCGCGACGAATCTTTAACTGCAATGTAGCTTTTTGCTTTTTTTACAAAGGCCAGCGAAATGAAAAGAGTTCGATAATGTAAATGTTATTTTATGAAAATAATACACTTTTTGCTTCTGGAAAACAAAAATAGAAAACAGTTTTTGTTAGTTACATACATTGAAAAATCATCATTTGAAGAGAAGAGCATTTTTTACATAAATGATGACGTAGATCGAAGATAAAAATAATGTTGCATTACAATTATACATGTTTCAGCACGCGCCATGTAATTTTGAGGTTCATTTATATCAGAAAAGAGTCCATCTGTACATGTAGGATACGGAACATTATCAAATTATTTGATACATTGAAAACCAAATCAAAGAACATTGTTTAAAAAATGATTGCCAAATCAACGAAATCTGTCAATTTATGACCAAAGTTCTCAAGAAACTCAGAATATGATCGATAACACGATCTCAATTTAAGTTAATGACGTTTGTTTAAGGAAATATGGCTAGAGGACGAAGCAATTCCTGAAAAATATCCTGGACATTTCTGACACTTTTTTCTACGTCCTTCGACAAGAATCGTTTCATATCCATTTGAAACAAGACTTTCTCGAAGAGATTATCTCGTATTATACGAGATTTGGCGTATTAGCTGCCTGAGTGTCGGTCATTGTGTTGCTGATGAAATATCTGATAAATGTGTGCATTATACGACTCTATAGTCGGGAGCAATAAATTCAACTGTTTGTATAAGAGTCTTGACTAAGTTTCTAATATTAATCAAGAATCAAATCCAGATGAGGCACTCATGTGTCTGCCAAATTTGCAGCAGAAAGCTGAACGTCAAATGAAGGCTATGTACGGCATACTCCTGCTATACCATTTATCCCATTACACTGGTACTTATTGTTATCGCATGCATTTCAGTTCTGTTGATCATCCACCCAAAAACGACTTACATGGCATCAGTATGAATTTATTCATGAGGATAATTTGTTGGCGCAATAAAATCTCCCAATAATGTGAAACAGCCTAATGCTTTGTCATGACATGCTGGTATTAAATCGACACCGGAGACAATAAATTATATATCGATAGATTTATGAATCATCCAAGTGTAGGATGTTCATTACTACAGACGGATTTATTGGCAACCTATCCATTAGATGCTCTGTACTGGTGATGGGAAATTTCATTTTTTTATTCATCATTGTTGTTAAAATATATGTAAATTTGAGCTTGTGTCCCGGATTATTGGACATAAATATTCATAGCTTGTTCTGAGATATGCATGTGTGCAATCAAAGATTGACAACGTGACATAAGTCGTATCAGTTGAAAGCTAAAGCCTAATCAACAACACAAACATTTCGCGACGTTCATATCACAGTTGCTCGTAATTTCATTTTGTATCACCATCGATGAGTTACTGCATCGTAAATGTAATATGTTTTGGCAACACTTGAGCAAGAAGTGCTAAAGGTGAACTATTGTGATCGCCCGTTTGTCTGCCATTCGTCCAACATGCGATGTATGTCGTCGATAATTGATTAATTAATATGGATTGTTAATATTCTACAGAGAACACGCGTCAATAAATATTTTTGAAACTAGATCATCATGTTTATCTCAATAAAATAATAGAAGAAGAATAAAATGAAGATTGAAACTGAGTCATATTGGTTTTAAACACTAGGTTACTAGGTAAAATAAAAAAAATGTTAACACTGATACTTCTTTTTGATGAAACCTGGTTACATTGCTTCTCTTAATGAAATATGGGTCAAGTTCGCATCTGTATCATCTGTCGTAAAAAGCTAGGTCGCTAGGTCAAGTCCAATCTTTATGAAACTTTGTCAATTCTTTTTAGATTTTAAATCTAGGTCTATAGTTCGCAAATGGATCATCTAAAAACATATTGTTTTGTGTAACTTTTTATGACATCGGCGCACTTTTCGAATGTCATTACACTCGGACTATTGAATCTTCGTTGCATTTTGCAATTTGTCTTATATATACTAGTACACCGATACTAATTTAGGATTAGAGCATACCACCCAAGTATATAAATGGAAGGATGTCTAGCGAAAGCTACACTGTTGAACTGGTATAACAGATGCATCGATGCTAGTTGAAAGAAGTAAATACTTGTAGGGTAGACCTAATGCCCAGTGTGATAGAATAACTACATTGGTCAAATATTCCATTAACTGACCAACGCTTGTTCATGAATAAAAGAAAATACTGTAAAAACTGAGTATTCTGGTAGGCTATACAACAGTTCAATTCATGTTTTGTGAGTCTTGGATCACTTCGATGATCGAAATATGGCAGGTGTTTAGGAGTTCAATGACTGATTTTGAAACAATATTGAAAATGAATTAATATGAACGTAATCAGTGTGGTGGAATGTGCTTAATTTCGGCGTTTCTCAGTGTTGATCTCCACACTTAATTTTTATCCTGTTGATCTAATGTTGTCTTACGACGTTTTGCTATGCATAATATATTCTTTCGCGACTGGAATTAGGAACTTCCAATGTGTTCTGTGATGGTCATCAATGCATACATCGCCTCGATGACCATTTATAGACGGCATTCCGTCTGCGCTAGGCCAGGTATTAATTTTGTTCTTTTTACATCAGACAGAAGATTAGGTGAGATTAACAAGATATCATCATCATTCTTTGTCGTGTGTGTAAACAGTCGACCGGAAAGTCAAGTCGACTGTCAAATACATAGTATGATATGTCTACAAAGTTGTTTCCTATTGTCATGAAATGACGTTGTCCGCAGACAGACGATAAGTGATGTTTCATCTGCTACAGTGTTAATTAAACAAGGAACAGCATGCGGACGATACAACCAACGTCATGTGCCAGTTGTCAATTAGCAGAAAACAGCTACAGGGATGCCATTTGTCAGGATGAGTATGTATCAGCAAGTCGTTGACGTCGGACACGCGTTGTTGTTCGTTAGTATGTCCCTTGTAAATGTCCATGTTTCAAAAAATATTCTGTGCATTTTTGTGAATTTAAATTATACTGAAGTAACGAAGTAAAACTTTCGTTGTTTTACTGACATTATTTACGATATCATAGCATCATTGACATGACTTTTTGATATACCCACGTATATATGTTTGAATTCCAATGGCGACCATTTCGTTTGGTGAAGACTTTTTAACGAAACCCACTGATCTATATTTAGACTTCATACGGGAAGTTTGACATTCGGGAAGTTTGACATTCGGGAAGTTTGACATTCCGCGTAGTCACTATCACTACATAGTAGCATTTCACTTAAATTACTTTACACAAAAGCCAGCGAAATGAAATATCGTTCAATGCCGTGACTGTGTATGCATGAAAATAAGAAGCTGTTAGATTCTGGAATACAAACTTAAAACTAGTTAGTAAGTTGTATACATAGAAAACATTTGTTAAAAATTACGTTAGTTTTTACATAGCGCGAATGTGACGAATGTGTTAAAAATTTCGTACATACATTTATACATGTTTTAGCACGCGCCATGTAATTTCAAAGTTTAATTAAATGAAAAAATAATTACATCTACCAATAAGGACACGTAGCATTACACGATTTCTATTCGATTCTATATGTCGCATTTTACAACATCTTATAGAGAAACTGGCATGAATTGAAAAACAAAACAAAGGAATATTGAATACAAAAAAACTGATTGTTAAATTAACAAAATCAGAACATTAATGCTCCTAGTTTGTTACAAATTCAGAATGAAATCAGGACACGATCTCAATTTTAGTTAACGATTTAGTCAAGGAAGAAAGGTTCCTAGACGAAGCAAATTTCTGAAATACAATACCCTGGACATTTCTGTCATTTTCTACGTCTTCGACAAGAATCGTGCCATGTCCATTTGAGACAAGGCTTTCTCGGAATGATTATGTCGTATTATACGAGATTTACCTAGTTATCTCATAGAGTGTTTGTCATTTTTGCGCACATTACACGACTCTATAGTCGGGAGTAATAAACCCAACAGTTTGTATATATCACTTGATTTAAACAATGTACTAATCAGAAAAAAATCAATTATACATTCATGTTTTGAGAAAACATTACGTTTGGTGACCAGACACTTATTTATAGAAACCGACCTAATCTTATTTTGAAAGCTTCAGCGTATTTGAAATCAAGTGTAAGTACATTTGCAAATATTCACAATATATATATCACCGGCTATTTGGCCTTGTTTAAAGCAACAATACAATAAACAGTTTAAACAATGATTTAACTCCAAAAAGTTTTTCAACAAATATTTTTAACGCTTCAGTCAGTGCATTTGCAAGTAGTCCCCAAGTGGGAAGTGCCGAACCACTAGTACTTTTTATGAATGAATCTGTCCCGGTATGAATTTACTCATGAGGATAATTTGTTGGCGCAATCAAATCTTCCGACACCGTAATACTGCCTAATGCTTTGTCATGTCGTGCTGGTATTAAATCGACACTGGATACAACATGTTATATATCGATAGATTTATGAACCATCCAAGCATAGGATGTTCATTATTACAAGCGGATTTATTGGAACCTTATCCATTAGATGATATGTTCTGGTGATGGACAATTTCTATTTTTATTCACCATTGTTGTTAAAGTATATGTAAATCAGAGATTGTGTCTCGTATTATTGGGTATAAATATTCATAGCTCGTTCTGAGATATGAATGTGTTATTATAGATTAATAACGTGACATAAATCGTATCAACTTTACGCTACAGTCAACAACACCTACGTGTTGTTAAAATGATACTACATTTGTACTATGTTTCTAATCATCCAGTAGTAAATTCACCAGATCGTAATGTGTCCGTAACAATTGGTAAAATACCTTTACTAAATTGTATGCTGTTTATGTTCAGTATATTGAAGCAGTAAACCGTCAACCGAAGCAAATGGTTCTCGTTATATTTGTGTATAACATTGCAATGGAATTTTCACCCCATATCGCGGGCTTAGAATGAGAATGCTGTAACTACTACTTCCGACCTTATACTGGTACATATTTGAAATCAGCATCAAAATGAGCTTCTTACGAGCCTTTTGTCTTGGTAATCGGAACTTTACATATTAACTAAACTGACGTAGAAACAGATTGTAATTTTTGGACAGTTATTTCTTGTTTTCTCAAAATACCGGTTGGGTACCACCTGCTCATTCTAAGCCAGTAATATAACGAGCGTGAATAATACAATAATCTAAACTAAAGTTGTAAGAAAGAAAAATATCAATGCTTACGTCGCTTGTTCCCGATCCAAACAAGAGTAGATCAAAAGGCACAGCAGCTATGGTGTCAATCACGAACCAACCTTTCACATAATTGATGGCAATTTTCTTCTGATTGGTGACCACTTCTCCATTATGAAGGTACGTTGTGCGAAAATTGATCAAGATGTCAGCGATAAACATCAGGTCTACAATCAGGTCTATAATTACCAGTGGGTTGGCGTGTGATGATTCAGGGCTCTCTGTGCGGGTACCAGCGTTCTTGTTTCGGGTCATGGTGGCTTCCTCCTCGTTTAACAAGAACGCTGTCTGATATGGTGTGAATACAGCCGTGTAGAGTACAAGTATTAGTACCACCCAGTCCCATACTGCTTTAAACGGGCTGAAATAGAATATAATAACATAACTTATGTGAGACGCGTTGTTTTAAGGCATGTCAACTCGTGACTTATCCTTACTGCTTTAAACAGGCTTTAGATAAAATATAATATCAGATGTGAGATACGTTGTTTCAAAGACTTGAAAACGAACATGTGAATATACCATTTCAGTTTCGAACGAGATGAAATAGAATACAACGAAGGATTAAAGACGCGTTATTTCAATGACATTTAAATTCGCAAATACATCTTTTTTTATTTAAACAGGCTGGACTATAATGCAATCCTAGGAAAAGACATTCAAATTTGTGAGTATGGCTTATGTTGAAAATAAACGTTCTGACAAATTGAATATTTAATCTGAGTTATTGGTAACTAACATGCAGTCAAACATGACGTATACAATGTGCTGTCGGTCAGAATTGACGCTTCGAGCTTCCGGAATGTTATCGCATGTAATGTGGTTATGTTTTCGGCTTGCATTAGCTGGGTCGTGATATTGACCTTCAGACATAGTTATAATATTATAAACATATCATGTTGATTAATTTCGCCGACGACTAGAAATTCATTTCTCTTGATTTCCTCTGCAGCCATTTATTTCCATCGTCGGGTGAGATAGTTATCATTAATATAATGGATGTACGCAATAAATGTCCTATCACCCATCTTATTTGGTAGACGATGGTATACAATACGCGAAGATATATTACTCAAATTTGGATTAGGGTTGCAAACATGTCCTTGTGTATATTTTGCACATTTATCAGGGATAGAATGATTTGCTTTTCACAAAATAGATTGCTCAAAGTTTGATAAAGAGTTTTCAAGTAGATACGAGGGCCCATCAATAATTTCGTGAACTAATTTTGTGTTGCGAATATAAATAGCCTAGCACACTATTAGACTCTAGTCCTTTTCAAAGTAACACCCCGTGCACAGTTTGCATTTATTCCATTGCTCGACCCATAACCGGGTCACGTGCTACATGCCGTCACGTGACATCTCCCGCATATTTCCGTTTACGACGCATACAGCTCCTCTCTGGGCTTGTATTCCAACCATGCTGCCTATTTTTTAGTTTTTGGAAATGGCCAGAAGTTGCTAATGTCCTATTCTAGGCTATATGATGGGTGCGGTAACAGTTATATATCCAGGTCCTAGATTGTGTCCGAAACAACGCTGATGCTGTGGGTTGGCGAATTATCAATGTATAACAGAATCTGATACATTTGAAGTTGAATGTGCGTTATTTTCATAACCAATAGCAACTGAAATTTAATTATTGCTTCAAAAGTTTATAATAACAGTTGGCTTTCGAAGCAACACATTAATTACAAGTTATTCCATGTATGCCGCAAAATATTATGGTCAATACACTTTACAGACCGCCAATTATAATGGAAAATGGCCAGCGAATATGCTAATCATCTTTGTACGCTCCTCTATTGCCCTTAAAGCAATTCTTCAACTATGAAAATGCACTATTCGTTTGCCAAGACTCCCCATAAACGGCATGCAAATTTTCTTGAATGTAGAAGATATATTTCCAGAGTAATGTATGAATCATTGACACCAAACGTTACTCGGTCCTACTAGACGACGCCCATTTTTATTACGAACGCCCATCCCATGACGTTCGAATGTTGCTATGACGTCATAAATCGTGACGTCAGCAATAATTTTTCATGCTGAATTATTTGGTGAATAAATTATCTTTGACCATGCAAACTTTCAATAAGCTATGTCAATGCGTTATGAAACTGTGGACTTAGTTCACGAAATTATTGATGGGCCCACGTATTTGCACATTTTATCGGATCTGATGAAATTTTCAGAAAAAAATCAAATATTTCATCTGTGTTATATTGTAAACGCATCATTATATGTTCCAAATTTGATGTGTAACCACGCTGATGTGCACAATGTGTATGATGTGTTAAGAATGATACCCTCATTTTAGCTGTCCGTGTCTTTCACTACGAACAAAAACCAGTCAATGATTGCCCATGATATTTTGGCACGTTTCAAAATAAGCACCACAAGGCGGTACTAATGAGCCCATTTTCATGAAAATATGAACTTTTCATTTACATGTTGACAAAACTGAAGTTGAAACATCTTGTATTACCTTAGGTAAAGAGTAATTTAAATAAAAGTGTTTTCTTGTTTTCTCAAAATATCGATTTCTTACTAACGACCTTCTCATTCTAAGCTAGCGATATATCATACATATATAATATTATACTGACAGGTAAAAGGTATGGAAAGTGGAATACACGGACCAGACGGGTCAAGTTTATATATTTTATTTATAATACCAACGTTTCGGCTATGCAATAGCCTTCATCATATAATATAATATATATAATATTATAGTCAAGTGATATATACCTATAATGAAGGATAATAAATTCAGGTTGTTGTTGACGTTGTATTGATGCAGAAGTCTCGTGCACTTGTTCTAACGTAGATCTTGTTTCTGTACTGTCAGTGTGTTCTTCTAGTTTCGATTCCTGCAAAAGAAAGGTATAGACAACATAGGAGAGTATATAATCATTCAATCTTAAAAGAATTTTTCACGGTACACGGGGATGACAAAAGACCAACACAGCTTGCGCGAACTAGGCGGGGGTACTCGTACGTGTTAAAGTGAAAACACTAATACACATTGACAGTGGATGGTCACATGTTTAAAATCCCGGTGATCGACAAAAATGGTATGAGGCAATCGGGCAGTCAGTGAATGCAGCACTCAACTTAACCAGTCGAGCAAAGAAATCATTAACACCACAACACAATCACACGGAGCAACACCCACGCATAAGCCAAACAAATGATTAAAAGTCGAAGTCCCCGCAGCGAAAATGCAAGGGTGGCTCAATTTTAGAAAGCAATTACAAAATAGCGGTGATCCGAAGAGACCGAATGAAAAGCAACCAAGAGACCGAATGAAACGCAGCCAATAGGATGAACTAACGCAGCCAAGACCCGACCGAGTTCCAAGACATGGTCAACTACTGTTCACTGTCTGACCGTCTGTTTCATGTTTGACGATGAGGGAAATAAATGAACTCAGACAGAATGTATCTTCTCGATCAGACCATAGGGCGTTTTGTGTTCATTTTGTCCCGCAGAATGTCCTTGACCAGCATAAGCCTATTGATTTTCGAGTATTGTTCGTTTATTATCAGTTATCCTTAAGTTATAGTGGTCATCCAATAGGTTTGTTTTTGTGTTTATACTCTTGCTGAACATTTAATTGACGGACTGAAGCAAAGGCTATCGCAGGAGGAGGATGAGTTTTTGTGGTTGTTTAGTTTTTTGTACCCAATTGTTTCTGGAAATTGCTACCTTCCCTGCCTGACTTATTTGGCTTGTACTTGTTATATGTGTGACGTTGTCATAAATAAATAATTAACTATACGCTGCAGACCCGTTTACTTATCGAAAGCAGACAGGTTACGTCACATATAAATAATACAGTCGTCTATACAGACGAGGTTTATCTATTTATCTAATTCGGTTAAAATCTTAACATTTAATCAATGTAGCACAATGTCAAAACGTATATGATTTAGATGATTCATAAAATGAAATATTTCTTGTACTAGGACGACAAAATATCTATACAAATCTGGTGGACAATGAATAATCCATTTGTACCCTCAAATATTCCATACATTAGACGGATGTCTAACACGTTCTGGTTCGGTTAAATATTGATGAGATGAAAGTGCTCTTCTGCTTTGTTATCCTCGTCATTTGCATATTTCTACATTTTATGTCTGCAGGTTTTGATAGTTGTATTTTAATGTATTGAACCAAAGTCTGTTGAATTATTGAATTCATCTTTAGAAAGATTTGCAATATCTGTAAGTACAATTTAACGACAGTAGACGTGCCATAGATAGACACTTGGTATATTCTTTTTAAAAACGCCAGATTTAACGTAATTTTAAGATCTACGTAAAAGCCTATATCAAAGTGCACCTGAGAAAATTTATTAAGTATTTCCCAATGGTTTGACAAACAGACCTGACAAAAAAGGACATAACGTCTTAGAAAAATGCTATGTTGGTTACAAATAATGTGCCATAAAATGAAAGCATTGTCCGGAGATACGAGGAGTGGTCAATATATATTCGAGGACTTTAAATCTAGCCAGCAAAGCTTTAAGCAAATTTCGCATTGGCAGTAAGGTATATCCGACCTAAAGCACTAATTAAATTGTTTCATTCATACAAGGGGCGTCATTCCAAGCGTCCAGCACATAGCTCCTTCTGGACAAATATCCGGTACAAAGGAATTTCCTAGAGTATGTTTGTCATTAACGCATAAGAGTATTACGAAATAAATAGTAAATAATGATGGATGAAAATAACACATCGCGAAGTTAAACGTATAATGAGCATTTGATATACAATGTATATGCGAAATGAACTAGTAGTTAATACTTTGAAAATCCTTTTCTGGACATTCCTTTTGTTTGCGCCGTGGGGAGTTAAGAGTTTAGTAAAATTTAAACAAATATTGCTCTTTATATTTATTGTCGCATGCTGTAACTAGTCGATAGAAATGTCGACATTAAGTCTGTGATGAATGATTTAAATCGAGTCGTTCATGTTAGAGAGGAAGTGCTGTTATGAAAGTTTGAGACAATTTTCTTTCCAAGAAGTGAATCGGCGTATTCTGCGTCATGAAATTCTACACAATAACCGCAATTAGAGGACTAACCGGGACTTTCACTTGATGCATCTACATAATTTTGTTATTATGTTCACGAGAAAACGTTTTGCGTTATTGGTTACTTTCTTCTGAGTCGTGCATCGCTGCAGTAAATACATCCCATTGTTATCTCTAACACTCCTAATCAAGACTTTCAATCAGAAAAGCCTCCATGATTTGTAAGAAAGACTTATTAAGGTAAAAAAGCCAAGCTTTCAGTTTTGTGCCTTATATCGGATGCTTTGAAAGTGAATAAAACACTAACCAGTAAGCAACGAGGTTATTATATGAATGTCCTACTATCATATTGAATATCGCTTTGCATATTATTATTACTTTCATCCGAGTCATTCATCGCTGCAGTTAATACATCCTACTGTTAATCGTAATACTTATAATCAAAACATTCAATCGGGAAATCAGAAAAACCTTTACAATTTGTAAGAACGTCTTTTTAAGGTAAAGGCAAATCCACGATTTTATGTCTAAAATCGTATTCTTTAAGAGTGCATGGAAAGGGTTAGATATTATAAGCCATTATAGAGATATATGGAATCGAGTGCTCTATGTACGTATAGTAAAAAATTGTATATAAAGTGTGTAAGGAATTGTGCTTGCTTTATAGGCCATTCAATTTCACCTAAGAAGTTTGCAATCAACAAATATTCATATATGAAGGAATGACAGAAAGGGTCATATAAAGTTACGAAATGAATGGGTGTTTATATAAAACGATTACTAACAGGCGGAAACATTTCAGTGCCGTTTTATTCAATCTATGCTATGTGGTCTCTTTTATTGCATCTTTATCGAGTCATGATATTTAAGCTTTCATTAGGTGTAAGGATCGTTTCATTCATTTCCGAGTAATTTCCTCTTATGACCCTTAAGTGTCTCCCAAAAATGGTCCACACGATGAACATAAATGAGACGAAACGGTTTTTTTTGTCTTATTGGAACATTTTATGTGTTTTATATGCAAACGGAATACCTCATTAAATTATACAAACACTAGTCACTGCGGTATAACGTACACCGGATATTGCTAGCAAGATGAGTAATATTATCAATTTTCGCGACATTCTAGTGTTGACAAGGATAAGTTCAGAGATGATTTTTAGTTTTTCTGAGTGTGTTTGATGTACATTTTATACAAAACTATCTTCTCCATAAATTTTCATAGCCTGTGCAACCGGTAAATTGCCAGGCAGTTCTTATAAGGGTGATTAAAAGACCAAACTCGTATCTTTACTCACGCAGAAAGAAAGCTCAATCTGTCGAAATTAGATGTTTTTGTTTATATTTTTCGTTAAAATACTCAACTTGAATCGAGCGAATTGTCATTCTTGTTACAAAGATTATATTGCAAATGTAGTATCCGAAACTAATCGAAAATAACGGAGCATTGCGAGAATAAATGCAGGTTTTAGTGTACAGAGTATTGCTATATAGTTGCTCTCTGATGTACGGATATTGCTGTATTGTGTACAGAGTATTGCATTTACTTGCAGTGACTATTTGTTACTCAAATTGAATAAATACAAGGTATAATCAGCGTTATTTTATAAAAACAACTTATACTACATATATATGTACCTGTTTAGATTGGATTGCTTTGACTGCATGAAACAATTAATGTAACAAGCTAATCCTAGCTCCAAGTCCTCACTGAATGTTATGGGAAACTTCTATTAGTAACCGTATATTTGCGAGTGAGTAAAGGCATAATACTGGTTAATTTTAACCTTTCTGTGAATATCTGATATACGATAGTGTGCTATAAAATTACCAAAATGCCTAAAGAAGCTAAAACTCAATTTGGATATGCATAAGAAGTCAGTAATTTGGAAAATTTCGTCTCTAAACTCACCCTGGTCTCCATTTCATATCCTTAAAATTGATAATATTACTCACTTTACGAGCAATATCCGGTGTACGTTATACCACAGTGCTAGTAGTATGTCGGACATTCGCTCGTTACCGAACTATTTTCAAGGAAAACAACAGTAAGAAATAAAGTAGACTTCTAGGTAAAACAATATCACAAAAGATAATAAAATCCGAAGGTAGTACTCATTTTAAACGACTGAGTATAGACAACATAAGAAACAACATAGTTCACAATTGCATGGCATGATGAACAACAAACAACGGAATAAATAAGGAACTTAACCACTGAAATTCCAAGATTTATATGTAAATATGTCACAGTCAAATGGCTGAAAGATCTAGGTTAAGCTATCAAATGCTAAATGACCAAGTTTGAGCTTTAAAAGTCTGAATGACCTAATATCAAATGTGTTAATGGCAGAAAGACTAGTTTTATCAGTCAAAAGTTATAAATAGAATAAGTTTAAACTTTATTTTGAGACCCTTGTTATTGATGTGTGGAACTGTACATGGAAAAATGTTACATAATTCCATTTCCTGAGTTTAGATTGTTCGATAAGACAATCTTAAAATGTTGCATGCTACGATATATACATATAGCACGGCATTTCTTGGTACGTTTTTCTTTATAGTGTTTGACATTTATTAATTAAGCGTTCTTATTACTGGTATATTCTTGCATTCTTCCTTCCTAGAATGACCAAAGTCTTTCAATAACGCCTATGAATGATATAGTATCCTATTATACTGGGTAAGAATTAACACTGTCACTTGTTAAGCTATGATAAACATTAGGTGATTTAATACTAAGCCTTTACGACAGGAGCAATACCGTTTGTTCTATCCAGGGTTTATGCCGTCTGTCAGGACTTTCTCATACAACGGACCAAATATGATTAAACCAATTATAATAATAATTAACAGCCTAATATTATGTAGCAGTCAAGACTATTTACTGCGGGAACAAAGGTCAACGCCATTGTGATGGCTGTGTATAATAATTGGAATAAATATTACTTTATTGACAGAGGGAGCACAAGCCATGGCCTCGAATATATAAAATTAAAGAGACATTTATTCATTGAGGGAACAAAGGCCGTTGCCTCATAACGGCATAAGACGATGATGACATAACTGTACCCTGTTGGTATTGTAGACCTGAACCAGTGCAACATTAATCTTAAAGTAAAGCCTGCCACATACAGCGACAACTATGACGGCCTTGTATCACCCAAGCTGTTAATATCTAGCAACTGTTGTCGATAAGTTTGATATTTACGTTGAAATAACTCCTGGTTTAGGAACAAGAATGGTGATAACAATTTATCTTCGAAGGCGGAAGGTCTCTAATTCGAACACAACCATCTAAAGACAAAATAACAATGGTGTCATTAATATCATTGTTAGACACTCGGCATAAACAGGCATATAGGTAGAAGGGTATATTACAATCAGGATAGTGTATACATGAAGGTTGTGGCCCATTGAACTTGTACAACATATACAACCCTCACAAACACTAATCTTAATAATCTATTAAACTAAATACGGAACATTCTAAATTATCCACAATGAAGAGTCAATTATGTATGCGAATGCTTAACGTGTAGCGATGTGCAAGTTATTCACAAAGAATATAATGAGATACCAAAGATGTTTCAAACAGAATTAATAGCTTAAACATTCCTAAACACGTTTATTTTTTAAATTGGATTTGAAATATTTTGGTATTTATAAGCATCTTTATTATGACTTTCGGATCAAAGCACAGTATTGCATATTGTTTATGTATGGAATCACATTGTCTCCAATAGAGTTTAATAAAGTTTACAAGGGATAAACCAGATGTAGATGTCCTGGTGACGTCACAAAATATCGAAAATTCTAAATATAGATTTGCGTATTTCGTTGATTTTTTAATCAAAGTCCATACAGATATAGTTAGATAAAGAAACTGCAATGCATTAGTCAGATGTCGTTGTTGATGTCATAAAAACGTAATTAAATCCAATTCACTTCAACCAAATCAATAGCAAACAAATACAATACAGAAGAATGGAAACAATATTACAGGTATTAGAGAAGAGACAAAAAGATGTGTGTCACTTTAACTAGTATACCATCAAACAAATGAAATCGTTAAGTTTTGGAAATCCATGAAATGTGCTATTAATGAAATTAAACAATACAAGAGAAGTAGAACATATAAAAAAAATTACATTAAACGTTAAGCGTTTTTTATATAGACTAACACAAATAAGGAGTAGAAACAATTATTTCCCGCCCCATAAAGTCCAACTCGTCAACTCGATAACAAACTCGACAAAACATTAACATAAAAAAGTAAACACATGACTAGTTATATAGCGTATTGAGTGACGGACAAAATGTATGCAATTGTTTTATTAGACTAGCCCAGTGGCGAATCCGTCAAAAGTGTTGCCATTCCGATACAACTAATTTGACAGTCACGTGATACGCCTAACGGTATTTTTACGAACTGCAACATACTTAATATAAAACACGCGAGGCCCGTCTGTGAATTTGACGAAATACATGTTATTGTTATACATTGTTTGCATGCGACACACCTAAATAAACCGAATCATACGGGCCTTCTTAGTCAGGTCTACATAACAACAATGAATGCCAGATTACCTCACTGCTTTAAACTGTATGGGAGTAGGTAGGAAGATATTGTAGTTCTGTGTAATGTTTTACCAAAATTTGATGATTAGATTTTCAAAAATGTTAGAAAAACACGTTTCTTTCTATTGCAAACTAGCTATGAACAAATTGCAATTTCGTACAAAATATAACAAAGAGTACCTTGTTCCTAAGTAAACTGTAAATGCTAGAAAGTAAAGTATCTGATTTTTGCATGGCAAATTAACCGATGATCACATGTAGTACAGTAGATAGGAAATATTCTGATACCAGGTTCCAAGAAATTTGTACTTCACATGGTAGCGTTATCACAGTATTTAATTGAAAACGTTAGGAACTTCATTATGCACAGCATGGTGTAAACTATATAACCTTTGTAACATTGAACTTCTTTCTTTCTGATCACACCTGTTTACCGTTGTTTTTCATATTCAAATATTTATTGCATTCATGCATACACGTTTACAGTATATGTTTGTTTGTTAATTACCATGATATTTCATACACGATAGTGATATTCGTTATAACTGTTCAATCAAAGTCCAAAGGTTTCCATATTGTTTCGCCATCCTTAATACGATACCAAAAAATAGTAATTCTGAATACACTTTGAAATCCTTCGCAATAAATATGTTTTGGGTTATGATATATATGTCGGAATCCTAGTTATTCTATTTCCAATGCAACTTTTTAAAGCTTGAATCCATGTTTAATTCACCTTAGAATTATACTATGTTAACATACACACTACATCAACTATTTAAAATATATCTTTTCGAACTAGACGCTGCACTATAATTTTCAAACACACGCATAAATCTACGGAGAAGGCAATTAGAACTTTCTTCTATTCCTAAACACGGAATCCACTTTATTTAACGATTTTTTTATGTCTCACAGCGTCTCTATCAATAATGACATTTGTATATCAAGCTAGTCTAACTAATGACATCCATGTAAGTAGTCGCCCAACAAATGACGTTGCTTTCTCATTGTAGTTGATACATATGTGCTTGTTAACACACCAAATGGTAATACAATGTTTTGGTAACAACACTACCTTCCCAACAAAACAATATATTGGAAGAAAGACATTAGGCAAGCCGACAGCAATGCATCCGAATCATTTTGACAGAAAACGTCAATTTCTGTCCGCTAGTATGTTTGTTCAACCCTCCGATACTGCTTTATGGTTAGTGACTTTGGGATGCGAATGTAGTGGGAAATCCAATAAAGTATGTAACAAACAAGATGGTCAGCCACAAACCAGGCAACATATTGAAACGGATTGATTAGCCGCTGTCTGATGACGAAATTTGTCATATGTATAATCCTTTTTAGCGAGTGGGCATCACGAGAGAACATTAAATTGACAATATATAGGACAATGCTAGTCGAAAAAGTTTTCGAAACAATGACCAGAATACAAAGTTCACATACGCGGTAGAATAAGGACAACGGAGAACAAGTTGATGAATAGTTATACCTCTAAAATAATAAAGGGTAGCAAATTGTATGCAAAACATGCCAGCGTTAATAACTGACTCCGCGTATAAACCATCAATCATCTATGTTTGGTGCACTTGCTCTGTAATAGAATCGTATTCTCAATTATTATAATTATATTCGAATAACTCTGACAGGCATCATTTGATATTCAATTGATGTGACGTTCTAATGTTGTAGCAATCAGACAAGATAAATCTTATTTGTTACGTCTAGACTCGATGTATTAAATTATATTAAAATATGGTACAAAATATTAAAGATCGTTCTATCGTAACATGGATGAGCGTTTTGTACAGAAAGGTGAAACAGTATAACAAAATACGTATCAGAATGCTAACGAATTCTCAATTGTATAACCCATATACGTTAACATCAATTAAAACGACAACATGTTAAAACTATGATAAATGACTTTGTAATATGTATATACTGCTCCCTTTCATTAATTGGTAGAAAGGCATTGGTTTGATAAACATCATCGTATTAAATAGGACACATGTTCAGACAATATGAAAATAATGAAGCGCGCATACAATCCAAAGCCACATAGAAACGATGACAGCGCCTAGCCATTTAAACAAAAGACAAACACATAACTACTCGTACTAATGTGTATACCAAAAAAGATAATACAAGTAAGCCTTATACAAAACTTCAGTTGGAGGCTCATATTTCAAATACCTTGAACGTTATATATTATGATGTAATTAGAGTAGCGTTATGTGTCGCCAAATTTGTGTCTTCTAATAACGTATTCTCAGAATAAATGACACAATGCCACCAGTAGTGTCACCTCGTATTCATTAATCTAACAGTCATTAATCTATGTCTCTTTCTGGTAATTCTCTAACTTGAGCAAAACTCCACACATGTACAAACCTACAAAAATGTAATGCTTTGTTAACATCTGAATATAACATAAGGACCGGGAAGTTAATGAAGTGAGAATGTTTCTAATAAACCAGGCTGCACAGTTTTACGAATGGACCTTTTGTGAAACTGTTTTCATTTAGTAATGTACTCTCCTACATTTTTTTTGTTAAACATAAAGCTGATTGGTTTCTTAAACTAGTGTAACGTATCTGTCCAATGATGGTTTTTTGTTATGGGTTGTCATTACGTTATATTTGTCGTCCTTTAGTGTTGTGCTTGTGTTGTCAAGATTTGACAGACTGGCTGAAGCAAAGGCTGTCGGAGTAGAATGTATACATAAATAATTAACTATACTCTGCAGACACATTAACTTATCGAAAACAGACAGGTTATGTCAAATTTAAATTAATTCAGTCGAATATATAGATGCGGTTTATCTATTTATCTAATTCAGTTAAAATCTTAACATTTAATCAATATACCACAATGTCAAAACGTATATGATTTCGATGATTCATAACATGGAATCTTTCTAATACTATGACGACAAACATATCTATACAAATCTGGTTGACAATGAATAATCCATTTGTACTCTCAACTATTTCATACATTAGGTGGATGTCTTATACGGTCTGATTCAGTTAAAAATTTAGATATTGACGAGATGGAAAGTTTTAAAGTGCTCTTTCGTCTTTGCTATCATCGTCTTTGTAAAATACGTTATCATTATTTGCATATTCCTGAATTTTATGTTTACATGTTTTGATAGTTGTATTTTAATGCCTTGAACCAAAGTCTGTCGAATTATTTTATTCATCTAAAAAAAATATTTGCAATATCTGTGACTGCAATTTAAACTTTTCCAACTAGAGTAGACGTGACATAGGGAGTAATTTGATAGAAATGTTTTAACGCAAATTTTAACGAAACAAAGTCGTATTTTGATGAGTTAATCACGAAATTATGACGTGAAGGCCTACATTTTGTTATAACGTGCACCTGAAAAAAAACCCATTAAGTATATACCAATGGTACGCACAAACAGAACCGTCAAAAATTGCCAAACTATTTTGCCACAAATTGACCGCAGTTAGGTACAGAACACGCCTCTCCGAGTGCAATCGTCAAAATCTAACATTCTGATTTAAGCAAAATTCCAATTAAAACTGAGGGTTTCATCGGACGTTGGAAAAGAACTCTCTAAAAGTCGATATTCTACGAGTACAACCATAATCGAAGTGCAATTTCTTTGTCAGTAGTCTGTAAACAAAATACATGTACCTGATATTTACGCTTGTCTGACGTTATCAAAAACTACATAACTATATGACCATATTGATAACTATTAGAATGATTGAAGATATGCAATAAATAGGTTAAACATGTAGCTACAATTGTAGAATAGTTCATAACAAATAATGGTGAATAAAAATAACACCTGTCGTAGTAACACGTATAATGTGCGAAATGTTATGAAACTTGCTACTAGTACTTTTACAAACCCGTTTCTTGACGTTTCTTTTGTTGCACCGTAGTGAGTTAGGAGTTAGGTAAAGTTCAAACAAATAGTGTCCTTTATACTCATTGTCGCATGCTGTAACTAGTCGATAGAAATGTCGACGTTAAGTCTGTGATGAATGATTTAAATCAAGTCGTTTATGTTAGAGAGGAAGTGTTGTTATGGAAGTTTGAGACAACTTTCTCTCCTTGCAGTGAATCACTTATACTTATTATGCGTCATACAATGTTATACAATAAAGCACAATTAAAGCTAAAACTTTAGGAATATCTGGTATTTTCACTTGGTGCATCTACATATGTTCGCGATAAAACAGAAACACGACTTCCTCAAAGCATTGTCGCCCTTGTTAGGCGATATTCAACCAATCATAAGCTCGTCAATATTGGTATACTAGTAATTTTTGGAGAAAAAAATGGTACGTTCTACATTCGTGTGAAAATCTTTATAAAAGATTGTCTTCATGAGTATGTTTATAATAAAAAATTCTCTTTTGTATTCTTTACAACTTTTTTATTTAATATTACGAATTCATATGACTTCAAATTTGTAAAAACTTAACCAGCTTTAAAGCACATGTTTCGTCATTGATAATATTCGGTAAATTTATTGCATTACACAAATGCTCATAGTTTTGACCATGGAAAAATTCGTCTTCTATGAAATGTTAAAAAACGGAACTGTTCCAAATGTCCAAAAGTTAAGACACGATATAAAGTGCACCGTAAGTTTCGAAAACAATTAGTGGTGGCGTAAAATGAGTACCAACAAACGGAAAATGTTTAGTCCTGTTTAATTTAATCAATGCGGTCTCTTTTAGTACATTTTTATCGGGTCAAGCTATTTAAGCATGGCAATAAGTATGGTGATCGTTTAATTTATATTCCTAGTAATTGTCTCTTATGGTCATTAAGTATCACCCTAAGTACGTCCACATGGTGAACACAAATGAGAGGCAACGGTGTTTTGTCTTATTGAAACGTTTTATGTAATTTATATTCAATCGGAATAGCTCATGTAATTATACAAACACGAGAAATATCTCGGACATGTAAGTTGAGGAATTAGTTTCAAGGAAAACAACGACAAGGAAGGAAGCAGATTTCTAGGCAATACAATAACACAAAATGTAATAAAATCGGACAGGAAGGCAGAACTAAACTTTACAGACCACATTACAGACCACAATTACATAGCGAAGTGCCCCAATGCACTACTAAACGAAAAGGGGGACTTATTTACTAAAAATAGTTTAACTGTCAAAATGTCGAGAAGGCAAAGTCCCAGCTACCGAAAGACTCAAATAACTAGTTTCAGCTATAAAAAGCAAAATGACACGATTTTTAAAATCTGTTTATAGCTAGTTTGCGGTAGAAAAAAATCGTGTTTTTTTTTAAAAATATTTCTCTGTTATTATTGCATCTACAAGCATGCACTTTTGCACGAATAAATGAAATATATCTACCTAATACACACTGAAATTTCAGCAACATCAGAATTTAGTTAAAAAAGTTTTGTTCATAAGTTCTATGTCACATATTTGTAGTTTTGTATGAAATATCAAGTTAGAAGACTTGATACTTGCAACAGCAATTTTTCCGGCAACATGATACGCATAACGGTATATTTGCGTATTTGCAACCTTATTAATTTAACACATGCGAGGCCCGTCTGTGAATAAGACGAAGTGCATTTTATTGCTGTACATTGTTTATAGGCGACACACCTAAATAAACCGAATCACAAGGGCCTCCAAAGTCTTGTCTTTATAACAGCAAGTTTAATCTCGCCGATCAAGGAGTGTAACGGTTAAATAGTTGACAGTAAATCATCAATGGAATACCATATTACCTCCCTGCGTTAAATGTAAATACGCATGTAATTTCAATATGTAATAAAGAATAAATGTATTTTAATTGTTGACTAAAAATTACGAAATTCAAAATGGGAGTAGGTAGGAAGTTATTGTAGTAGTGTGTAATGTTTTACCAAAATCTGATCAATAGATTTTCAGAAATCTTTAAAAAAACGATTTTTTTCTATCGCAACCTAGCTATACCTGCTAAAAGTCCTAAAAAAGAATAACAATAAATGATACAGTCCTATTCAATGACGTGTGTAACTGCAAATAGGAAATACTTTATATCATTTCATGTGAAATAACGATCTAACACAACGAGTTATTAAGATCGTTGGGTGAGACATTCGCATAATGTTGCAAGATAAGCTACATAAATACTGCGCGTATTTTCTTTGAAGTTTTGGAAAGGAGCAGGTTAGTACTATAAGGGGCGATTTTGGCCCAATGCAAGATTTTAATGAACTTTCTCTAAATCTACTGCGCGTATTTTCTTTGAAGTTTTGGACTTTTTTTAAGCGTTCTTGTTACTGTTATACTATTGTTCTCGTCTAAGAATGACAAAGGTCTTTCAATTAAGTCCTATGAATAATAAAGTTCCTAATATCCTGGGAAAGAATTATCACTGTCACCTGTTAAGCTATGAAAGATAGTTGGTGATTTGATACGAAGCCTGTAAGACAGCACTAATACCGTTTGTTCTATTCAGGGCTTATGCCGTTTACCAAGACTTACTCAGTCAAACAACAAGATGATTAAACCAAATATACATCAAATATTGAACGACTCTGTAGCAAGTAGATGGCACACTATGTATGAAAAGACTATTAACAGAGGGGATACAGACCAAGGAATTTGACCAGGCAGAGGATAATGCTAGAAATAAAGACTACTTTGTTGGCCAAAAGAACACATGTAATTGCCCTGAAGAATTTTATTAATTGAGGAAACATAATCCATTGTCTCTTATCGGCATCAATGATGATGTCATAACTGTACACAGTAGGTACTGTAGACCATGATCTATACAACACTTATCGTAAACTCTGCAACATACATCGCTACCTATGACTATCCAGTTCTCTGCTCTGTGCACCATACTTTTATCATATTAAAGCATATACTTGATGGTACATCAAGCAGAAGCTAGACTAACGTCACGAGATAATGAAGCCATTGTTGTTTGACGTTCCGTGATATGAGGAGATTCTATAATCGTAACATTACCATATGCTATAATTGCACAATGTCTAATGTATCGCTTGCTTGTATGCACAAACGTATTTATGTAATATTAGGTTTGTTTATAGTGTTCGCGATAGTGCTTGTAATGAAGGACGTTGCCCGATGCCCTATTCGTACGCTAAATGTCTCCCATGCTTGTTTAACAGAGTCGGAAAGACCTCGTGTACGTTATACCCTGTTTCTTATCACCTAAGCTATTGAACCCATTAAATAGAACCTCTATCTAACTCTCAGGTAATCACAAAGATAAAAGATGCTGTACTTCAGATGGTGAACATAAAAGCTCCAAGTTTAAAACATTTGCAATTGTTGCCAAGCGGAAAGCAAATACTGAACTCAAGTTTTATTGCCAGCAAATCTTGTAAACACAGCACAGAATTGCTGAAAACTTAAACAATGTTCTAGTATATACAAGGTAGACTAGTTACCAAATATAAGTTACCTAACATATTTTTAAATTTTAATTTCACAGCATATTTAGGGGTCCCAAAGGTGTTTTAAAATGAATTAATGGTTTAAACATTTATTTTCTAAAGTGGCTTTGAAATATTTTGATGGTTGTAAGAATCTTTATAACGATGTATATTTATAACAACCAAAGCACACTATTGCATATTTTGCACGTATGTGTGGATTATTTTTATTCTCCGAGATAGTTTAATCAAGAAGTACAGTGGATAAAGCAAACCTAGCTGTCGTAGTGACGTCACATAAAAATCTAAAATTCTAAAAATTGATTAGCGTATTTTGTTGATTTCGTAAAGTCCATACATATATAGTTAGATAAAAATACAATGCATCAGTCAGATGTTGTTGTTGTTGTTGAGGTCATAATGAAAATAGATTTACGAATTCCGATAACAAAACCTAATAAAAGTGTATGAGGAAATCGGACAGGGACGGCAGCACTCAACATAATCAGCCTAGCACAGAAATAAGTAACACCACACCACACAATTAATTCCAACCCCATAAATAGCAAACAAATGCAATACAGGAGATTGGAAAGGGTATTACAGGTATTAAAGAAGAGACAAAATTGTGTGTCACTGAAACACCGTTACCTTAGTAAACTTTTTCACGTTGGAACGAAAAAGGGCAGTTGTAAATGGCCAACAGTTGGTAGTAAACAAAATGCAATTCCGTACAAAATATAACAAAGCATACCTTGTTCCAAAATAAACTGTAGATGCTAGAAAGTAAAGTTTCTGATTTTTGCATGGCAAGATTAACCGATGATCACATGTAGTACTGCAGATAGGAAATATTCTGATACCAGGTTCCAAGATAATTCGATGGCTTAGCACCAGAAGGTCGTAACTACCTTTTACGACCTAATAAGACTCATACACATTTGAAATCTGCTTCACAAGGCGCTTCTTATGAGCATATTTTACGAAAATCTGATATTGTCATGCTGTCCAAAATATAGTTTTAAAAACGTGTTTTCACATAAGGTAAAGAGTAAATTACAAACAGTTTTCTCTTGTTTTCTCAATATATCGATCTGGTAGTTACGACCTTCTTGTTCTAAGCCAGCGATTTGTACTTCACATGGTAACGTAATCACAATATTTAATTGAAAACGTGATGAACTTCATAATGCCCAACATGTTATATATCAATTCGCGTTTGAAACTTCGCTCTTTCCGAAAGCTTACTGTTTTCTTCAACTTTAAATATGCATTGTGTTTTCATGTTAATATATACGTATACAGTTTATTCGTTTGTTGTTATTTCCAGGATGTTCGTATACTCGACAGTTTGATGCGTAATAACGGTTCAATCAAAGTGCTATGGTTTTCATAATTTTTCAATATCCTATATAAAGCATATCTTAATACGATATCAAGTAAAGTAAATATAAGTACTAATCATGCTGCTAAACTTTTAATTATTTCTTTGACTGCTTCACAATAAGTCGTTCAGTAAAATTTCATCTGTTTTGGGTTATAATTATATATGTCGGAATGTTTGTTATTATATCTACAATGCAACTGTTCAACGCTTGAAATCATGTTTAATTCACTCTTGTAATTTTAATTATACTTGTAAACATATAAACTGTGACAACTGTTTAAAATGTCTCCCTTCGAACTAGACAATGTACTATAATTTTCAAACACTCGCACAAATCCACGACGAAGGCAACTAGAACTATCTACTATTCCTAAACACAGAATCCACTTAATTCAACCAAGACGGTGATGTCTCACAGTGTCTCTATAAACAATTACATTTTGTATATAATGCTAGTAGAACTAATGGCATCTTGTAAGTAGTCGCCTAACAAATGACGTTGCTTTCTCATTGTAGTTGATATATATGTGTTTGTTCACGCATGAAATGGTAATACAATGTTTTGGTAAAAACACTACCCTTGTCAATAAACTAATAAATTGGAAGAAAGACATAAGACAAGCCAACAGCAATGTATCTGAATCATTTCGACAGACAACGTCAATTTCTGTCCGCTAGTGTGTTTGTTCAGCCCTCCAATACTGCTGTATGGTAAGTGACTTTAGGATGAGAATTTGGCGGGAAATCCAATATAGTATGAAATATAAAAGTGGACAGCCGGAAACCAGGCAACATATTGGTACCGGAATCCAGACAACCGATTGATTAGCCGCTGTCTGATGACGGAATTTTGTCATATGTGTAATCCTTTTAGCGAGTGGGCATCACAACAGAACATTCAATTAACAATATATAGGACAAGGCGCTCGCACATTTATAGATGCGACAGCGAAATAAGACCACGATATATAGTGCACATATTAGTAAATAGGACCAACAAGGGAACAAGTGAATGAATATGTATGCCTCTAAAAT
Source organism: Spisula subtruncata (assembly GCA_963678985.1). Lineage (NCBI taxonomy): Eukaryota > Metazoa > Mollusca > Bivalvia > Venerida > Mactridae > Spisula > Spisula subtruncata. The sequence goes on from OY787676.1 coordinate 14,055,502, forward strand.
AATAAAAGGAACCTAATTGTTCTCATTTGTTTTTTATTAGACATGCAGCACTAAGAATATTAAAATAATCGATTTTTAATGTCGCTTAATAATTAAAAGTCTAAGAACTGACCGACCAAGTTGGTCCTCTATCTATATTATACGTCCTAGCATTAGCATAATAGCATTTTCTATCGTACATAGAAATGTTAAAACACTGAAAATTGTCACTCTTGCAGCTTCATTCCCGATTGCTAATTTTTGGCAACAAAAATATATTATATGGATTACTTCAATACATACGACTTTACAGTCTATGAGTACATATTAATATTTATATAAAATACTTACAGTACAAACTTAAATATGGCAATTAGTAACGGTAACATTGGATGCATGATTTTATGTTCGTATTTTCCCTGACAACTATGTATATATGTTATGTGTTATGTCGTTCCGGAAGTGCAAATAAATTATCATTATGTATGATTACTGAGGCATATTAAAATTATGAGAAAAATACTATATTATATTGAAAGCATACGTTAAATTACAATGTTACGAATGCATACAAAGTCAATTCCTATTAATGAAACAATATGATATGTGGCATTTTCTGTACAAATAGAGGAGGTAGGATTAGCCTTAATGCCTAAAATTATGATAACCTATCCCGCGTAGATAGCATCAATCATCTCTGCTTGGTGCTTATTTGCTTTTTTTATAGAACCGTGTTCTCAATTATAACAATTATGTTCGAGCAATTCTCAAAGGCACTATATTTTGATATTCATTTAATGTGACGTTCTAATGTTGTAGCAATCAGACAAGATAAATCATATTTGTTACGTCTAGACTCGCTGTATTAAAATATACTGAATATGAAAGTATAGTACAAAATATTTTAAGTTCGTTCTTTCGTAACACGGGGCAAGTTTTACAGCAAGGCGAAACATTATCAATAAATATGTATCGGAATGTTAACGGTAAGCCTCCTCCCATTTAATAGGTAATACGGCCCATGCACAGACAAATGAAAAACACAGACACGACGGTAACACCTAGCCACTCACACAAAAGACAAATACAGAACTACACATGTGTTTAACAAAAATATATTTCAAGCTAGCCCATGTACCAAACTTCAGTTTGAGACTCATATTTACCTTACCTTGAACGTTATAAATAATGATGTAATTAGAGTAGCGTTATGTGTCGCTAAATTTGTGTATTCTAATAACGTATTCTCAGAATGAATGACACACTATCACCAGCAAAGTAACCTTGTATTCATTAATCTAACAGTCATTAATCTATGTCTCTCTCTAATGATTCTCTAACTTTAGAAAAAACCCACACATGTACAAATCTACAAAACTGTAATGCATTGTTAAGATCAGAATATAACAAAAGGTCCGGGAAGTAATGAAGTGAGAATATTTCCAATAAACCAGGCTGCACAGTTTCACGAATGGACCTTTTGTAATACTGTTTTCATTTTGTAATGCGCTCTCCTACAATTTGTTTGTTAAGCATAAAGCTGATTGGTTTCTTAAACAAGTGTAACGTATCTGTCCAATGATGCTTTTTTGTAATGGGTTGTCATAACGTTATATGTGTCGTCCTTTAGTGTTGTTCTTGTGTTATCAAGCTTTGACTGACTGGCTGAAACAAAGGCTGTCGGAGTAGAATGTATACATAAATACTTAACTATATTCCGCAGACATATTTACTAATCGACAACAGACAGGTTATGTCAAATTTAAATAATTCAGTCGAATATACAGACGCGGTTTATCTATTTATCTAATTCAGTTAAAATCTTAACATTTAATCAATAAAGTACAATGTCAAAACGTATATGATTTAGATGATTCATAACATGGAATCTTTCTTAAACATATCTATACAAATCTGGCCGACAATGAATAATCCATTTGTACCCTCAAATATTCCATATATTAGGTTGATGTTTCAAACGGTCTTGTTCGGTTAAATATTGACGAGTTGGAAAGTCCTGTTCCGTCTTTGCTATCATCGTCTTTGTGAAATGCGTTATCATTATATGCATATTTCTGTATTTTATGTCTGCATGGTTTGATAGTTTAAATTTATGCATTGAACCGAAGTATGTCGAAGTATTTTATTCATCTACAGAAATATTTGGAATATATGTGACTGCAATTTAAACTTTACCAACGGCAGTAGACGTGACGTAGTGAGACATTTGACATGACATTTCTTTTTAAATACGCAATATTAAAAAAAACAAGACTCGTACTTTTTACGAGTATATCACGAAAATATGACGCGGATGCTTATACACCAAAACAAATTATTATGTATATACAAATGGTACGCACACAGAGACATTTCAAAAGTGGGCAAAATAGTGTGCCACAAAATGAGAGCATTGTTCGGATACATGTACGGAGCACACCTGTCTTCGAGTTCAATCGTCCAAATCTAAGATTCTTATTTAAGCAATATTCCAATTTGAGCTTAGGATGTCACCGGCGACTCTTTGGGGGTTTGGTACGAATCCTCCACTCACTACTCACATTTACATGTGTCTTACAGTTAAATAAGTTAAACACTAAATCGATGGTATTCTTTAACCATAATCGAAGTACAATTTGTTTGTCAGTGAGTATGTAAAGTAAATACATGTAGAATCTACCTGATACTAAAGTTTGTCTGGTGTTATCAAAAACTACATACTAGTAATTATATGACTATATTGGTAACTATTAGAGTTTAGAATTTATAATTATATTCTCATCAATATACATATACAATAGTATAACTTTGTATATAGAATGACTGAAAATATCAAATAATGTCAAATATGTTAAACGTGAAGCTACAATTACATAACAGTTGATGATATTTAACGATGAATAAAAATAACAGCTCTCATAGTAAAATGTATAATGTGCATTTAATATATGCGAAATGTAATGACACTTGCTACTAGTACTTTGACAAACCAGTTGCAAGACGTTCCTTTTGTTGCGCCGTGGTGGGTTATGATTTTAGTTAAGTTTAAACAAATATTTTCTTTATGTTTATTGTCTCATTTTGAGCAAGTCGATAGAAATGTCGACATTGCGTCTGTGATGAATGGTTTAAATCGAGTCGGAGTGCCGTTATGAAAAGTTGAGACAATTTTCTTTCCTTGAAGGAAATTACACATTACGCGTCATAAAATTCTATAAAATAAGTTAAAACATTAAGAATATCTTGGAATTTCACTTGATGCATCTACATTGTTCACAAGAAACAGAGATATGACTACTTCAAGCATTATCGCTTGACGAGCGGTATTGAACCCATCATTAGCTCGTCAATATTCGTGTAATTTTGGCGGCAAAACCGACACGTTCTACATTTGTGAACATCTTCATAAAAACCATTGCATCAGCTGCTTACAATAAATAATTGTTTTAACTTTATATTTTTCTTTTTCTCTTCTGTATTCTTGACAACCCTTATTATTTAATAATACGAATAACTATGACTTAAATTTGTTAGAAAATAACTAACTTTAAGCAAATTGTTTTAGTAATTGATAAAAGTCCGATAATACATTGCATTTCATTCATGCTCATCTATTTCGACCATTTAAAACGTCGTCTGCTATGGGATTCAAGAACTAGTTGTTGCGAAATTGAGCGAGTCTTCATCATGCGAATAATTCGCAATGTGTAGTACCTTACCAACATTCCAACGCATAAACATTAAGGTTAGAAACCACCAAATAAATTTGCTCTTTAGTTCAATGTAAATTGACATTAGTAGGTCCCAATTTTTCAACATTTTTAGTCTTTGGCCCCCCTGAACCACATATAACATTCTAAAGAGGGGCCTTTAAGCTTTAAAATAATACAATACAAAAGGGGGGTCATGCATCTTTTAAGAAAGTTTTGTCCTTCAAACGGGGTCTATCCGTTTTCACACATCTCCGGACAGATCAGTTCTGGGTTTCACCCTAGTCTACTTTCACATTGGTATCAAGAACAAAATATCAAAATAATACAAATATTACAGTTTCACTACATTACATGCATATTTACCAACCATTTAAACTCAATTTCATCATTCAACTCCACATTTGCCAAGAAATATCGTCATTTATAGGCAAACCGAAGTTTTTTAAGGACCACTTGAGTGTATTATTATTTAGCCCGCGGAGGCATTTAGTTGTTCCTTACCTTTACACTTTTTATTAAATGATCACGTTTTCATGAGTTGCTGAATACATGTTGTATTATAGATTGCATGATAATCGATGTCGGTATACTGTCTATTGTTCACTAATGAACATTTTAAAAACAACAAAATGGGGGATTAAAACAACCGTAAATGAATAGTGTGAGCTTTTGAGTTATTTTGGCCCCATCATGCGTCACGACCTGTGGCTGTAAAGTATGATGTTCCGTTATGTGTAGGTAATTGTAGCGTGTACAAGTCTGTGATCAGGTTTTTATTTTCCTCCATGTGCCGACTGTGTACTGCTATTTCTGTTGAGATCTACACTCTGTCCGGTTTTATAGTATTATTTCGCATACGGTATCTTGCTAGTATCCTATCCTATTGAATATTGCTATTCGTTATTGGTTATTTTCTTCAGAGTCGTTCATCGCTGCAGTTAATACCTCACATCGCTATCTTTAATACTTCTAATGAAAACAATAAATCGGAAAATCAGAAAAAACTTCACGATTTGTAAGGAAGTCCTATTAAGGTCAAAGAAAATTCATGCTTTCGGTTTTGTTCCTAAATAGGATTCTTTAAAAGTACATGAATAACAGACAGCTATGATAGAGATATATGGAATTGACTGATCTATGTACTCATAGTCAGTACTCATATGTCTGAGTCAATGCTGAGCATATATATACATTTTTTCAAACTGCTATCCAACACTTTCTGAAGGGTTACTGTAGATCTATTATTTGAACTACTTAGTATTGTATATAAAAAAACTATTTAATTGGCATACGCAACATCATAATTTTGATAAACATACTTTTATGAAGGTATAACTTATATATTTTTATAATGATATAAGACAAACCGGTACATAAAGTGTTAGAAGAACTATTTATTACTTTATTGACCGTGTATTGCCATCTAGGAAGTTTGCGCAGTCCAACTATTCATATGGAAGCATCACAAAGTATCATGTACAGTTACGCCAACAATGAGTGGTAAAAACATTACCAACAAACGGGAAATTTTCAGTGTTGTTTAATTCAATCAACGTGGTATCTTTTATTGCATCTTTATCGAGCCATGGCATTTAAGCTTGACAATAGGTTTGGGGATCATTTCATGCATTTCCGAGTACTAGTAATGGCCTCCTTTCGCCATTAAGCATCTCCCTAAATACGTCCACATGAAGAACATAAATGAGAGGAAATGGTTTTTGTCTTATCAAAACATTTTATGTATTTCATATTCAAACGGAATACCTTATTTAGTTATACGAACATATACGAGTAATATCTGGACATGTAGGTTGACAAACTGTTTCTTGGAAAACAATGGCAAGCATGGACGCATCTTGACATAACAGTAACACGATTTGTTCATAATGGTGTTTGTAACTGCAAATGGGAAAACGATACATTGTTTTAAATGATGAGACATTCTCAAATTTTGGAATATTAATGCGCGGAATTTTTCTTGGGGCGTAGTTTCTTGAAAGGTTTTTTTCTTGAAAAGTTGTGGCATATGTTAAGCGTTGTCTTCCTGAAATGACCCAGATATTCCAATTACGTCCTGTGAATAATATAGTGTCCTAATATACTGGGTACGAATTAATACTGTCACGTGTTAAACTATGATAAACAGTAGGTGATTTAATGCTAAGCCTGTACGACAGGGCTAATACCGTGTGTTCTATCCAGGGTTTATGCAGTTTGTCAAGTTGTTCCCAGTCATACCACGGAAGATGATTAAACCCATTATAAATAATTAACAGCGAAATATTGACTGATCCTGTAGCAAGTAACTGGCACTATAATACTAAAGAATATTTTAAATTGGAACACCATCCAATGTCATTGTCCCAGCAGCGGTTTCTTAAAAAAATAAAGAATATTTTATTGACGGGTGGAACACTGGTCATTTCCCCGAGTAGAATAATGTCGAGAAGTTAGTCATTGAGAAAGCATAGATTATTGCCTCTTATCGACATGAGACGATGATGAACTGACTGTAACATGTAGGCACTGCAGACCATCACCGGTGCAACATTGGGTATTTAAGTATATTACATGCAGCACTAACTATGACGGCCACGTACCACCCAAATTGTGAAATTTGAAGCATCTAGCAAATTTTGCGAACAAACTCGACATTTAACGTTCAAATAACTCCTGCTTTAGAAACAAAAATGTTTAACTTCGAAGGCGGAATGTTTCTAACTCGAACACAACCATCTATAGTCTAAATAACAATTGAGTCAATCATTTCTTGGTTCGATACTCGGTATAAAAAGGGACCTCGCGTATATTTTGCACTAGTATAAAGTGTATAGTACAATCGAGATTGTGTATCCGTGTAGGTTGTGGTTGTACTGTTCATTGAACTTAATAGTACAATGCATACAAGCCCCTAAATCAATATTCTAAATAATCTATTAAACTAAATACAGAACAATCTAAATCACCGACAATAAAGAGTCCATTATGTATGCGAATGTTAAACGAGTATGACCGTGTCGAAGATTAAAGAAATAGGTTCGCTAAGTAAATGAAAAAGGTATGGAAGTGGCGAAAGACATAAGTGTAAAATAGCGCAATTGATTTACTATCAAGATTTTGCGTGACTCGGATAATTAGTAGTATTTAGAAACTCTTTGAATTGCCATTTGGTCTTTGATTCTAACCGGTACGTACGCCTTACTGTATCAAATATTGAAAAACCCATGTAAACTATCGTGTTAAATTAATTACATACTTTGTACATTTACACCATCAAACGACGCGCTAGTCATGCATGAGCTCTTCAATTAGGAGGCGAAACATAATTATTTGACTTAGGCGACACAAAGACCAAGTTAAACTTAAATTAGAAGGCAAAGTCTGTAAGTCTGTTTGATAAAAATCAGATTCAAAAGTATCTGGTGTGGTGTCCCTACAAATCTACATGCTTTAAATTAAAAGATACGTTTTCACAGTTACACTGCGCTTGTATATCATAGACTAATCAAAATATATCATTCTCGCTTGAAGGTGGCATACACGCATTGGCAAACCACAAGGTAGTATTGACCGGTTTACCACTGTTGAAAAAAAACCTGTAAACTAAACCAGCTATTTTCAGTTCTCTGCCTTGTGAACCTATGTTAAAATGTTAAAGCACATGCTATATGGAACATCAACTAGAAGCTAGACAAACGTCACGACATAATGAAGGTATTATTGTTTGACGTTCAGTGGTATGATGTGATTCTAAAATCGTTATATTACCATATGTTATTATTGCTCAACATCTAATGTATCGCTTGCTTGTATGCGTACAGTCATGTCATCTTGGGTTTATTTACGGTGCTTTTACTAAAGGACATTGCCAGTAGCCTTATTTGTACTCTTACCGCAACCATGATTGTTTAACATAGTCGGCCTGACCACATGCGCTTTTTATCGTGTTTCAAATACCCTAATCTACTGAATCCAGTAAATAGAACCTCCATATCACTCGCAACAAATCACAACATGAAAGATGTTGTACTTCAGTTGATGATCATAAAACCTCCAATGTTTAAACATTTGAAATTGTTGCCAAAATGTAAGCAAATAATGAACTCACGTTTTATTGCCAACAAATCTTGAAAACACAGCACAGAGTTGCTAAAAACTAAAACAATGTTCTAGTATCTATAAGGAAGACTAGTTACCCAACATAAGTTACCTTACATATTTGCAAATTTCAAATTCAAAGCAAATTATGAGATCTCAAAGGTGTTTCAAATAGAATTAATGGTTTACACATTTATGAAAACGTTTATTAGTAGCTTTGAAATATTTTGATGGCTGTAAGAATCTTTATAATAACCAAAGCACAATATTGCATATTTTATTGATGAACACGTTTATTTTCTAAAGTAGCTTTGAAATATTTTGATGGTTGTTAGAATTTTTATAATAACCAAATCATATTTTGCACGTAGGTATGGATTATTGTATTCTCCAAGATTGTTTAATCAAGAAGTAGAGCGGATAAAGCAAATGTAGATGTCGTAGTGACGTCACAAAATATCTAAAATTTTAAACATAGTTTTGCGAAGTTTGGTGATTTTTTAATCAAAATGCATACCGATATAGTTAGATAAAGAAAATGCAATGTATTCGTCTGATGTTATTCTTAAGGTAATAATGAAAATGCTAATTCCGAAGAACAAAACTAAATCAAACACAGTTAGGTAGTAAACAAAAACATTTTTACACAAAATATAACAAAGCATACCTTGTTCCAAAATAAACTGTAGATGCTAGAAAGTAAAGTGTCTGATTTTTGCATGGCAAGATTAACCGATGATCACATGTAGAACTGTAGATAGGAAATAGTCTGATACCAGGTTCCAAGATATTTGTACTTCACGTGGTAAAGTAATCACAATAGTTAATTGAAAACGTAATGAACTTCATTATGCACAGCATGTTATATATTATTAGGCGTTTGAAACTTCGCTCTTTCTGAAAGCTTACTGTTTTCTTCAACTTTAAATATGCATTGCATTTAAGTATATACGTTTACAGTTTATTCGTTTGTTTTAAATTTCCAGGATGTTCGTATGTGCGACAGTCTGATGCGTAATAACGGTTCAATCAAAGTGCTACGGTTTTCATAATTTTTCACCATCCTTTATAAAGCTTATTACGATGCGACATTGATTAAAGTAACTGTTTGTATTAATAAGTTTGGTACAATTTTAATTACTTTTCAAAACCATTCAGTTACAAAATATCTGTTTTTGGTTATGATTCATATACTCGTATGTCGGAATGTTGTTCTATTTCCAATGCAACAGCTTAACTCCTTAATACATGCTTAATTCAAACTAAAGGTTATACCAAAAATGTGTACGATGTTAATCATACACACTACATCAAATATATAAATGTCTCTCTTCGAACTAGACACTCTACTATTATTTTCAAACACACGCACAAATCCACGATGAAGGCAATTAGAACTTTCTACTATTCCTAAACACGAAATCCACTTTATTCAACGAATGTCGTGATGTCTCACAGCGTCTCCATAAATAATTACATTTGTATATCACGCTAGTCTAACTTATGACATCCTTGTAAGTAGTCCCCTAACAAATGACGTTTCTTCCTCATTGTAGTTGATACATATGAGTTTGTTAACGCACCAAATGGTATTACAATGTTTTGGTAACAACACTACTTTCCCAACAAAACAATATATTGGAATAAAGACATTAGACAAGACGACAGCAATGCATCCGAATCATTTCAACTGACGACGTCAATTCTGTTCGCTTATGATTTTGTTCAGTCCTCCAATACTGCTGTATGGTTTGTGACTTCAGGATGAGAATTTGGCGGGAAATCCAATATAGTATGTCATATAAAAGTGGACAGCCGGAAACCAGGCAACATATTGAAACCGGAATCCAGACAACCGATTGATTAATAACTGTCAGATGACGGGAGTTTGTTATATGCGTATGTAATCCTTTTATTGAGTGGACATCGCGAGAGAACATCCAATTAACAATAGTTAAGACAAGACTAGCTCACTTATAGTCCAGACAGTTTGCGTAACGAGACCACGACATATAATGCACATACTAGTAAATAAGGACAACAAGGGAATAATAGAATGAATATGTATGCCTCTAATATTATAAAGGGCACAAAATCTTTTTCGATGACAATTGTTATTCATTTTATAAGACGAACCGCAGAAATATTCAAAAGAAAGAATAATATATGTGAATATTACAGATAATGAAGTTTTAATGTCGCTTTAAAATTAAAAGTCGACTAACTGATTGACCTAGTTGGACCTCCAGCGACATTAAACGCACCAGCATTAGTAGAATTTGGCACATGTTTTAGCATATTACATGGCACATACAAATGATATAGAAATGAAGGACGAAACAATTACGAATCAATTAGGTGCAAGTTGACTTGACATATCAGTAATATGATAGTATAAGTCAAGCAGATCACGGCGGCGCGGTACAATTTACACGGTGTATTTTACGATGTACTACCAAAACTTTGATATTGAGATTATGAATCTTTTTAACCGTTGTGTTAAGTTGGTGTTTGGCAAACATCCGTTTGGAGACCACGTTCAACTCACAAATCAGTGGATTGTATTATCTATTCACACACTATGTTTTAGTAGTACAATCGTTCTATTCTATTACTTTGAACACACATTTGACTTAGGTTTTGGCAATTTCATCAATGTTATTGTTTATATTGTTATTTTCTTTTTTCATTTATTTGTCCTAAAAGCACCATCGTTGTCATCACTTTATTCTGACAGAGAGTATACGTTCTCGCGTTGAATTATTGTCATCAAAATATACTACGATGTGTACTTACAAATGTATGTACATATTTGGTTTATATGCAAAACATGCCTGGGATAATAACATATCCCGCGTATATACCATCAATTATCTTCGATCGGAGCTCTTGCCTTTTAATAGAATCATGTTCGGAATTGTTACAATTACTAGAGTATAATCGAGCAATTCTGAAAGACACAATATTTTGTAATTCAACAAATGTGACGTTCTAATTATGTAGCAATAAGATAAGATAAAACATATGTGTAACGTCTAGAATCGCTGTATTATTATAATTATATTGAAATTCGTACGGCACAAAAATATTAAACTTAGCTCTATAATAACATGGGAGCAAACTTTGTTAAGAAACGCGAAACACTAACACAATTTACGTATCGCAATGTTAACGGATTCTCAAATGTGTGTCCATATGAGTCAAATCCAATGAAAATTATAATGTGTTACAATGTATATGATAAATGACGTTGTAATGTGTATACTAGTTCTGTATACTATGACCTTTCACTAAGTGGTAGAAAGAAATTTGGTACTCCTCATCGCATTACATCAGAGTTTGTGTTTTTGCAGTTAAGCTGCTAAGTTTCGTTCAAAAGTGTACTGTATCGACTGAGTTTGTTTGTTATCGTTGTCCTAACGTTATAGTGGTCGTCCATTTTGGGCTGTGCAGATCAGGATTTGATTGACTGACTGAAACAAATGGGTATCACTCTTGCTCAAGATGTGATTGACTGACTGAGGCAAATGATGTCTGAATCAGATTTTGTGTTTTTTTTAGTTGTACAATTGTTCGTGCTCTTCTGTTGCTGGAAATTGCTGTCTTCCCTGCCTGATTTATTTTTACCTCTTTTGTCTTGTACTTATAATATGGGTGACACTGTCATAAATAAATACTTGACTATACTCTGCAGACACATTAACTAATCAACAACAGACAGATTATGTCAAATATAAATAATACAGACGCGGTTTATTCATTTATCTAATTCGGTTGAAATCTTAACATTTAACATTTAAGAGCACAATGTCAAAACGTATATGATTTCGATTATTCATAGCATGGAACATTTCTTGTACTAGGACTACAAACATATTTATACACATCTGGTTGACAATGAATAATCCATTTGTACTCTCGACTATTCCATACATTAGGTGGATGTCTTACACGGTCTGATTCAGTTAAATATTTAAATACTCGTATTGACGAGATGGAAAGTTTTAAAATTCTGTGCCGCTTTTGCTATCCTCGTCTTTGTAAAATACGTAATTGTTATTTGCATATTTCTGCAATTTATGTCTGCGTATTTTGATTGTATTTTAATGCATTGAACAAAAGTCTGTCGAATTATTTTATTCATCTAAAGAAAGATTTGCAATATGTTTGACTGCAATTTAAAATTTTCCAACAACAGTAGCTGTGACAAAGGGAGACATTTGAAATAAACATTTTAGCGCAATGTTTAACGAAACAAAATCGAATTTTGATGAGGTATCGCGAAATTATGACGTGAAGGCCTATATTAGAGAGGTTGCGAAAGCAACGTGTACGGGTACGTGTACGTGTATATACCCGTACACGTACTCGTACACGTTGTAATTTAAATTTGCTTGCGAAAGATAACGTGTACGTATAAAATCGCGTGACAGTTATAGCACGATTTCCCCATGCATCGAAATGAGTGTTTGTATAGCTTGATTGGTCCATGTTTCTTTTGATAAAACGATTTATCCGTGCCTACGCATACATGTGTGATGTGGTACACATACCTCTACAAGTCCCACTACACGGTTTTAACGTGTAAGCCCTACACATACCTGGATGACGATTTGCTCAAAAAGTAGTTCACTCGTACACGTACACGTTGACGTTCGATTTCGCAACCTCTCTATTATGTTGTAACGTGCACCTGAAAAAAACCTATTAAGTATACACGAATGGTACGCACAAACAGAACCGTCAAAAATGGGCAAAATATCTGGCAACAAATTGACCGCAGTCAGGTACAGAACACGCCTCTCCGAGTTCAATCGTCTAAATCTAACATTCTGATTTAAGCAAAATTCGAAAATTAGAGCTGAGGGTGTCATCGGACGTTGAAAAAAAAACTCTCTAAAAGTCGATATTCTACGAGTTTAACCATAAATGAAGTGCAATTTCTTTGTCAGTACATTTACCTGATATTTACACTTGTTTGACGTTATCAAAAACTACATAATTATATGACCATATTGATAACTATAAGAATGATTGAAGATTGGTTAAACATGTAGCTCCAATTGTAGATCAGTTCATAACAAATAATGGTGAATGAAAATAACACCTCTCGTAGTAAAACGAATAATGTGCGAAATGTTATGAAACTTGCTACAAGTACTTTTACAAACCAGTTTCTTAACGTTCCTTTTGAGTCAGGAGTTTAGTAATGTTTAAACAAATAGTGTTCTTTGTGTTTATTGTTGCATAGTAAACTATTCGATAGAAATGTCGACATTAAGTATGTGATGAATGATTTAAATCGAGTCGTTTATGTTAGAGAGGAAGTGTTGTTATGAAAGTTTGAGACAATTTTCTTTCCTTGTAGTGAATCTGCTTATTATGGGTCATACAATGTTATACAATAAAGCACAATTAAAGCTAAAACATTAGGAAAAGCTGGGATTTTCACTTGGTGCATCTACACATGTTCGCGAGAAAACAATAACACGAATTCCTCAAAGCATTATCGCCCATAAGTACTTGACGAGCAGTATTCAACCAATCATTAGCTCGTCAATATTGGTATACTTGTTATTTTGGCGAAAAAAATCGTAACGTTCTACATTTGTGAAAATCTTCATAAAACATTGTCTTCATGAGATGTACACAATACAAAATATTTCTCTTTTGTATTCTTTACAACTTCTTTATTTAATATTACGAATTAATATTCAAATTTGTAAAAACATAGCTAGCTTTGAAGCACAGTTTAGTCATAGATAATATTCGGTAAATTCATTGCATTAGAAACATGCTCATAGTTTTGACCATGGAAAAAATAATTGTCTTCTATGAAACGTTAAGAAACGGAATTGTTCCAAATGTCCAAAAGTTAAGACACGACATAAAGAGCACCGTAAGTTACGAAAACAATTAGTGGTGGGTAAGATGAGTACCAACAAACGGAAAATTTTCAGTGCTGTTTAATTTAATCAATGTGGTCTCTTTTATTACATCTTTATCGGGTCAAGCTATTTAAGCTTGGCAATAAGTATGGGGATCATATCATTTACTTCCTAGTAATTGTCTCCTATGGCCATTAAGTATCTCCCTAAATAAGTCCACATGATGAGCATTAATGAGAGGAAACGGTTTTTGTCTTATTGAAACGTTTTATGTATTTTATATTCAATCGGAATAGCTCAAGTAATTATACAAACACGAGTAATATATCGGACTTGTAAGTTGACGAATTATTTTCAAGGAAAACAACGACAAGGAAGGAAGCAGATTTCTAGGCAAAACAATAACACAAAATGTAATAAAATCGGACAGGAAGGCAGAACTAAACTTAAACGACTGAGCACAGAAAACATTAGAACACATTACAGACCACAATTACATAGCGAAGTGCCCCAATGCACTACTAAACGAAAAGAGGGACTTATTCACTAAAAATAGTTTAGCTGTCAAAATGTCGAGAAGGCAAAGTCCCAGCTACCGAAAGACTCAAATAACTAGTTTCAGCTATAAAAAGAAAAATGACACGATTCTAAAAACCTGTTTACCTGCTCAAAGTCCTAAAATTAAGAATAACAATAAATGATACAGTCCTATTCAATGACGTTTGTAACTGCAAATAGGACATACTTTATATCATTTCATGTGAAATAACGATCTAACACAACGAGTTATTAAGATCGTTGGGTGAGACATTCGAATAATGTTGCAAGATAAGCTACATAAATACTGCGCGTATTTTCTTTGAAGTTTTGGAAATTTTTTAAGCGTTCTTGTTACTGTTATATTATTGTTCTCGTCTTAGAATGACAAAGGTCTTTCAATTACGGTCTATGAATGATATAGTTTCCTAATATCCTGGAAAAGAATTATCACTGTCACCTGTTAAGCTTGGAAAGAGATTTGCTAATTTGATACGAAGCGTGAAAGACAGCACTAATACCATTTGTTCTATTCAGGGCTTACGCCGTTTGTCAAGACTTACTCAGTCAAACAACAAGATGATTAAACCAAATATACATAAAATATTGACTGACTCTGTAGCAATTAAATGGCACACTATGTATGTAAAGACTATTTACAGAGGGGGTACAGACCAAGGAATTTGACCCGGCAGAGGATAATGCTAGAAATAAAGACTACTTTGTTGACCAAAAGAACACATGTAATTGCCCTGAAGAATGTTATTAATTGAGGAAACATAAACCATTGTCTCTTATCGGCATCAATGATGATGACAAAACTGTACACAGTAGGTACTGAAGACCATGATCAATACAACACGGATCGTTTAGTCTGCTTCATACATCGCTACCTATGACTACCCAGTTCTCTGCGCTGTGCTCCATACTTTTATCATATTAAACCACAGACTAGATAGTACATCAACCAGAAGCTAGACTAACGTCACGAGATAATGAAGCCATTGCTGTTTGACGTTCCGTGATATGAGCGTTACATTACCATATGTTATAATTGCACAATGTCTAATGTATCGCTTGCTTATATGCACAAACGTATTTATGTAATATTAGGTTTGTTTATGGTGTTCGCGATAGTGTTTGTAATGAAGGACGATGCCCGATGCCCTATTCGTACGCTAAATGTTTTCATGATTGCTTAACAGAGTCAGGCAGACCTCATGCGCTTTCTATTCAGTTTCAAATCCCCTAAACTATTGAACCCGTTAAATAGAACATCCATCTAACTCTCAGTAAATCACAAAGATGAAAGATGCTGTACTACAGATGGTGATCATTAAATCTCCATGTTTAAAATATTTGCCATTGTTCCCAAGAGGAAAGCGAATAATGAACTCAAGTAATATTGCCAACAAATCTTGAAAACACAGCACAGAGTTGCTAAAAACTAAAACAATGTTCTAGTATCTATAAGGAAGACTAGTAGTACTAAATATAAGTTACCTTTCATAGTTGCAAATGTCAAATTCAAAGCAAATTATGAGATCTCAAACGTGTTTCAAATAGAATTAATTGTTTACACATTTATGAAAACGTTTATTTTCTAAAGTATCTTTGAAATATTTTGATGGTTGTAAGAATTTTTATAATAACCAAAGCACAATATTGCATATTTTGCACGTAGGTATGGATTATCTATTCTCCAATATTGTTTAATCAAGAAGTAGAGCGGATAAAGCAAATGTAGATGTCGTAGTGACGTCACAAAATATCTCAAATTGTAAACATAGTTTTGCGAAGTTTGGTGATTTTTTAATCAAAATCCATACCGATATAGTTAGATAAAGAAAATGCAATGTATTAGTCAGATGTCATCCTTAAGGTAATAATAAAAATGCGAATTCCGAAGAACAAAACTTAATCAAACACAGTTAGGTAGTAAACAAAAACATTTTTGCACAAAATATAACAAAGCATACCTTGTTCCAAAATAAACTGTAGATGCTAGAAAGTAAAGTGTCTGATTTTTGCATGGCAAGATTAACCACTGTTCACATCTAGTACTGTAAATAGGAAATATTCTGATACCAGGTTCCAAGATATTTGTTCTTCACGTGGTAACGTTATCACAATAGTTAATTGAAAACGTGAGTAACTTCATTATGCACAACATGTTACCAACTATATAACCTTTCTAACATTGAATTTCTCTTTTTCTAGCACACCTGTTTACAGTTACTTCTTAAAATCATTCAGTCAAAACTATATGGCATTGGTTATGATTCAAATACACGTATGTTGGAATGTTATTCTATTTCCAATGCAACTACTCTTAGCTAAAAAACATGCTTAATTCGAACTTATTTTTATACCAAACATTTGTATGATGTTAACATACACGCTACATTAACTATTTAAAATGTCTCTCCGCAAACTAGACACTGCATTATAATTTTTCAAACACACGCACAAATCCACGTCGAAGGCAATTAGAACTGTCTACCATCCCTTAACACGGAATCCACTTTATTCAACGAATGTCCTGATGTCTCACAGCGTCTCTATAAACAATTACATTTGTATATCATGCTAGTCTAACTAATGGCATCTTGTTAGTAGTCCCCTAACAAAAGACGTTGATTTCTCATTGTAGTTGATACATATGTGTTTGTTAACGCACCAAATGGTAATACAATGCTTTGGTAACAACACTACCTTCCCAACAAAACAATAAATTGAAAAACAGACATTAGACAAGTCGACAGCAATGCATCCGAATCATTACGACAGACAACGTCAATTTCTGTTCGCTAGCGTGTTTGTTCGGCCCTTCAGTACTGCTTTATGGTTAGTGACTTTAAGATGAGAATTTTGCGGGAAAGCCAATATAGTATGTAACAATCAAGGTGGCCAGTCAGAAAGCAGGCAACATATTGAATCCAGGCAACCGATTGATTAGTCGATGTCTGATTACGGAATTACGTCATATACGTATGTAATCCTTTTATAGCGCGTGGACATCACGAGAGAACACTCAATTAACAATATTAAGGACAAGACTAGCTCACTTATAGTCCAGACAGTTTGCGTAACGAGACCACGACATATAATGCATATACTAGTAAATAAGGACAATAAGGGGCTTATTGAATAAATATGTAAGCCTTTAAGATAACAAAGGGTACCAAATCGTTCTCGGTGAATTTTTTTATATGTTTTAATAGAAGAACTGGTGAAATATTAAAAACTAGGAATATTATACGTAGATATTACAAATAATTAAGTTTTAATGACACTACCAAGTCTAAGATATGTCGGCCTAGTCGGTCTTCTTCTAGCTTTATTAAACGTCCTAGAATTGGCAGAATTCGGTACATATTTTAGCTTTTTCAATCGTACACATCAATGATATGTGATATATAATGACGAACAATTTCTGTGTATTGTATTAACTATTTATATACTACGTATAATTAGTAATTCTATTCTATAATATTCATTGACTGTACTTTGAACACCAGTTTTGAATTAGGGTTTCCGCAATTTTTTTCAACGTTATTGTTCATATATTTATTTTCTTAAATATAGTGTTTATTAATGTCTACCAAAGCCCATGATTTAGTGCGGCCGAAATATCATGGCCCAATAACATTGGCAATACGTCATCGGTTGGATCTGTTCATATTGAAAAGCGGGTATGTTCATAAATCTTGATCATCTTAACGCTTCATTCGGTTATTTCAAATATTGAACTACTGCACTCAGTTTATTCAATATAATGAAATGTAGTGTAGTGGATACACTAATGACTTTAATACAGAATGTCCTTGTTCGAATCTCGGCAGATACGTTTTTTTAATTTCTTTTCCGCATTATTTTGACGATATTCATGCATTTGTAAGAGGGTTACTAACAAAATTTTTTTTTACTCAATTAATGTTAGGTCTTAAGCTATGCGAATATTATATGTGTAATAGTATTGATATTGTTGTTGAATCTGCTGATGGTAACGTCAGAGGGGTGTGAATAAAATTAAAGATAACGAGACTGATATCGTATAACATGATTTTAAAACACTCAGAGTATCAGAGCTAAATAAGCCATTGTTATTACCAAAGTAGAAAAAGAAGGAGACATGAATGAGACTCGAACCAGCACCTGTAACTTGTACACGTATTAATTTGTAGTTCCACGGCTTTACCGTCTGACTTAATTTGTAAAATGGTACTTGTTTTTGAAATAGCATGCAAACCAAGCGCCTGTTGACCCTGACCGCAAATGATCACCACTTTATATACGAAATTAAATCGTTGCCTAATTAACATGTGCCAATGATATTGTGTCTTCATAATATCGGTCGCACTATATCACTTTAGTACAACAGAGATTATACTTTCTGGTTTTGATGGTTGTCAAACATATAAGAACAGTGTACTTCTGTACATATGATGGAGGCAGGATTTGCCTGCACGCCTATAAATAAACATACTCTTATATTTAAATTGTATGCAAAACACGGCTGAGTAATAACTTATCCCTCCTAAATACCACCAATCATCTATGTTTGGTGCTCTTGCTCTTTAATAGAATCTTATTCTAAATTATTACAATTATATTCGAGCAATTCAGAAAAGCACCGCATTTTGATATTCATTCAATGTGACATTCTAATTCTAAAGCAATCAGACAAGATAAATCATATTTGTTAAGTCTAGACTCACTGTATAAAATTATACTGAAATTGGAAGTATGGTACAAAATATTAAATTTCATTCTGTTGTAACACAAGGGAAAGTTTGTACAGCAAGGCGAAACAGTATCACAAATTACGTATCGCTAAGCTAACGGATTCTCAAATGTATGTCAATATTAGGTAATTTCGATGAAATTTTTTAAGTGTTATATGATAAATGACTTTGTAATGTGTATATACTATATGACCTTTCACTATGTTGTAGAAACGCATTAGTTTTGTAACCTGTAACGCATGAAATAAGGCCCAATTAGAGAAGCGTTATGTGTCGCCAAATATGTGTCTTCGAATAATGAAAGGCACAATGTCACCAGTAGAGTAACCTTGTACTCATTAATCTAACATTCATTAATCTATGTCTCTCGCTAATGATTCTCTAGCTCGAGCAAAACACACACACATGTGATCGCAGTATAGCGGTGGCTTAGAATAAGAAGAACAAAATCAATATTTTGAGAAAACAAAACAAAAACTGTCTGTAAATTACTCTTTACTTATGAAAAAAACTTTTTTGCACTTCAGTTTCGTCAACATGACAAGTTCCGATTTTGGTGAAAATAGGCTCATAATATGTGCATTGTAATGCAAGTTGCAAATATGTATGAGTCTTATAAGGTATTACATATTACTTACTACTCACGACTTAGCGATATGTATGTTGTTTGACCATACTCTGGAACATTTTTGTACACTCAATGTGGGAATTCAAAAATACATAATGTTGCAGATACCCATGTAATTTATGCAATAGGTATAAGCAAGCAATCGTTAGACAAGATCTAATTCTGGCTTTCCATAATAATATTACAAACCAATTACTTCTGTAGATATATATTGTATACGAGGGTTAATGGGGTCCGAAAAAAGTCTCAGATGAATGATGATAGGATTTCTTCATATTAGTGTAATTTTATTTTTTTCTGTTTGAAAATATGTTTGTAAACACACTTAGACGGAATGGGAAGAAATCTAGTACAACAGAGGCATACTCAATAAGCTTAAGATAAAGATATATACTAGTATATGACGATACTGTAGCACACAGACAAAACAATGCAAACATATAAACGGTGGCAGTGCAAAGCCACTCACAAAATAGTCAGACATAGAACAAACCATCCATATCCCCAAATTAGATATTTCAAGTAAGCAAACAAGATACTATAGACTTTAAATTTTGTGGATAGTTAACCATATCATAGGGAGGTTATCAGGAATGATAAATACACCTAAGTCGATTGCGGGGGTCTGGAACGCAGATCATCCGAGTGACAATACATTGTTACCGTATACCTATTTCAGAGAAACACAAGCGGCAAACACATTCAGAGGGATTGATGGTATGTAATCTATGGATATTGAACTATGGTACAATAAAGAGTTGAGTGACTGCTTATGAAACAGTGACCGATTAATGGAAGTGAATTTAGGGCATAAAGAGAACCGATCGTATTCTTCAAGATAATCCTGTACCAGGAGAATTGAATTATTTTTGCACAATCTTACAAATCCGCACAGATAATAAAAAAATTGGACATACAAGACGCCCCTCAATCTAAACAGCCAAGTTGATCAAACATAAATAATGCACGACACAATGCCAAGCAAACAACTGAGCAAACGAAAGAACTTAATCGGTGGATATTTTCAGTTTTCCAACAGTCGAGGGCTTAAATCCAAGCTGAAAAAGCTTAACTATCTACTTTCAGCTATAAAAAGCTGCATGACCTAGGTTTGATTGTAAGAATCCTAAAATGTTAAACAAATAATGTTAAGGGTAGATGCTTAGATATTATATCCCAGGGGAATGTCGTCTTCTAACAATTCAAATGTGTCAATAATGAATTGTTTGAATAATCATCAACCTATTCAACTAACGAACACATTTACACCAGTACGTTGGGGTGGCTATAGATGAAAAGTTTTTTTTTCAAAAGTAAGTATAGAACCAAACCATATTTATGAAATCCGCTTACTTGTTTCCAGAAGATCATTTAACATATATTATATAAATGGAAGTTTGTAACAATACAAAAACGCGACAACCTATTTAAATTTAGTATGCTTAATTATGTTCCTAGCTTCTGTTCGACTATTTATTAGATATCTGAAAGCATTAAATAAAGTTTTCCTGTTGAGACATTAAACCGTCACACATACTCTAAAATTATATAAAGTATACATGTATATCGCTCACTTAGAATGAGTAGGTCTTACGAACGCAATCAATATTTTAAGAAAACAAGACAAAACTATCTGAACACTACTCTTTATGTATGGAAAAACAAACTCTTTTTTACTTCAGTTTGGTCGACATGCCAACTTCCGAGTTTTATGAAAATAGGTTCAATGCAGATTTCAAATACTTATCAGTACGTACGACATACTCATTTTAAGCCAGCAATATGGTCATACCATTATTCTGTGATAAATCAGTCTCCTTCGACACTACCACCAGTTTTATAATAAGTATGTTAGACGGTACATTTATAAATATGTATATAGAGAAATCAAGACAGACAAGACACAAACAAATCTAGGATATAGTCAAATTAGATTTGTACATATGATTAACTATTTGTGGCGAATGACATTTGAGGCGTGACAAAGAACAAATAAAAACGAGCATGTTGTCAAGCAGACTATAAGTAAATTAAAAACAAACACGAGGTCAAACTTTTTAAATTCTACAGTATTTACCAGACACGCCAGAACATTCAATTCACATTAAGTTAAACCTGCTGAGGACCCGGTATTGTTAATGTGAATTATATAATATCGGGGGAAACATTAATTTGGTTGAAATTAGTTTATCACCAGATTGGAATTGAACCGTAAAGTAACGTATTGTACAACAAGGTCAAAGGACCAGGAGCGGTCATATTACACTGCCTTTTTCGATGTCACAAAACTTTGACATACCATTAAAACATTCGATTTAATATTTGCATGGACAGTTCTTTTAAAACTGCAGACACTATATTTAGTTACAGTAGTAATGGTGAATATTTCTTTATTATCGTATATTTGAGCAGTGTATCGTAAATATCTACGGTCCTTTATATGCCGTCTTCCTGGTGCTCCCACATACGCAAATGAACTGTGAAGTAATTCTATACAGGGAACATGGATGGTATATACTAAGAGAGGCAACACAGTATATATACCCCTATTTCTGTAGAGACAAGATCGGATGATCTTCAGCGTTTGCAGTATATTTAGAATATTTGATCTAGTCAATATGTACCGGATATAGTTTGCACTAGAGGAAATATAACATTATGCATAGTATTACATATAACCATATACCGGTACATGATAGAAATAAGCAAGCATTCGTTATATAAGATCCAATTCTGGATTCCCATAATTATATTACAAACCAATTACTTCTGTAGATATAGATTGTATACGGGAAGATATAGGGTCTGATAAAAGTCTGAGACCAATGATGATCGGATTTAATACTCGATACCAGTGTTATTTGAAGAATATGCTTGCAATATGTTTCAATAAAGATATTCACTAGATATAGCTACTAGAAGATCCAGTAATAAATGACAATATTACCTAGTGTGTTTTCTGTATGTTCAGCTTGTTAAGTTGAGTGCTGCCTTCCCTATACGATTTTCTCATATACTTTTTACACTGGCCTAAGACTAAAGTTAAAAGTTAAAACGGGGAGGGCTAATATATGTTAAATTAAACACATTAGTTGGTAGTTAATTATTAGATGCAATATATATTTGTTACAAATATGATGATATGGGTAAGTGTTCAGTAATGACAGATCATTATGACCAATTAAATATTTATTGACTGCCTTAAACGCTAAACGCATAATTATCCGAGTCGAATGGTGTTTATAATTTCCTTCAACATTGCTATTTATATTCGTTTTGAAAAGCTCTAAAATCTGAATAAAGAAGTATGTTTTATGAATCAAAATTTCACACGTGTAAACATGAGTGCTTAAAATACAAAAACACGATGAGGTGCAAGATTGAACATTCCTGAACATTTGGCAATTAAGGCTCGTGTGAGTGATTAGGTAATCCAATTACGGGGAGTGGTTAGAGGGAAATGACAACGGAATCCATACCATTAAAGGCTGAAAGAACGTGTTGACTACTGACAAAGAACACATTAACAAGTGCATTTGACAAGCTTTCGATGAAGACTGGTACTTTTTTAGTTAAAAACTCATAGCAAAATGCATTCGAAATTCTCTAAAATGTTTTCAACCGTCACGTGTAAGATCATTTCGCTCAAAGGTTCGAATGTCATCTGATAATTGCTCTTTCAGGGTACGCTGTTGAACCATAATGTTGTTTGATAAAAAGTAATTTGGGGGAACGCCTTTCATTAGCGAGCTAACATAGGCTCAGATAATAAAATGTCTTATTTCAGATATGCGACCGTTCAAGGGTGATCGTTCAGTGACCATTCGGATTTACACCCTTAAGCACTATCGTCGGAACCTTGGTCAAATACATTATGTTAAACTACATGCTAATGACTTAATGTTGTTTTGTACCCTGGGTATTCGACGATGATAGACGCTTTCATAACGTTTTATGACACTGTTCATCCGTATAACAATCATTTTTAAAACTATTGGATAGTATAAATCAAAGTTATCTTGTCTAGACTTAAGATGGGTACATATATACTGGAATCATAAAATATATATGCTTATACCATTACGCGCTATGATACTCCTTTGATACTGTAATACCAGCAGTTCTATTATATTTAAAGATGTGTAGATTGGGAGATCCAGGCAGACAAGACAAACAAATCTTAAATAAAACATAAAAAAGTGAATGATAATTTAAGAAAACTTTATTTCTGATTATATTTTATATACTTTCACTCAATGAAATAAGTTTAGCCATCTAGCATTGCATCAATTTGCTGAACAGGTAAGCGTGATATTCAAATCGAAATTTGACTGTTTCTTGGAAACATCGGTCGGTCAGAAAATGATGATCTCCCAGGACATTTTATGAATTATGCAAGCACAAAAGAAATACTAGCAATAATGATTTCTTCTTAATCACTTAAGGAATGAATTAAGGCACATAGATACTAGAGAGTTCCTACCTCCTTAAAAGATATATTACAAGACTAGATTAAAAGATAGGACTGTCGATGTTTGTATTCTTCTTAAAATCACTATTGCAATCGTACTTTAAATACTTAGTCTAGTACATGAAATTACTTTCTTTGAGGTAGTAATTCAGTTTGATAAATTATTGTGTCTACTGTAGATAACAAAGCCATAAACATAACGGGATAAATAAATGCCAAACTACAAACTGGCAGGCTTTTTACGCAGTAATAAAATCTAGATTCTAAGAATTTAGATTATTGTGCAATCCATCATACTTCTGAAACAAACTAAATTCTTAAATGTCCTAAAACGCGTCTTTAAACTGTTTATCAATCACGCACATATTATATAGACTATGACCTTAAATTAACTAAACATTAGACAGGGAATGCAACATTTAAGGACCTGGATTTTGGCTCTGAGCCAACTAAATTTGTGTCATTACCGTCTCTTACCGATATCTGACCATATTTTGCACCTATTACATAATATCATGTAACATTGGACATCATGTTAATTATGTTGCAAGAGGTCCTGGTATTAGATAAATATACAACAAGAGTTCTCGTTATGACAGGAAGTTAAATATGCCTATTGAAAATATAAAACCAGGAGAAACTCAAATAAAATTACCGGAGTAATAGTTGGTATAGGTGGAAGTAGAGCATATTTAGAAGCTCACTGTGAAAAGATTGACATATCTATTGTGTTGCTCGAAAGGAGTGATTAGACACAAATGCATACAATGAATGTAAAGTTATAAATGTGTAAAAATCTGAACATATAGTATACAGTATGTTTCAACATTGATATGTCTAAATAATGATTTCCTTGAAAAAAAGAGAAAATTGATATTATTCATATATGATATAGAAATGTTATTTTTTTATGATTTTGGTTAAAATGTTTTAAATATATAAAAAAAATAACTTGATCTATGTGTTTTATGTTATCTTATAATTATTTTTTAAAAAAATACTATATATTCACAGACATTACATACAATCACAATAGATATTCTGTATACCTCTATGCTATTTTTGGTTAGTTTTATTTGTATCTTGTACTTAAATAACTCTTTGGGAATATTAATAATTAATTATCGGTAGTAAATGGTTTATCAAATAGTTTTTACGCACTCAAACCAGATGGAAAGAAAAATAAAAAAATATATAATCATACAAATTAAACATAACACAATGTAATACATATTTTCTAGGGTACTACATACAGTAGCACATTATTGATTATCAGTAGCTATATGGGCCTCTTGTCCCTTACACTGACCAGTTACAGTGTTTTATGACTACAGATAATCATTGATAGTGATCTCATGCTGGCACAATGCTGGCATTATACTGATCCCTCTATAAAGTTCTGGACCAGATGCAAAGAAGGAAAAATTGTACCCCTTTAAAGTGTATAGAGCTATTTTCAAACAGTCATTCAATGACAAAATTATTACTTGCATCGTCCTTAGTATGATACTAGACTACATTAATTGCAAATTAAAACTTTGGATAGGTTCAGTGTTCTTTGATTCAATCGTTGGACTATAGACGATTGATATAATTTCATAGGGTGTTCTAGAACACTTTCGTATGAAAATGGACAGTTCTCATGTCGGATAAATCACAGAGTGAGCTTCTGTTAAAACTGAAGCGAAAAACAATCTAATGGATATGAAACCATAATTGTTTTTCAGTTTTTGAAACTTTCTTAAAAAATATCGTCCGATATAGCTCTATACACTTTAACAAATACAACAGAGCACAAAAGGCACATAAAATAGTACACATATTAGAAAACATATATTTATAACATAAAATAGTACACATATTAGAAAACATATATTTATCACATAAAGAAGTACACATATTAGAAAACATATATTTATCACATAAAGTAGTACACATATTAGAAAACATATATTTATCACATAAAGTAGTACACATATTAGAAAACATATATTTATCACATAGAATAGTACACATATTAGAGAACATATATCTATCTATATGAGAAAGCAGCACCCAACTTAACCAACACAGCACAGAAACAACGGTAACAACACAGCACAACAACACAGCACAACAACACAGCACAACAACACAGCACAATTACACAGCACAACTACACGGAGCAATGCCAACGTACATACCCAATAACATTAGTAAAAACCCAAGTCCCCGCCGCATAAATGCAGATAAGCCCAATTTTTCAAAGAAATTACAAAAAGTGGTGATCCCAAGTCATCATCCATACTAACATAAAATGAATATAGCACATCTAAGATGGAATATAGATTACCCCGTAGTAATGTGTCGTTTTTCATCAAGATAAAACATGAGCTATCTGAGTTTGATGATCCAATTTTCAAACATGATCATCAATTACCACTTACACGACGTGTGTGACTTCATACACATAAAAATTGCCACATGGTTATTATGTCACAAGTGAAAGAAAGTTAAAAAGTATTTGGTCTCCTCACAATATTCACTTGTTTCTAAACTTTCTATATAAAGTTTATCTTTAATTATCGCTAACATACAATGAGATGGTCTTAAGTACTAATTATTTCGACCTGATAAGACTGATACATATTTAAAGTCAGCTTTACAAGGCGCTTCTTATGAGACTATTTGTATGAAAATCAGCACTTGTCACGTAGACCACACTAAAGACAAAACAGCTTGCTTTTCTATAAATAAAGAGTAATGTTCGGTCTGTTTTTTCTTGTTTTCTCAAAGCATTAAGTTGGTACTTTTGGCATTCTCATTCTTTGTCAGCGTTATGACCTTCTGTGTTTCAAAAAGTTGATAAAAACAATGCAGCAAAACTCGAAGTAACTAAGATATTAAATGCATGTACCGTTTTCTGAACTCAATAGAATTTTAATACTGGTGTATAAACGCAGCATATTGATCTATAATTAAATAGTCGCTCAATTAACTTTTTATTTCGGGACTGGTGTACACATTTATTGCAATTGCATTTTAAGCAAATTTGAAAACAACTATTTGATATTGCACCCAATCAGACGTAATAAATCATATGTGTTATGTCTAGACTAGGGGAATTGAATTAAATGTATACTAAAGTCAATGATATTTATCTAAAATATTAAATTTCGTTATGTCGTAACACTAGGAAGTACATGTAGCTTTACTTAAAGTCAATTGTTCGTCGCAGACTGCAATAAAAACTGTTATACGGAAAGTATATTCTGAGGAGTTAGTTTTCTTATTTTGAATGTAAGAATATTCCAGGACTATTGGATGTCGTTTAAGACAGTCATAGTGATGTTGACCTACTGACTTCAAAATTAATTTGAATTTTTAAATAATGGTAAAGGACAAAGTGACTTTGACCTTCAGACTTCAAAATGAATAGGGAACATCTATGGTTGCTGGCCAACCTCCACGTAAACTACAATATTCTAGTAGGACAAAGCGTTCTTTTTGTCTTCCAACGGAATAACATATCAACAGACCGAAATGTGCAAATCATTTATATACCTACTCATAACAAATTGAGAGCGATTAAAAGCTATACAATCAATTACATAGCTATTATATAAAGTATCACGTAGGAAAGTTCTACAATAGATGTATTAGCATAAGGAACGTACACTATTGCAATCAAATATGAATTCAGAATACGTCTTTAAACAATAATTGATTTCCATATTGTATAAATTGGTTGATCAAACTGTGATGTTTCATGGTTGTATCTTTATGGAAAATATGACAGTATTTCTCTAGGGTAATGTATATTCTATCTTAGACCAACGTCAGTATTCTGTTCTATATAAGGTAAACTATTTTGACACATTTCAAGGAAGACCATCATCTCTGACCGCACATGCGTATTCAGTTGACCATTTTTAGGATTGAATTTCGTTCCAAAAATCAAAATATCGCATCATGTACATGTTTACATTATTCAAACAAATGGATGGGGGGGCTTTCTAAAAAGGTAGACCAACATCATTGACCGTGCATCATATGTTAACATGTCTAAATCTTCTATTCGGTTTACCAATGTGAGGATTACATTTTGGTAGCAAAAATGGAAATAGTGCATCAGATACATGTTTACAGTCTATGCTTTTATGCCAGAATTTTCATCACTAGCAATGAAGGATGTACAGTTATGTCCTGGGCAGTAAACCACTTATCAAGTACTTGCTAACTATTAGGGGTCAGCCTCACACAGCATGGGGGCTATTAATCTCCCAGCACACATTAGGGTTTCATCCCAGATCTTATCAAACATCTGTGTCATATTATACTTCAAGAGATATACATTTGTACTAGTATCATAGTATTAAATGAGCAGACCATTGCTCAACCGATTACAAATCAATAAACCACACACAAGCCAAAGCTGAATGTTTAATTTATTGTATGTATTTTCGATTTAAAAAAATGGGGAACATGAACTTAGTTAAATTTTACAAAATACTATACCATGCATGTATGTTATGCATAATGATACTTTTTTATAGCTGATTCTCGTAAATTAAACATTGATCGTAAATCTTATTTTTTATTTTCTTTAAAGCATATATATCTTTTTACTTTGAAAATCAATGTGTCACATGCTCATACGGATGCTTATTTTACAGATTTTAAAATGCAGCAGTGTTCGTTTTTACAAGGAAAACAAAAACATCGAGTGTACTTAGATTAAATCTACTATATAATACTGTTACTTTATACCATAATAAAATTGGTAATAAGTTTCGAATAGATTAAAGTTGCATAATAAATACATTACACCAGAAATTTGACCATGAAGAATCAAATCCGTTAAAATTAAAATCATGTATTTTTAAAAGATACATTATTATCCCTAATATTCACTGTATAATTTAAATTATGTATTTTAATTGTGTTTAGTAAAACAATAAATAGTTAACCTTGAATTATTTGTTTAGTTTGTGTAGGTTGGTATTCACATAATCTTCGCAAAAGTCTTTTAAAATCTAACTATGTTCCTAAGCGTATATATCAGCTTAGAAAAATCAACACAATTAATATTTTAAGTAGTAATTAACCAGAATGTAAAAGCTGAAAAAACTCATTTATAACATTGATTATGTTTAAAACTTTAAAAACTTTACAAATTTTTATTAACTTCAGACAAAATAAGTTAAGTTTTCACCTAAGATGCTTTGTAAATACCTATCCTGATTTCTATTTATTTCTAAAAGTTAAACATTTGTTTTAAGGTCTTATCATACATGCAAAGTATTCCTCACTCCAAGTAACAAATATAAAATGAACATTGGATTCTCCTTGATAATATGTACTGGCAAGTAAGCAACATCTGGACCTTATAAATGAGTAACAAACCATGAAGGAACTAGGGGTCAATTACTGGGGAAACTGGACATCAAGCTGATATCAAGCTGAGGTGCTAATAGGCTGAACCGTTATCCCGAAAAGCAAAATTTGGGAGAAACCTGGCATAAAAGCATAGACTGTTTACAGTATTCAAATAAATGGATGGAATGTTCTCTACACTGACGTCTGGTCAATTAGATACAAATGGACATTAAACAATCATGCTCGAAAGTAAAGATACATGCACAAGTTATTTCATTCTGTAGCAGGATCTGCTGTACGTTGCCTAGGCAAAGCGCTACCTAGTGTTTTTATCCAGTTACATATAGTTCAATTCAATACAGAAATAATGGAATTCCTCCTGTGTAAAGTGCTACGTAGCGCTAAGCTTAGACAACGGACAACTGGTGGCCATTGCCTAAGCAAGGCGCTACAGAGCGCCGTCATTCAGTTACTTCTCGTCAATTGAATAAGTGTGTTACATTCCGTGTGAAGCGATACGTAGCGCTTTGATTAGGCTTACAAACACCAGATGTTTTGTAGTACAATAGCCTTTCCTTGATTAGTTTACCTTGTCCGTAGAGAATATGATCTAGTACGCCATTCACGTATATAAAATACAATTACAATGGACGATATTAATGGATGACACACGTAAGCTGTCTGGTTACCTATCTATTAAATGAATTACTGCATTTTATTAACTTGTTTAACGTCAGAAAAGCGATAATGCAATAAAAGTAAGATTATCACATTAGAGACATTCCACATTGGACGTATAACACTTGTTGAATATAAAAGATGAAGTTCTAGACAGGGTCTAACACATACAACTACTAGTATGACATGCAACTATTCAATACCGAAAAATACTCACGAAATATGATGCCATTTAATGCAGAAAAGAATCAGAAAACATAGCGGGGACGTCATGTTTCAACTTCGTCTTAAAATCACAACTTCTTTACCAACACCATAGGGCGCTCTTTTACAAAATCATTTAATTTCAATGGGACAACTTTTCGTGTTTTTTTTGTAAATTACGTGGTGGGATTTAACTATGTGGTAAGTTCATCCACTTATTCCACGAACTTAATTTCCCCACGAATATATTTATTTTTTAGCATTTCACAGTATTTCACCAAGCAGTGATAACTTTAAAGTTTTCCTCATTTATCATTGTTTGGCTTGGTTGCCCCATGTCTGGGCATTTGGGAATTCAAATTGTGACCATGATTCATTACGCAAGGTTAATGAGTCAAGTTGTGTGAAGATTGATTAACCCATAAACACTTTTTTGGGTTCCTCAGATTCTACCGATTGACCACTATCGTCGATTATCCCAGTGACACTATTTCATTTGTCATTGACTTTATTCATCAAAGTTGGTCAGATAACGACATTCATGCAAGTATTGACAAAATATGTAAGAAACGAAACCGGGATCGTTCGCAAGGAATTATCACAATGGAAACATACATACTTCAGTAAAAGCATTCCCTTGCAATTCTGTCTTGAAATAACTGCGAGTTACGACGCTACATTGCATTAACCACTAATAAGCTAAAGTAGTGGCATACTTTCTAATTTGGTGATAGTAGACATAACGGAATCCTTGAATGAGCTTGTTGTTTGATCGATGACTCAAGACATTTTACCTTCGACTGCGTTCTAGTATATGTGTGCAATAAATTCTCATTGTACATATAAACAATTATAAGAGAGTTGTCCTGTCTGTCTTGTTATCTCTATCTACACATTTATAAATGTACCAGCTTACATATAATAGAACTGCTGGTATATATTGCAGTATCGAAGGAGACTGATTTATCACAGCACAATAGTATTTGTATGTATATTGTATGATTCCTGGATATATGTAAACATCTGAAGTCTAGACAAGATAACTTTGATTAATACTATCCGATACTTAAATTGTCTTACAGATAGACCGTTGTACAGTATCATAAACTGTAGCGCAACAGACCAACTGCTGTAACACACTATATCAGAAACATATACTAGTAGCTAACGTTTAAAAAGGTTATATACGGATACATCAAGGAGCCAACGTGCAAAGCAATTTGGTGATCAGTGGCCATGAGTTAGTGTCCTCTAGGATCGAGTGGTCCAGGGTTCGATTCAAAGCCTAAGAACAACCAACCATGCTCTTTGGGTACCATAGCAGTTCGAAAGATCTTTTAGTGGTACCGAGTGTAACACGGTGGACAGACGTTTACCACTCAACGATCACCCTTGAACCGACGCATGATTGAAAAGTGACTATAAGTTGCTGCTTTAATATGAATCTACGTTATATCACTAAAATAAGGGTTACCTGCTACCACTTGTTTACAAACAACCCTATACGTACTATAACACTGAATTCAATTTCAATCTAGACATTTTTGTCATAACGTTTGAAATGTCACAATGAGTATTTTCAACATCTCGCGATATGCTTAAATTATGTTAAATTATGAAGTATTCTTCGTCAAAGACTTGTCAAAATGCACTTGCTAATGTGTTCCTTGCCAGAAGTCAACATGTTCTTCAAAACCCTTAATGGTATGGGTTCCGTTCTAATTTCCCCTGTATCCACTCCCTGTTATTGGATTACATAATCTTTCACTCGAGTCTTAATTGCCAAATGTTCAGAAATGTTCGTTCTTGCACATCATCGTGTATTTGTGCTTTGTGATTTGACGTGTCCCTGTTTTGTATTATGATTAACAGCAATTTAACCATTGATTCATGTTTGCATAACACAATAACAATAAAACAGCTTGTTGTTTTTGTTACAGTAAAATCTAAACACCGTTCGTCACCCAACTCTTTACAAGTCGCTTCATTTAGTAGATATCTTTAGTGAAACATATCACATGCATATTATTCAAATAACACTGGAATGAAAAAATCCGATCATCATTCGCCTGAGACTATATCTTCCCGTATACAATATATATCTACAGAAGTAATTGGTTTGTAATATTATTATGGAAATCCAGAATTGGATCTTGTCTAAAGCTTGCTTGCTTATACATATCATGTACCGGTATATGGTTATCTGTAATACTATGTATATTTTATATTCCCTCTCGTACAAACTACATGTGGTACATATTGACTTGATCAGACAATATGCATATACTGCAATCATTGAAGATCACCTGATATTGTCTCATTGAAATAGGGGTAATATACTTCACTTTGTTGTGTATCACCCATAGCTAATGCTATCAACTACTTTAAGACAAGTTGGCATATATCCTAGCATCAGAGAGACGTCATTTAACGAAATGTAGATATTTTCAATAACCTACTAAAAATGCAATTGCAATAAATGCATATACGAATCACAAAATAAAATTTATTTGAATATAATTTCAATCATAGATCAGAGTTTGTTCATCGTAGTGCAGTTCGTTCTCTGCTTTTTTAATGAGGGCTGCCTTCTCTGTAACTGATGTGTTGTTTTTCATCGAGGTACGAAATGTTTTGAAGTTGGTGGATATAAAAGTATACAAGATACAATCGAGTAATATACATGTTTGTGTGTTTTGTAAGAAAACCGAATACTTCCTAATTTTTTTATCTTGTGACATAATAACCATGAGGAATTATCATTTCGCTTGGAAACATGAATTAAAAAGTTCGCCTTCTTAACGCTAATAAATATTCATGTTGATAAATGAGTTCATCAAACTCGGACCTTTCATGTTTTATCTTAAGGGAAAAAAGACACACTTACTACTGGGTAATTTATATTCCATCTTAGATGTTCTATGCTCATGTTATTTGTCCTTATGCAATTCTCGTTTTGCTGTTCCCGTTGAATGATGATATTCCTACCCGAGTTGTTATTGTATTTTAGGTCAACTTCCTAATTTCTGTGTACGATGGATAAACAGTCTAAAGATACATAATAGAAAACCCGTAAGTTAACAATCAAGTTTCATAATTGTGATAGATTGTACAACAAACTTAAACCCTTATAATCTGGATTTGATTACAGTTAAGCTTGCCAGTTTGTAGTTTATCAATTATGTTTTCCAGATATTTTTTTAACTTTGTCCTGAACAGTAGACAAAACGATTAATCAAAATTACTTTCTACTGTAAAGAAAGTAATCTCTTGTATTTGAGGTATGATTAATATGTACATTAGATGGGGGATTGTGTCCATAACTTAGATCAGTACATGTACACAATTGGTGGAATAACTTTGTATTTTACCCATCTTTGATGTTTCCTCAAATAATGATACTTTAGGTTTGATTGGTTTATTTGCTGTTACAAATACATAATATTATTTGGTTGTGAAAAATTAATGACAACATTTCAATCAATACTGAGTTCATTATATATCATTCATCATCAAACAGAGCACCACCTATGTACATACATGTGTAGGTTTGCTATAATGCTTTGGGTGAAAACAAGTAGGTTGGCATAAATATGCATGTAGTTTGTAAGCACTGTACATACACAGGCAGTTTATTTTCTGACCTTGTCTGGCAATCTATACTTCAATTAAGAACGAGCTTCTTAGTACCCAATGCGCATGTGCATGAATTCATGACTGTGCTGGACTGTTTAGGTTGGCTGTTGCCTTCCCCGTTCGATATTCTATTATTTTTTTGTAACAACAATAAATATGCTTATAAGTTTAGTTTTAATTAATTTTTTGCATGTATAATTTGAAAAAAAACATGTCCGTTGAATTTATTATTTTAAAAGATAATGATCCATGTCAAAATCTGATTTCAGTATCTTGTATACTTATTCAGCAGTATGATTCTGTGTTTTAGATACCTAAACCACGCATTTGGTCGAGTGAAAGTATACGACATATATTCCGTTTTCCTTATGCCATCGTACACCTAAAATAATTATTAACAACATAATGTTTTATTTGAGATATGAGTTCACCCTGTCTGCCAATATTATATGTCTACATGTTGATAAATGTTCCGTCGTACATACACTTAATCGCTTTAAAAACGCAATAATGGGGTTTTGAAACATATTTGTACGTTAGGGTGCTTCAATGTTACTGAAATTTGGCACCATATGAATTCAATACATGAAGTATCGTATATGCAATTTTTATTGTAATCAATGTTTGAGAAGTCACTGAACCGAACCACGAAATGTAGTGACCGAAAAAGTAAATGTCACAAAATTGTTAATTAATTTGTAAGTTGCAATCTGCTGTACAAAACATGCACCTGGTGGACAAATATATGACATTTGAATGTTGTTATATGCATTTGCAAGGAAAATACGAAACTCCCTTAACTCTCTGAAGTTTCTGGTTGATGATGCTCTTCGTGGTGGCCATCGGGGTCTGCTTCAAAATTAGCTTCATCAGTAGAAATACAGTGATATCCACAGTCGTAACATGGGCTGTCAATACGATTTTGCCTATCTAGCACATGCTGCATTGTGTCCCATGTTACGATTAAACCTTTCCTATGGCTATGGCATCTTGAATCCATAACCAGAAGTCGATAATGATATATGTCAGGATACATACGAAAACAGAAACAATGAACATATATTCAAAATGGACCACGATAAACTTTAATTTCAATGTTACGGAATGTATGTTTTAGCGAAATTCTAAACCGGACGCTTCATTGACTTCAAGGTATAGGTATAACAGAAAATGTTGTTGACCGGAAGTGGTGTCTTTAAATATAGAAGAATATGGTGCCACAATGTGTACGTGCTTTAAACGTCAGTTTATATCACACAGACAATCGTAGGTGTAAACTGCTTCTTGAAAAACACTGCGCACGACGTAATATCGCCAAAAGACGATAATTAAAATACTTTGCAACGAGATAACGTCACAAATCAGTTCAACGTACATCAATAATACAAGGATGTTCTGTATCCTAAAAGAGTGGCAACGTATGCAACAAGGTTCAAGCCTTATTTGATTGCATTTCGGTCGGGGTATCGTTTGTCGTTAATTTGACGGTTGTGCTGGAACGGTAAATTTAGTGTTGTTATGCCTGTTACCGTTTCTCACGAGTGTATAAAAATTACGCGCACTACGCAAATCGCGCCAAAGAAAGGGTGTCTTTTCCTTCGTATTTCTACCAGTTTCTGTTCTGGTATGAGCCAATCCATTACACAGGAAGCAATCTGTGGTGTGATGCTTAATACAGGAAGCAGTTTGTACGACGTATGAGTTACTGAAGTGGCTAGTTAGCGCATAACGTAGGTTTACTCTGTCAAACTTTACAAGCTTTGAATTAGTTCTAATTTTGTTTTTTATTGCTTAATACTGTGTTGATTTTTGTAATAAAGTTGAACCGTGTGTATTATTAGATTCGAATTACAGCCATATTTGATTATAGTTTAAAATATGTGTTTGTGTTAACTGATACATTCTCGTTTAGTTGTCAAGTAAACTGTACATCCTAAGTGTGTTGGTATTAGTAGATTTTGATACATTTATGAATGTTTGTGATGGTCTTTGTGTAATTTAGAACTTTGTGCATTTTGAAGCTACAACTTATTGTAAACTGGTTATCGCTTGATTATAAGAATGTGTATTGTATCGTTTCAGTTCTTACGGCATTAAATTTACAAAAGCAGTTTGAGTCGTTATCTATCTGTCGGCTAATGGCAGAATAGTAAGAAGTTGGACGCCAATGTCACTACAGACTACAGTGAGAACCATCAAGCCAGGCCATCCTACGAGAAAACTACCAGGGTCAACATGGCAGAATCGAGTTTTAGCGATTCCGATATTGCTGAAACAAGGGAACGAACTCTGACAGAGAAGGGTTATGAAATGTTTGAACATAGAAGAACAATGTTTGTGGCAAAATTAGAACGACACTGGTCAATTGTTCAATTATTACTAAAGGAGGTTGATTATACAACCGACCTTTCTAATTATGATAGTGACATTCATATGAAGTACGAGAATTTCAGGAAAATTCTTCTAGAGTACAGAAGCTATTTACTAGAAACGCGAACAGAAGCCAGTACTGAACTAGCAAAAGGTTAAGATTTATATGATAAGGAATGTGAAGATGCAGTAGCAACGGTGTTAAACCGAATTAGTCGTTGTAAGTTGAAGTTAGACAAGGACGATAAACGTTCTGTTAAATCGCATTCAGTTAGATCAAGACGAAGTGTGTCAAGCACATCTAGTTCAGTTGCTGCCAAAGCGAAATATGCTGCAGCCCAAGCACGCATGGTTGTTTCTAGGATGGAATTAGATCTGAAAAAGAAGCAGGCAATGCTACAAGAGAAGAAAACTGTAACATTAGCTAAAGCAGAACGTGAAGAGAAAGAAATTGAAGCTGATTTGTGTTTGTTGAACGATGAAAAAATAATGGCTGAAGCAGCTGCTGAAAACGAGGTATATGAGACAATAACTGAGTGTCATACGGACATTTTGAGAAATTCGTTAGATAACAATCGCGACAATTTCGAACAAAATTCTAGAGATAGAACAGAACAGTATGTAAAAGAACATTTAATCTCAGCTTCACCAGATGTCACTAGGGAAGAACATAAAAATGTTGTGAATGATATTACGGTGCAAAACAGTCTTAATAACAATGTTGATGTGCCAATTAATCCTATTGTGAATCAGTCAGCTGTGTTAGGGGCAGAATTTAGTAGATTTCTAGTAAAGAAAGATTTACTGATGACACGATTTACAAAATTAAAGACGATCCCGTTATGTACACTGTCTGGAAAAATAGCTTTCAGATTTTAACTCAGGAACTTGGTGTGACAACTAATGAAGAACTTGATCTGTTGATAAAATGGCTTGGTCCAGAATCATCAAAGCAGGCAATGAACCTAAGAGCTGCAAATTCACATGACCCAGAAGGAGGAAAGAGAAAGATTTGGGAAAGACTAGATGAACGCTATGGTGCTCCTGAACTGATTGAAAGCAAACTACAAAGCAAGATAGTTAACTTTCCAAATGTTACAGCGAAAGACTATAAAAAGTTATATGATTTAAGTGATATCCTTTCTGAAATTGAAAGTATGAAAGACAATGTTCAGTATTCAACTTTGCTAGCTTGTTATGACTCTTTCTTGGGTGTAAACACAATTCTTGCTTAACTACCAGTTTTCATGCAGAACAAATGGTTTGAAAGAGCTAGAAAGTACAAAGTGTCACATAATATGTCATATCCACCTTTTAGATATTTTGTAATCTTTATAAACGAAATGTGTTCATTGTTAAATGATCCAAGTTTTGTTGTAGATTCTTCATTGCAGAGGGTCAGCACAGAAGAGTCACATCCTCGGAAACAGGATAGAAACACATACTTGACCGCCAGGAAAACTGATGTCGACACCAAAGATCAATCCTTTTGCCCCATTCATCACTGGGCACAGACACATACCCTAGACACTTGTCGCGGTTTCCTGAAGATGACCATAGAAGACAAGAAGAAATATTTGAAAGAGAAGCGTATTTGTTTTCGGTGCTGCAGGTCCGATAAACATTTAATTAAAGATTGTACTGTTACAGTGAAGTGCGATGTATGTTCCAGTATCAAACACATTACAGCGATGCATGACAACCGTTACACACCGAATAACAACGTTACAGCTAAGTGTTTGCAACTGTTTGGCTGTGAAACAGCGAGCGCATCATGTGCTAAGATAGTTAGCGTGACTGTCTGTCACAAGGACAAACCAAGTGACAAAATGAGAGTGTATGCGATCATAGACGATCAAGCAAACAGATCGTTAGGGACGTCGGAATTATTCGATAGGTTTGATAATTTCTCGTTTGAACAACAAGAGTACACACTTTCATCATGTAATGGAAAAATGAAGACCTGTGGTAGGTTAAGTAGAGACCTTGTTATAGGAGCAAATGGTAATGAGTTCCATATCCCGTCTGTCACAGAATGTCCAGATATCCCAGACAACAGGGAAGAGATTCCAACACCAGATATCGCGCTGAGGTATAACCATCTTCGAAGCATAGCAGATGAAATTCCTCCTCTCAGTGATGCACCACTAGCGCTGTTAATAGGAAGGGACCTCCCCGAGGCTCACCATGTCTTAGACCAGATCGTTGGAACAGAGGGACCCTATGCACAGAGATTGCACCTTGGCTGGGTTTTGGTCGGCGAGACCTGTCTTGGAAGTAGTCATACCCCGCCAGTGGTACGCGTGAAAAAGACATTTATAAGAGATGGTCACTTATCGATATTTCCACCTTGTGAGAGCTATAGAAATGTGAAGGACGATTACGATGAGATTTTCTTAAGAAGACAGGATGATAACGAGAAAGGCCTGTCCCTAGAAGATAGAAAGTTTCTTAAAATAATGGACAAAAACATGGCGAAGGATGAAAAGGGGAATTGGACAGCACCCCTACCGTTTGTGGAACGTGCTGAGGAGAATCTACCGAACAACAGGGATATTGTCTTCAAAAGGGCAATGTACTTGGATTCAAGTCTTAAGAAGAACCCAACTAAAGCTAGACACTTTGTGGAATTCATGGATAAGGTTCTGCAATCAAATGCGGCCGAAGTAGCCCCTCCAGTGACAACTGAGAATGTATGGTATCTACCAATCTTTGGAGTGTATCATCCGAGGAAACCAGACAAAATACGTGGTGTGTTTGATTCTTCAGCCGTTTGTAAGGGAGTCTCACTGAACGAAGTATTATTATCAGGACCTAACCTTGTGAATCGTTTGTTAGCTGTACTACTCAGGTTTCGACAAGACAGATACGCCATAATGGCCGACATAGAGCAAATGTTTTACTCATTTCTGGTACGCCAAGATCATCGAGATTATTTGAGGTTCTTCTGGTATAAAAACAACAATCCCAGCAAGCAGTTAATAGAGTATCGAATGTGCGCACACGTCTTTGGGAACAGCCCTTCGCCAGCAGTAGCAACATATGGCCTTAGAAGAACAGTTGAAGAGGCTGAAGATGACGTTCAAGAGTTCGTGAACAATAATTTCTATGTGGATGATGGGCTAACGTCATTACCTGATCCAGATAAAGCTATAAGTCTCATGAGAAGAACACAGGCAAGTCTTCAAACAGCAAACTTAAGACTTCACAAGATAGCTTCGAACTGCAAAGATGTGATGAAAGCCTTTCCTGAAGACGATCTTCAAAATAATTTGAAGACTCTGAATTTAGAAACAGAAGATTTGCCAATGAATCAAACTCTTGGTGTGTCATGGGACCTCAACACAGATTGCTTCCGGTTCGACATTAAGTTAGAACCAAAACCTTATACTCGTCGCGGTCTTTTGTCAACCTTGAATAGTGTTTACGACCCTCTTGGATTCGCCTCTCCGGTAGTCGTATGTGGTAAGATGCTGTTACGAGAGATCGCCACTGGTTATGATTGGGACGAACCCCTAGATACAAGGTTTGAGGAACAATGGAAATCTTGGCAAGCATCTCTACTTTTGCTGCAGGACGTTACCATACCACGTATGTATGCGGCTCAGTCATTAAGCACGGCCGTTAGTCCAGAACTTCACATCTTCTCCGACGCTTCAGAGAAGGCTATAAGTGCTGTGGCCTATATCAGGACGTTGGACGGGAATTCGGTGAGCTCCGTTGGGTTTGTGATGGGTAAAAGCAAACTAGCTCCCACTCATGGACACACAATTCCAAGACTAGAATTGTGCGCCGCTGTCCTCGCGTCAGAAATTGGAAATACAATCACCGCTGCACTGAAAATCAATTTCCAAGTAGTAAAATTCTATTCCGATAGCCGAATTACACTTGGTTACATAACCAATTCGACACGGCGTTTTTACAATTATGTGGCAAATAGAGTTCAGAGAATATTGTTCCTTACAAGGGCCGAGCAGTGGAGTTACATATATACAAAGGACAATCCAGCTGATATCGGTAGTAGAGGTTGCTCGTCACCTGATAAACTTAAA
Organism: Spisula subtruncata; assembly: GCA_963678985.1. NCBI lineage: Eukaryota > Metazoa > Mollusca > Bivalvia > Venerida > Mactridae > Spisula > Spisula subtruncata. The sequence goes on from OY787676.1 coordinate 14,095,862, forward strand.
AATTGGTAAGATGGACCGACGATACTGAAGAGTATACACGAAGAGACAAATGAAGATTATCAATTAATCTCACCTGACGACGACAAAGAAGTTCGACATGATGTCACGGTGCACAAGACGACAGTTACGAGAATTCTATCCGAGAAGTTTGAATATTTCTCAAGTTGGAAGAGATTAGTGAAAACATTTATGCTTCTTAAAAGAGCTATGCGTAACTTCAAAACCAGGTGTTTCACTGATAGTGCGGACATCGGTACACCTACTGTGAATCTTCTAAAGGAAACCGAGCGATTCATACTGAAACTTTCTCAGCAAATGTCCTTCTGTGAAGAGATTAAATGTCTTGGAGAGTCAAAACCAGTTAAGCGTGATAGCCCAATCAGTTCGTTGAATCCCTATTTAGACGCGGAAGGGATTATGCGCGTTGGAGGTCGTCTCAACCAGGGTTCACTTACCGTAGAATTGTCAAACCCTATTGTTTTGTCCAGTAAATGTCACACTTCAACGTTGTTAGTTCGTCATTTCCATGAATCATGCAACCATCAAGGAAGACACCTTACAGAAGGTTCACTGCGTTACCATGGATACTGGATTGTAGGCGCCAAGAGACTCGTTTCCAGTCTTCTTTACAAGTGTGTCACCTGCCGAAAACTCCGCGGAAAAACCGAGCATCAGGTAATGGCTGATCTACCCGAAGATCGACTTACACCAGGCCCACCTTTCTCATACGTGGGAGTTGATGTATTCGGACCTTGGACAATCGTGTCGCGCCGAACAAGGGGTGGTATGGCTCAGTCTAAACGTTGGGCTGTGCTCTTCACGTGTTTAACAACACGTGCAGTTCATATCGAGGTCATAGAGGAAATGTCTTGTGCATCGTTCATCAACGCCTTGCGACGCTTTGTGTCCCTCAGGGGAAACGTGAAAGAATTCAGATCTGACAGAGGGACCAACTTTGTAGGAGCCATTGAGGATCTGAAGATCAATGCAATCAACGTCGAGGATGAACCAGTTACCCACTACCTGAGTGACTCGCGTGTTATATGGCGGTTCAATGCTCCACATTCCTCCCACATGGGGGGTGTGTGGGAGCGTATGATTGGAATGTCTCGCAGAATCTTGGATGGGTTGTTGTTGAAAGCAACTGCAAGTCATCTAACACATGAAGTTCTTGTGACGTTAATGGCAGAGGTGGTTGCTATAATGAACTCCAGGCCAATAGCTCCAATATCAAGTGACGCCGAAAGCCCCGTGATTTTGACGCCTGCGACCTTGCTGAACCAGAAAATAGATGGTGACCCAAGTGTATCTTTCGACCTGAATCAACGCGATATGTACACGAAACACTGGAAAATGGTGCAGGTGTTATCAGACAAATTCTGGAAACAATGGAGAGATTGTTATCTCCAAACATTACAGTCACGGAGAAAATGGAAGACTGTTCAGTCGTGTATCGAGAATGGCATGGTTGTGCTTCTGAAAGATAAATGTCTTCCTAGAAATGAATGGCCTGTTGGAGTGGTCATGAATGTCATTCCCAGTGACAGCGATAAACTGGTTAGGAAGGCGGAAGTTCGCATCTGTAAGAAAGGAAGTTGTAACACTTTGACTCGCCCAATTACTGACATGATTGTTCTTGTGGACTAAATATTTGGTTGTTTCATGTCTAAGGAGGTGTTGTATAGTCTGTTCATGGGTACTTTGTAAAATATGTTTGCTGTTCACTATAACCCGTTTTGTTACATGGGTATATGTGCTGTTTATTTTGACCAGTGTGTGTTTGAAATACATTGAATGATATGCCATTTTAGTTTAGATGATAATTACAGTTGTGTATGCAATGTATAATTCGACCTTTTTTGACATAGATTGTTATTTCTGTATCTTAAGGGAATACTACTTTGTTTAGTCATTTTTGTGAATGATAAATTGCACATGATGTTTTATATTAATATTATTCTTGGAAATTTAAATTCAAAGGTGAGATTCCTCACAGGCGGGAGTGTGCTGGAACGGTAAATTTAGTGTTGTTATGCCTGTTACCGTTTCTCACGAGTGTATAAAAATTACGCGCACTACGCAAATCGCGCCAAAGAAAGGGTGTCTTTTCCTTCGTATTTCTACCAGTTTCTGTTCTGGTATGAGCCAATCCATTACACATGTAGCAATCTGTGGTGTGATGCTTAATACAGGAAGCAGTTTGTACGACGTATGAGTTACTGAAGTGGCTAGTTAGCGCATTACGTAGGTTTACTCTGTCAAACTTTACAAGCTTTGAATTAGTTCTAATTTTGTTTTTTATTGCTTAATACTGTGTTGATTTTTGTAATAAAGTTGAACCGTGTGTATTATTAGATTCGAATTACAGCCATATTTGATTATAGTTTAAAATATGTGTTTGTGTTAACTGATACATTCTCGTTTAGTTGTCAAGTAAACTGTACATCCTAAGTGTGTTGGTATTAGTAGATTTTGATACATTTATGAATGTTTGTGATGGTCTTTGTGTAATTTAGAACTTTGTGCATTTTGAAGCTACAACTTATTGTAAACTGGTTATCGCTTGATTATAAGAATGTGTATTGTATCGTTTCAGTTCTTACGGCATTAAATTTACAAAAGCAGTTTGAGTCGTTATCTATCTGTCGGCTAATGGCAGAATAACGGTCATAACGTCACACCCAGTGGATCCGCTCAGGCGTCACATGACATTAATATGGAGAAATGGGCTAAATTGAAATATCTTTTTCGTGTAAACCATTGTCCCATTTATTGATTTATCATCCAACAAAATAAAAAATAATAATCTATACAAGAAATTACAACCACCCAAAAAGTTGCGTTTCTAAAGCGGTTAAGTTTATAATCGAACTGGTGGTATTGCAGTATCGAATGAGACAGTATTGGCACAGTATATTTCATGATTCCATGTTATATATAAACATCTGAAGTCTAGACAAGATAACTCTGATTAATACTATCCGATAGTTGTAGTATGACCTACGAGACGTGTTGGTTGAACTGTCATGAACTGTACACACAACCTACACGGATTAACAACAACTGTTGTATCACAACGTCCAGACATGTCAACAATATATAACACAATAGATTGGACTCATGTCTTCAAACATCAAACGCCTATTGAACATGAATAAGTCGCATCCGTTGAACGTCTATCAAAAACTAAAATTTAATAATTATTACCTCATCGAGTGATTTGATTGCTAAATATAACTAAATATAAATGGCACAAACAATTAAATACACAGCGTTCTTCAACGATAAGCATACACTATCAATGTAATCTCAAATGCTTTTTAAAAAAAAGTACTATTGTGAACATGGCTCTCGTTGTATCAACTTCATCAATCATAAGTCCTTTAAACATGTTTACAACATCACTTCAAAAATACTGATCCACAGTTCCACGATAAATCGTAGTAGACTAAGGCTATTGGTTAGGTAAGTTTGTTATTTAAAAAACTTCTTTCTGCGGATTGAATTACTCCTGTATTTATTAATTGTTGTATTTCAGTTTGATGCCAATTGTATAGAGCAATAAAATTAATAATAAGTCTGACTTTTACAGAAAAATGTGTTTAAAAGAAATATAGTTTAATTAATAGTCTTTCTTTAAGAACGAAATTCTTTCTTGTTGGCATTCCAGTAAGATTTGGTACAAAATTCTACTTCCTGTACCATACAATTCTCGGCTATGAATACACATTTTCTGGAAGGAATATACGTATACTCTGCGATTATAGTCATATCCGAGGGACATTAAAAAAGACGTAGACAAATCAACTTGCTTGCTTTTTGTCCAGATAAATCAATAAATATTTAATATGTTGAAGCACCACCTTTATTCGCCGAAATTCAAACGTTTCATAGAAATCGGACGGACGGTTAAGTGAGAATCTTGTTTGATGCATTTCACTTATAGTGACCATGTGGCAGGTCCAGACGTCGTTGTTGACGTCCTCGGTTTCGGTAACCTCTCAAGAACTTCTAAATGCTCACAATAATACTCATTGTAAAACTCTGTCACCAACCATTCTGTATAATGACCAATATACAACGGCGGATTAAACAAACAAATAGCATAATTATTTCATTTGTTTTTTCTAGTTTTATACTCGGGTACCCAAATCGCGCCAATATCAAAGTTTTGACGTCCAGAAAAGCGAAATTTGGACTATAGTGGACATGTTTAAGCTGATAAAATCAAAGGATATACATCACCAGAACTGTATGTTTAACATGATGTTCCGACATTTCCTCTAGGTGAAATATCCATTTTTCGGTGGCGATTCAAGTAATTATTTGTTTTATAACTAGCGCAACACATACTTTCAGGATTACGCGTTGCCCCGTGGTTTAACGTGACTTTGCGTTTTATTTCTGCTATTATGGGTGACTTTGTATGATTACCAATATCTCTGTAACGGTGTTAAATATGACATCATAATTTGAAACACAGAACTGCATAGTCTGAAACGATACCCACATGAATTATCAAAAGGTTTCACAACCGTTAAAGGTAACTGATGGTGCGAAGAATTCAACAGCAATTTTCTACGGGATATTTCATGGGGTGTCCGTGTGTCCAATTTTCGTTGCTATCACTTCCATATTTTCGAGTATAATATATATTTTTCGTGATAAATATACGCACTGAGTTCACTACTAAAAGAAGTTCTACCAATTTTGATGAAATTCGGATGATGGATAGTTCGATTTTGTCTACGTATTTTTGAAAGGCCCTCGTAATTAACTCACAATACATGAAGCAGACTTAGCAACTGTTTTAAACAATATTGAGAATTCAGATTGGGAATGCTGCACACAACTGTTTAAAGCAGCTGAGCTCGAAAACATACATAACCCAAACCACACTCACACGGAAAAATACACAACACACAGCTGCATCAACAGATCCCGAAATTGAAACTAAATTGCTGGAATTTCAAATTAAGCTTAAGGTCAAAGTGCTGAAAATCCAAATTACAGCTGTCAATAAAACGTATACAGAATATATTATTCAAATTACACTGGTTTGGGAAAACTCGAACATCATTTGTCTGAAACTTTTATCAGACCCCATCTCTCATTTTTACAATCTGTATCTAGTAATTGGTTTGTAATATAATTATGGAAATCCAGAATTGGATTATCTTGTCTAATGCTTGTTAACTAATACATATCGCGTAATGTATGGTTAGCTATAATACTTTGTATCTCTAGTTATACCATCAGTGATTGTAGAAAAGTATTGTTGGTATTTACAGTTCTGTTCAAAAACCAAATAGTTACTTAATATAGCCTGATGTTTGATCAATCTGAACTCATAGATAATTTTATTGCGTTGTAGAATGGTGTTGATATTTGTTTCTCATTGATCGTGAAACATGAGTCTGGTCACTAAAACACAGTTAGTGATCGTCGTCAATATATGACATCTAACTACTTGATCTTGTAGTTGACACCAATATCACACGGTATTGCGTTACACATTCAATGAAACGCGACGCTTATTTGCCAAGGGAGGATGGACAAATCTCATTAGATAGAACGTAATTAACTGGTGATGTTTAGAATGAGGTTCTGATATTTAATTAGGACTTGATGCGCGGAGAAAACTTCATTACCCAAATTATCCATGAGCTAATGTCACAAGGGCACTCAACTTGAATTCAATAAAAAAGGCGAAAAACTTTAAGTGTCTTTGCTCTGTTAAAGCATTTAGCGATAGTTTTTGGAGTTGAAATTGTGCAGCTCTTAAAATGATTTCGTAGGCACACAACATCTTGTATTTGCAGAAGTATTAACATGACCAAATGAGTTTTGCAAATGTCAAGTGATTACTTGTGTTTTTACGTAGCCACGTGATTAGTTCTATTTTCAATAGTCACGTGAAAACTTCTTTATTCAATAGTCACGATATTAATTTTAGTTTCAAGTCATTTGATTTATTGAGTTTTATGGGCTATTAACGGGTCACGTAATTACTTAAGTTTAGTGGAAGATAAAATTCAATTTAATTAATCTCTAACAGTTTACCTGAGACAAATTGAAAGTTTCTTAAATGAATAGTTCGATGAAAATAAACAGTAGCAAAACCCAACGTACTGCTGATGGCCGCGGGTATTAAGTCTCAGTCAATGACTTTGATCGCCGTTACCGTACATAAAACGTTTTATTGTTATTATAGATAATGACAAGACATTGCGCTGCAGTAAAATGTCCATTTTAGAAGCCAAATGCGTTTGCGAGCAATGTGCGCTCTTCCATACACAGATCGGACCAAATGCTGATAAGTTATCGGACCACCATGGTTTTCCTAGTCATTGTTTTATAGAGAAACACCAACTCGGACTGTTTATAAAGAAGGCTAGAGTACATATTGACTTTCACAATATCCAACCATTCTCTAAACGTATCATTAACATCATTTTACATCGTTAATTTGAAACAAAGTATCCTGATTACACATAACATAATTTGGAACATTGGTAGCATCAAATTTTAAAACATACAAGCACTGCTATGAACACGAATACCATGTACAGAATCAAACTCAGTGGAATACATGTATTTTCACGACAGCAAAGGATACATTTCCACAGATTATGACCTTCATAACAGTTCACAAATACACCCCATTCACGTATATCGAATACAATTACAATGGACGATAGCTATAATGGATGACATACGTAAGCTGCCTGGTTACCTATCCTGGGAAAACAATTTAACTCTTAATTTTATTAACTTGTTTTACGTGAGGAAAGTGATGATGCAATAAAAGTAAGTTACGAGTTACGGCGCAACATTGCATTAACCACCAATAAGTGAAAGTGTTCGCATACTTTCTAATTTGGTGATAGTAGACATAACGGAATCCTTAAATGAGCTTGTTGTTTGTTCGATGACTCGAGACATTTCACCTTCGACTGTGTTCTAGTATATGTGTGCTATACATTTTCATTGTACGTATAAACAATTATAAGAGAGTTGTCCTGTCTGTCTTGTTATCTCTATCTACACATTTATGAATGTACCAGCTTACATATAATAGAACTGCTGGTATATATTGCAATATCGAAGGAGACTGATTAATCACAGCACAATGGTATTTGTATGTATATTGTATGATTCCAGGATATATGTAAACATCTGAAGTCTAGACAAGATAACTTTGATTAATACTATCCGATACTTAAATTGTCTTACAGATAGACCGTTGTAAAGTATCATAAACTGTAGCGCAACAGACCAACTGCTGTAACACACTATATCAGAAACATATACTAGTAGCTAACGTTTAAAAAGGTTATATACGGATACGTCAAGGAGCCAACGGGCAATGCAATTTGGTGATCAGTGGCCATGAGTTAGTGTCCTCTAGGATCGAGTGGTCCAGGGTTCGATTTAAAGCCTAAGAACAACCAACCATGCTTTTTGGGTACCATAGCAGTTCGAAAGATCTTTTAGTGGTACCGAGTGTAACACGGCTGACAGACGTTTACCACTCAATGATCACCATTGAACCGACGCATGATTGAAAAGTGACTATAGGTGGCTGCTTTAATATGAATCTACGTTAGATCACTAAAATAAGGGTAACCTGCTATCACTAGTTTACAAACAAACCTATACGTACTATAACACTGAATTCAATTTCAAGCTAGACATTTTTGTCATAACGTTTGAAATGTCAAAATGAGTATTTCCAACATCTCGCGCTATTATTTGTTAAATTATGAAGTATTCTTCATCAAAGACTTGTCAAAATGCACTTGCTAGTGTGTTCTTTACCAGAAGTCAACATGTTCTTCAAAACCCTTAATGGTATGGGTTCCGTTCCCATTTCCCCTGTATCCACTCCCTGTAATTGGATTACATAATCTTTCACTCGAGTCTTAATTGCCAAATGTTCAGAAATGTTCGTTCTTGCACATCATCGTGTATTTGTGCTTTGTGATTTGACGTGTCCCTGTGTTGTATTCTGATTAACAGCAATTTAACCATTGATTCATGTTTGCATAACACAATAACAATAAAACAGCTTGTTGTTTTTGTTACAGTAAAATCTAAACACCGTTCGTCACCCAACTCTTTACAAGTCGCTTCATTTAGTAGATACTGTACAATCATTAATTTTCGTGGGAGATTAAATTTCGTGGAATTCGTGGTTCACTTCAACCACGAACTTTAATCCCAACGAACATTGATTTTGACCCTTGTATTGTTACCTCAAATGCAAAATCCACGAATTCAAGTGCCAACGAAATTGTCTTTTTTACCAAAACCACGAAATTTCGTCCCAACGAAATTAAATGATTTTACAGTATCTTTATTGAAACATATTACATGCATATTATTCAAATAACACTGGAATGAAAAAATCCGATCATCATTCGCCTGAGACTCTATCTTCCCGTATACAATATATATCTACAGAAGTAATTGGTTTGTAATATTATTATGGAAATCCAGAATTGGATCTTGTCTAAAGCTTGCTTGCTTATACCTATCATGTGCCGGTATATGGTTATCTGTAATAATATGTATAATTTATATTCCCTCTCGTACAAACTATATGTGGTACATACTGACTTGATCAAACAATATGCATATACTGCAATCATTCAAGATCACCTGATATTGTCTCTACAGAAATAGGGGTAATATACTTCACTTTGTTGTGTATCACCCATAGCTAATGCTATCAACTACTTTAAGACAAGTTGGCATATATCCTAGCATCAGAGAAACGGAGATATTTTCAATAAACTACTAAAATGCAATTGCAATAAATGCATATACGTATCACATTATAAAACCTATTTGAATATAATTTCAATCATAGATCAGTGTTTGTTCATCGTAGTGCAGTTCGTTCTCTGCTTTAATAATGAGGGCTGCCTTCTCTGTAACTGATGTGTTGTTTTTCATCGAGGTACGAAATGTTTTGAAGTTGGTGGATATAAAAGTATACAAGATACAATCGAGTAATATACATGTTTGTGTGTTTTGTAAGAAAACCGAATACTTCTTAATTTTTTTATCCTGTGACATAATAACCATGAGGAATTATCATTTCGCCTGGAAACATAAATTTAAAAGTTCAAACTCGGACCTTTCATGTTTTATCTTTCGGGAAAAAAGACACACTTACTACTGGGTAATTTATATTCCATCTTCGATGTTCTATGCCCATGTTATTTGTCCTTATGCAATTCTCGTTTTACTGTTCCCGTTGAATGATGATATTCCTACCCCAGTTGTTATTATATTCTAAACCAACTTCCTAATGTATGTGGATGATGGACGAACAGTCTTAAGATACATAATAGAAATACGTAAGTGAACAATCAAGTTTCATACTTGTGATAGATTGTACAACAAACTAAACATTATAATCTGGATTTGATTACAGTTGATTACAGTTAATCTTGCCAGTTTTTAGTTTATCAATTAGGTTTTCCAGATATTGTTTTAACTTTGTCCTGAACAGTAGACAAAACGATTTATCAAAATTACTTTCTACTGTAAAGAAAGTAATCTCTTGTATTTGAGTTATGATTACTATGTATATTGAATGGGGGATTGAGTCCATAATTTAGATCAGTACATGTACACAATTGGTGGCATACTTTTGTATTTTACCCATCTTTGATGTTTCATCAAATAATGATACTTTAGGTTTTATTGGTTTATTTGTATGTTACAAATGCATAAGTCAATTAAAAATAAATGATAAAATTTCAATCAATACAGAGTTCATTATATTTCATTCATCATCAAACATAGCACCACATATGTACATACATGTGTAGGGTAGTTATAATGCTTTGGGTGAATATGCATAAATATGCATGTAGTAATTTTAAGGACAGTACAGACACAGGCAGTTCTATTTTATGACCTTGTCTGGCAATCTATACTTAAATTAGGAACGAGCTACTTAGTGTCTAATGCGCATATGCAAGAATTCATTTGATAAGAAATTAAAACATTAAATTGATGATAGTAGGTATGTCAGCCTTCGACACCTCGGACCTTGTATTTGATATTTTTAAAGCTTAAACATCACGGTGACAAGGCGATTACCACAACTTTTCCGTTCACCGTCGAATTTTCATACTTCTGACAGATGCACCGCATCCATCTGTCAAACAAATGGATGCCCATTTTTGGCAAGAAACGAAATCACCAAAAAAACGAGAAAAGCAGGCATGTTGGTAATATAATGATATTCCATCAAATGAAGTATATATTTTAGATCTATTTGCCGTTTACCGCATCAAAATTGAGTAGCTGTTTACTTCAAAATAGTGAAAAAAGTTTGAGCATGTGGTGAAAGAAGTGACTTTCATGACGCGAAAAATCGCATTTTTGCAGAGTTTAACCCTTTCAATGAAATATTCCGTTTGCGAAATAGTATTTTATGGTAGAAAATACAACTTACAACACATTTTGGCATGCTTTATTGTATATAACTGCTATTTTACATGAAAACGTGTTCGCAGTTATGCACCGCTCAACACTGACATTGTAGAAATATAAGCACCGTTCAATAATGTCCGTAAAAGCACCGCATCTTTATGATTTTTTTGGCACCGTATAATTTTGATCACTTGTCTTTCAGGAAAAAGTGACGTTAAAACCTTTGAAAAGGACAAAAAGCAAGAAAGGCGACTTTTTTCATACTGGTGCTGACGATGATATCAGTGCGTCTACAGTCAACGTAAATCAACGTCGACCAGTTCAACTTCTGTAATAAAGACACCTAACGCCCAGTACCTCGAAGCAATAAAGATCTATCCATGGACTTTAAAATTATTTCTCTTATTACGCACCAGTCAGTTGCATGCACTCCCCCACCCCGGGGGTCCACGTAGATACTAGTAGTCGGGAAAACGTGATGTTCTACCTCCCAGCTTCCCATGGAAATGTTGTGACCCCCTCCCCCAAACCGATACCCCGGGGACAATATTTAGTTGCCAAGGGCCGGTTAAAATACCTGTGTTTTAACGATTAGCTGCCCTTATAAGCAGTGCCACCGATTTCAGTGAAACGGAATAGAAATGAGGTGTTTATTATCAGTGTTGTGCGGTGCTCCGATATTTTTGTTTACTTGTATTTGTTCACCAAAAATCAAGACTTTCAATGAGAAATAGAGACAAGCAGGTTCGTGTGACACGAACTTTTGTATGTACAATGATGTTAGACGGTCACATCAGGTATGACACATCGATACTCATCAGAATATTACATTTTCTTCACGAGTACGAATTGTGTCGAGCGCTACACTACTTTTTGTAAACATTATTTCTAAATCATGTTACATATTTTACGACAGAGAAACTTCCAAAGGGATAGCATAATGTCTCAGAAATTCGATGGAGTGCTTCATAAGTGGCAATCATTTTGCAATGTCTTACAATAAAATATTTTGTCACCCGCTTACTTGCTTTAGGCCTCTGCGCCATATGTGATTTCGTCAGAAGAATGCGGTGCATTTGTCAGAAGTATGAAATTTCGACGGTGAGCGGAAAAGTTGTGGTAATCGCCTTGTCACCGTGAACATGGTCTTTCAGCAGTTCAGTTCATTTTCAGGTTAGTTGCTCGTTTGGCATTATGTTGTTCTGTATCTTTCTGTGATGGACTGTTTAGGTTGGTTGTTGCCTTCCTCGTTCGATATTCTATTAACTTTTTAACGACAATAACAATGTTATAAGTTTATTGTTATTTATTTATTGCATGTATAATAAGAACAAGACTGCGTTCAATAAACGCTTATGCCCCCGTGGAAGCCATGTCCATAAAAAGCTAAGTCAATCAGGGGCCATTATTCAGTTAAAATGTTTGATAGTGTTACATGGCTTTAAACTATAAGGGGCTTATGATGGGAAACGAATATGCCACAATTGAAAGCAGTGCCTTGGTCAACTTCATGTGTGATCTGGTGATACAGGTGTTATGGTTCTTTGTCACTGCACTTCTCCAAGTTGACATCTATTCATATACCAAGTTTCAAGTCAATATTTTAAACACTTTTGGAGATACGCTCCGGACAAACAATTATCATACAAATACTGAAGGGGAGGTAATTCAAAATTTAAGACAGACAGAGTTATGGTTCTTGGTCATTGCACTTTTCCAAGTTGCCATCTATATATATTCCAAGTTTCAAGTCAATATGTTACATAGTTTTGAAGATATACTAAGAGCAAAATTTGACTATAAAAAACACTAAAGGGGAGATAATTCAAAATTTAAAACAGACAGAGTTATGGTTCTTTGTCAATGCACTACTCCAAGTTGCCATCTATTTATATTTCAAGTTTTAAGTCAATATGTTAAATAGTTTTGAAGATACGCTCCAGACAAATTTTTATTGTAAAAATACTTAAGGGGAGATAAGGCTGAGTCTAAAATTAGGTCAAGGTGAAGGTCAAAATGGAGTCAGGTGATACAGGCGCGTGGAGAGTGGTCATATACAACATCCATGCAAGTTTGAAAATTTTGTAGCAAGCCATATTAATGCTATAAGAAACGGTCAATTTGGGTTAACCAGGTCGGACGGACGAACGGACGGACGGACGGACGGACGGACGGACGGACGGGTGAATTACTATATGCCTCCCGATCTATCGATACGGGGGCATAAAAACATGTCCGTTGAATTTATTATTTTAAAAGATAAGGATCCATGTCAAAATCTGATTTCAGTATCTCGTATTCTTGTTCAGCAGTATAATTCTGTGTTTTAGATATCTAAACAGCGCACTTGATCGAGTGAAAGTATACGACATATAATCCGTTTACCTTAAGCCATCGTACACCTGAAATAACTATAAACAATGTAATGTTTTATTTGAGATTTGAGTTCACCCTGTCTGCCAATATTATCTGTCTACATGTTTATAAATGTACCGTAGTACATATAATAGAACTAGTGGTATTGTAGTATCGAAGAAGACTGGTTTATCACAGCATACTGGTATTGGCACAGTAAATTTTATGATTCCATGTTATATATAAATATCTGAAGTCTAGACAAGATAACTCTGATTAATAATACTATCCGATAGTTGCAGTTACCTACGAGACGTGTTGGTTGAACTGTCATGAGTTGTACACACAACCTACACGAATTAACAACAACCGTTGTATCACAACGTCTTGACATGTCAACAATATATAATACAATAGATTGGACTCATCTCTTCGAACATCAAACGCCTATTGAACATGAATAAGTCGCATTCATTGAACATCTATCAAAAACAAACATTTATAAATGATTACCTCATCGAGTGATTTGATTGCTAAATATAACTAAATATAAATCGCAAAAACAATTAAATACACAGCTTTCTTCAACGATAAGCATACACTATCAATGTAATACCAAGTGCTATTGTGAACATGGCTCTCGTTGTATCAACTTCATCAATCATAAGTCCTTTAAACATGTTTACAACATCACTTAAAAAATACTGATCCACAGTAACACGATAAATCGTAGTAGACTAAGGCTATTGGTTAGGTAAGTTTGTTATTTTAAAAACATTTTTCTGTGGATTGAATTACTCAAGTATGTTTTAATTGTTGTATTTCAGTTTTACGCCTATTGTATAGAGCAATAAAATGAACAATAAGTGTGACTTTTACAGAAAAATGTGTTTTAAAGTTGTATACATGTAGTTTAATTAATAGTCTTTCTTTAAGAACGAAATTCTTGTTGGAATTCAAGGAATATTTCATACAAAATTCTTCTTTCTGTACCATAAAATGCTCGGCAATGAATACACATTTTCTGGAAGGAATATACGTATAGACTGTAATTATAATCATATCCGAGGGGCATTAAAAATACGTAGACAAATCAATTTTTTGTTAAGAAAATTCAATAATTTTTAATATGTTGTAGCACCTTCTTCATTCCCCGAAATCCAAACGTTTCATAGAAATCGGACGGACGATTAAGTGAGAATCTTGTTTGATGCACTGCACTTATAGTGACCACGGGGCAGGTCCAGACGTCGCTGTTGACGTAATCGGTTTCGGTAACCTCTCAAAAACTTCTAAATGCTCACAATAATTCTCATTGTAAAAACTCTGTCACCAACCATTCTGTATAATGACCAATATACAACGACGGATTAAACAAACAAATAACATACATTATTTCATTAGTTGTTTCGAGTTTTATACTCACGTACCCAAATCGCGCCAATATCAAAGTATTGACGACAAGAAAAGCGAAATCTGGACTGCAGTGGACATGTTTAAGCTGATTAGATCAAGGGATGTACAACTCCATGTACGTTTTACATGATGTTCCGACATTTCCTCTAGGTGAAATCTCCCATTTTTAGATTGACTTTGTATGAGAACCAATATCTCTGTAACGCTGTTAAATATGACATCACAATTTGAAATGCAGAACTACATAGTCTCAAACGATACCCCCATGAGTTATCGAAAGGTTTCACAACCGTTAAAGGTAAGTGATGGGGCGAAGAAGTCAACACCAATTTTATACGGGATATTTCATGGGATGTCCTGTGTGTTCAATTTTCGTTGCTTAACTACAATATTTTCGAGTATAATATATATTTTTCGTGATACGCACTTAATTCACTACTTATAGAAGTTCTACCAATTTTGATGAAATTCGGATGATAGATAGTTCGATTTTGTCTACGTATTTTTGAATGGCCCTCGTAATTAACTCACAATACATGAAGCAGATTTAGCAACTCTTTTTCAACGATATTGAGAATTCAGACTGGTAATGCTGCACTCAACTGTTTAAATCAGCTGAGCCAGAAAACATACATAACCGAAACCACACTCACACGGAAAAATATCCAACACACAGCTGCATCAACAGACCAAGAAAATGAAACTAAATCGCTGAAAGTCCAAATTTAAGCTTACGGTCAAATTGCTGAAAATCCAAATTGCAGCTGCCAATAAAACGTATACACAATATATTATTCAAACTGCACTGGTATGGGAAAATCCGAACATCATTTGCCTTTTATCAGACCCCATCTCTCATTGTATACAATCTATATCTACAGAAGTCATTGGTTTGTAATATAATTATGGAAATCCTTAATTGGATTATTTTGTCTCATGCTTGCTAACTAATACCTATCGCGTAATGTATGGTTAGCTATAATACTCTGTATCTCTTGTTATACCATCGGTG